>OZ020514.1:14908160-15279055 GCA_963971425.1 Bryoerythrophyllum caledonicum
CTCCTTGTCCTAGTACTATTCGTACTTTGCTAGGAACTAAGAGGGGGGCCACCACACATTGGGTCCGGGGGAGGTTTTGTTTTTTTTTATAAAATTCTAGTTTGTGTAGGGTTGTGATTATTGCAATGGCCAGTGATCGTAATACTGGAAAGCGACCCGCATATGTTGATTTAGATGCTCCAGATGCATCTGAGCTTCCACCTACTAGCGTTGCAGAGTCGAGCCGCAATCCTTCCGATGCACCGAAGGCACCGTCCAAGAGGGCGAAGCAAAAAATGTCTGTGCACGAGAAGGATGCCGATTATCCACCAAAGGAGTATACCGCATTTCTTCGAGGTGTGGCAATACAATACTACCGTCGATGGTGTGAAACTGACGTGGTACGATTCCGTCAAGTTTATTTGGAGAAGGGAGAGCCAGGAATCATATGCCTACAGGCCGACCTCCAGTCAAAATTCGAGCGCGCTCTGGAGAGCTCTGAATTGTTCAAGGATGCATATGGCATGTATCACTATGCCTCATTCATGGAGAGAGTAATCACTCAAAGCACGAGTAATGCATTGCATGTATTTGATTGTGAGGTGAAAAAACCTCGCGGGGGCCAGCATCAACCACGAGACTTGGAACTCCGCAAGTTCCTTGAAGGTGTGAAGACCACCATCGGCAGGTTTTCAAGCTCACGTACGAGAGGTATGCCTTGGAATGAACAAGCGATGAAGTCAGCCATGGAGGCGCATATGTTGCACAGCGTGCAATTCCTTCCAGAAGATATTGGAGTTTATGGACTTTTTGGATATGACGCCGTTGGTGGATACGGAAAGGTTTGGAAGGTCCGCATCGTGGGTGTGCGAGCCATTTCGGCATACATGGAGTTTGCTGGGAAAATGCCAACGGCGTCTCATCCGAAGGAGAAATTTAGACAACGGTCTCACGAGGCCATGATATGTCATGTTGCACACCCAGGAGTTATAAAGTTTTGGGTGGTGAATACGAAGAATATGGAGGCGTACACATTGTGGTGGAATGGTGGTAGCTGGGCCCATTTTAAAACCGTTGATTCAAAGGCAAATCCGGCGGCTTCGAGCAACTCAATCCTTTCAACTCCATATATTTCGGCGGAAATTACAACAAAAATCTTAGCCTTCCGGAAGAATAGAGCAAGACTCACCTGGGCTTTGATGTGCACCATGGCCCAAGTCCACAAGGCAAATGTCATTCACAATGACATCGCTCCCACAAACGTGCTTCTCCACTTTCTTCCGGACGGACGGACGGACGGAACAACCCTGGCTCATGTTTGAGGTAAGCTTGTCAGTGCACAACTGAAATTCAACAACAATTTTGCCTAGTTCAATAATCATTTGTTGTTCTTTATCTAATACTGACGAATGTTGGTTTCTAGCGGAAGATTATTGCTGCCCAAGAAGAGTGCATACAAAATTACAAGGATAGCCTTATCACAATCGTTGGTGTTGATTGCGTTGGAAGTCCAGCAGAATTGGTGAGACTCTGCATCGATGCCGTCCAGAAGAAGAAGATTGCTTGTCAGACTACATTCACACGGATGTTGGCAATTGCAAATCCTACGAACGGTGAGGAATTCTTCAAGGAGGTATGTGTATTCCATACTTGGTGATTGTCTTTATGAATTTTCCATATCGTTTTATTTTGATTGAGTATCGAACCATAACTGAGTCCAACTATATGTGCCCCTACCTCAGGTGATGCGTCATTTCGATATTTACCAGATTAAGCCAGAGATGACACTTGAGAAGCTCCAACTCTTCTGCACGGCGAAGGTGGCTGGGAAGTTCAAGGGACGATGGTGCAAATGGTGGATCATGAGCAAAGACAACATGGCGGAGTATTATTTTCTCAAATTGCCAGCTTCAGACACAAGTCTCCGTGGATGGATTGATACCGCTGCCTTCTGGGCTGGGGTGAGTCTTTCAAATCCCAATTGTCTATTGAATCTTAGTTATCATATTTGTTGGTGATTTTTTCTAAGAGATTGTATTGTATGTTATAGTAGGAGAAGGAAATTGAGAAGAAATTCTCCGAGCTTGTTGAAGAGGACAACGTCGTATTGAAGAATGACAAGCTCCCTAATCCCATCCAAGGCACTGATTTTTAGATGGAGGCCTGGAGCATCATGTTGTGGGCCAAGGCTTTCAAAGACCACCTTGGGAGGAAAGGTGTCTTCTCCAAATTGGAGGAGTTTCTAAAGTAGGAGGGATGTGAGAAGACCATGAAGCGGGCGGTGCTTTGGTACTTCTGGAGGGAGCTCGTTGCTAGAGGAGCCTTGCTACCAATTCAAATGCCAATCCGTTTCAAGAAGTGGACGGACCGTACTTCACCAGACTGCATCTTCATTGAGCAGCAGAGGCAACGCTTCTCTCGTCATCACTTGGTGCAGTGCCCTTGGTACTTGGAGTTGAAAATTTCTGATCCTACTTCGGGTGAAGAGCTTCAGATTCGAAAGGACTCTGATTCCCTAGCCACCGGTGGAGATGGCAACATGCTTCCCTCTTCCATCTTTGCGGTGGTTGAGCTAGTTGACGCTTCTCTCTTGGAGAAAGATCATGCAAAGGCTGCGGAAAGGGCAACGAAGGCAGCGCTCAAGGTGGCAGAGAAGAAGGCTTTGAGGGTGGAGAATTTGAAAGCAAAGACGTTGAAGAAGGAGACGAGGGAGAGGAACAAAGAGTTGGCAGCATTGGTGGCAAAGGAAAGGCCTGAGAGGCTGTTTGCTGAGCTTGGAGGGGCAGCAGCGTTTGCTATTCTAGCTTCCATGGGACCGACGCAGGGCATTTCCCTCTCGGGCAGCAGTCAACCCTGCACCTATGTGGCAAAGCCTTCGCAAACGATCTACACAATTCCTGCGGTGGAGCATATGGAGTCTACTCTCGGAGTAAAGGTGATTTGTCAGAGCGCTCTCAGCATTATGACTCTCTTTGATAGTATTGTTGAAGATGATGTCTTGCCATCTGTTTGGTCAGAGATGCAGCAATTTATGAAGGTACATTCCCGGTCGCGGTTGCGGCATCACCGTGGAGAGCCTTGCGATGGCGATTTTGTGGACATGATACGTTTTGATGTCCCAGAGGATTTGCCAGTCCGTGGAATTGAAAGCGATGGTGCGGTGCCGGTTTGGAACATACTTCCAACTCAACACTCTGATAGAGGTAAGCGAGAATCCCATTGGATTCACCGGTATTTCGAGGTGGTAGAGGCCTTGCTTTGCGATGGGGAACCGCTTATCGTGTTCTAATCGGGCTCGAAGTTCATCTCTAACGAACTTCATGCTTGGGCAAAGTGGGCAGATTTTCGTGAGGAGACAAAGTGGTTTGCCATTAACGGTTTGTCTCTCTCGCGCAAGGGCCATCTCGGGCGCACTCACAAGTGTTTCATGGCGAGGTGCTATGTTAGGAAGTTGAAGCCTTGGGTTCCTTTTTCATTCAATGATAGGATGGAATTGTTGATGGAGGGGATTCAGTTGTCATCAGATGGTCACTTGACCAATCTGATCACACAGGAGACGCTGACGATGAGAGGATCCACCAACCAGCCATGGCGTGGAGCTCGAGAGAAGTCCTCCAACCTCATGGAGGCTCTTATTGACCTTTGTACCCACGAAGATGAGATCGTCCTCGATCTTACACCATACACTAGTAAGCGTTCTTTAGACTTCCTCTTTTATCATTGTTTATTTACCCTCAGCTGCTAACTTCTATTTCTTATTTCAATCGAATAGGTGCATCCATCATGGCTTGTAAGGCCCTCAAGCGCCACATCCTTGCATTATAAGAGGACGCAAATTTGGTTGATGAGGTCCTCCGTCCTTCGATTCCCAGTACCATGGAAGTGGAGTCTGCAATTCTGCCACCGGTGCAAGAAGGCTCACGAAAACGCCCATAAGAGGTCGATGACGACGAGCCTGAGGTAAAGACCGCTCACAAGAGAACTTGTAAGTAATTTTAGGGTCTCCATCTTTATTGAATGAATTTGCGTTGAAGTTTACCGCGTTTGATAATATTCACTCGTTGACATCAATGTGACACTTGATCGATGCAGTTGGTCGACGTCGTTGATGGCTTCACCATCAACATCTCAGACCAGGGTGCTATCGTGCTTGTCGAAGGGTATGAAGAGTCCGCCTTGCCTGTATCATATGAATCCTTGGGATTGGGGCATCGCACATGCGATGGCTGCATTACCATCTCGTCCACCGATTTCACGAGTAGCCCAGTGTAGGTCCGCAGCATAGCAGTTCATAGACGGAGAAGCGGTTGGTAGTGGTACGGATAGTAGTTTGCCTGGTATTTATGAGGATAGCTGAGATGAGCTATCACGGGAGGAAAATTGATTTATCCATTTGGTTGTTTTGTTTTTTAACAATGTGTGTCGCTTTTTGACATCTTCATTACTGTTGTCTATCTATTGTGTATTATCTAGGAATAACAATTCCTTTCTACATATACTATGCCAACGTAATTACCATTTGTGTAATGTTAATTCATTGAATATTTTGAGCCAAGAAATTTTCACAATCTCAAACTATATTTATTGAACTACAAATACTTTCAAAGTATCCAGCTTTTCCAATTTAGAGTAGTAAAACACCATGGGTATCGCCTAGGTATTAGATGGATATCACCCATGTATTAAAAGGATATAGTAGACCCCAATGCACGGCCATGAGTGTCCCTTTAGAATTTTAGACGAATTGTTGCAATCCTAAACCTCAAAAATTTAGTCATCATTATGTCCAAATATCTTGTCGTTGTTCATTGTTGCATGTTTTCATTAAAATGCCACAAAATTGTAAATATAATCCACGGTCATAGGTTTCCATTTCAATTTTATTTTTTAAATTTGCAAAAAAAATCCTAAAAAATAGTGCTCACCGGTCGTTGCTCAAGGCTCACCGCTCACAAGATAGCATTCCTCGTAAACTTTACGTCTCCGCGTATGTCGCCGCATATTTCGGGATATGAAATGACCTTATTGACAAAGTGGAAGGACCTCGGTTGCACATTCAGTTCGAGTCGAGCTGAATGTACTGGTCGTGAGGATATTTTGTGATTAATGTAGAACATCATCCTCATAATGTGGCTTGAACTTGGAAGGCGAGAGTTCAACATCAATTTTAGTTGCACATTCAGCTCGAGTCAAGTTGATTGTGCACGACGTGAGGACATCATGTGATCAATGTAGAAAAGCCATCCTAAGAATGTTGCTTGAACTTGGAAGGCGTGAGTTCAACAACAATTTCAATTACACATTCAGCTCGACTCGAGATGAATGTGCCCGGCGTGAGGACTTCATTCGATCAATGTAGAGTAGCAAACTCAGAATGTTTCTGGAACTTAGAATGCGAGAGTTCATCAGCAATTTCAACTGCACATTCAACTCAATTCGAGCTAATTGTGCACGAGGTTCGGGCATCATGTGATAAAAGGATAACAGCAACCTTAGAATGTTTTGTGAACTTGGAAAATAAAAGAAAAATTCCAATTCCACATTCAGCTCGAGTTGAGCTGATTCTGTACGTTGTTAGGACGTCTCTAGAACGCCGTAGAAAAGCAACCGCAGAATGTAGGTGGAACTTCAAAGGTGAGGGTTCATCGGTTGTTGCGATGCCTTATTCTTCTCGAATCGAGCTGAATATGCACAATGGCAGCACCCGATTGTTCACCGGAATTCTATTGGTACTTGGAAGTTGGGATTAGCCAGCTATTCCCGTTGCACAATTAATTTGAATTCTTCTGACTATTCGCGTGTTTGATCTATAGCCACTATTAAGTTTTCAGTAATATATAAGTGAGTACAGTTCACTTCAATACTAATGTGAATATGGACACGATATTTGCAATCCACATTATGCTCGAATCGAGCTCAATGTGCATCCTTTGATTTTCCATCCTCCTTGCCCTGAAATCGTAGCGGCATCACTCTCATAGTTCATCCTTTTTGAGCATGGACAAACATGCATTATCTATTCACAATCAGCTCAAGTTGAGCTGAATGCGCCATTGAAGTAGATAATTACGTCTACACTAATGCGGTCTCTATATGCACTGGCAGATTTGAGATGGCGAGTCCAAGCACTGCCACCCTCATCGGTGAATTAAATTCCAATGATAGCGGCTCCTTTCAGAATAATTCTCTCGACCCTGACTTGCTTGATTTTGTACTTCTTCATCGCCGTCAATGGGTTGAAAACATTGTAGAAATGAAAAATGTCACCCGTGTTACCATTTCGGATGGGATTCTTCGAAACCTACGGTCATCTGATGTTTCTGGATCAACATTTCCATTAGGTAAGACACATGTTGCCATTCAAGTTTCAAAAACATATGTTGCGGATGAAGCACTAGATGATTGGCGATATTGTGTGAAGGCCTGGCCAATTGAGCGGATGTTTTACAATGGCGTCAGTTTATTCCATCACAGCCAATGGGAGACTTACAACATTGTGATGGCAATGCGAAACCAGCCCCTTGGTGAGAGGACCTGCTCTTACGAGAGCTCCTTTAGAAATCCTCCGGTGTTTCCTTTGTCGAAGTCGAGCCGGCTCCTCTCAGATGACTCCATCAACTCTGTGGCCGCTAACTCCTGCTGTTCTAGAAGTTGTGTCTAGCTATATCCTCGTGATAAGATTAAGGTCCTTAGGATGCGTAAGTACTTTGGCACAACAGTGGTTTTCATGAGGCACATATAGTTAGACGTTCATAGACAACTCCATGTTGATAGCAATGGTCGAAATGTTGTCGTCTTGGAGGGAATTGACGTCTGCCCAACTGCCTGGCAACACATCATGGGCGTCAGCAAGACTTCGTTCTATTTGTATGTGAGAGATGCAGCTGCTCGTGTTGCTGCACAACCACATGGTAACACTGGCTTGAAGAAACCTAGACATCGCACAATCGTCGCCACTGCCGCTTTGCGTGTCATCCTTAAAAGGAACGCCAACCACATGCCTCGTAAGACTCGAATATTGCCCTCTGGTGAGAAGGCTATTGCTAAGGTTCTACCTTCGAATTTCAAGTAGAAAGATCAAATCCATGTGCTTGGCTCTCATTTAGCAGATTGCGGACTTCCACCGTTATCGACTTCTGGACTCAGTAAGATTAGACAGGTCCACTTTCCTAATTTCAATGCAAAACGGTGTGGAGATAATTTTGCACGATGTTCTTTTTGTAATGATTGCCAAACCCAAAGGAAGTTACATCAGCCTAAAACTCAAGCTGCTTTGGTATGGCACCTAAAGTTGAACATCCACTTGGATTCCGCAATGGCCCGTCGAGAGTTGTATTATTCCAATCGTTACCGCTCTCAGGTATTGCTTGATGAATGTCTCACCATTATTCATGATAAGATAGATCACTTCAAGACTGCCTCGCTTGCCCTTTCTCACAAGATCAAGCATATCCACGGCCTTACGCGATTACCAATTTCGGTCACAGGAATGCTTGCACATGGTCATGGGGACGTTCGTTATGCTCATTATGGCTTAGATATTTACCTGCATGATGTCAATTACGTTGTTGCTTCTTTTGCCAATCTGGAAACCAAACTCCAGCCAAACCTCTGCCTCCAATTTTGCATGTGCAAATGGATAATGTTGTTAGTGACAATAAGAATAGATATGTTTTATGCTTCTAGTCTCTTCTTGTTGCGAAGGGTATCTTTCGAGAGGTTTATATGAATTTCATGCCAGTTGGACATACTCATGATGATATTGATGCCTTATTTGGTTGATGGAGTATGGCATTGAAAAAAGAGAATTTCCTTACCGTTCATATGCTGATGAAATCATTGATGGCGATTGAAGCACTTCCAACAATCCCGCACCTTTTTGAAGAAGTTCCAGACTTCAAGTCTGGTTTCATTTCATATTGGGAGCAAGAGCCGCGGCAGGACGCTACTGGTGAATATCATTGGCAGTATGAACCTCTGAGCTACTATTGGCGTGCGTTAAAGGATTCACTTAATGAACCCATGGTTCTACCAACTACGCTTTAGGATGGATTTTGGCCTACGACTCGAATTGACCGGATTGTCGAGGACCAGTTCACGGAAGGGGGAGTTTTTCGAGAGGAGTTCGATGAGGATGATGCCTTTGTTGGACACGTTGTGATTGCCCTGCGCCCTCATGCATTCCGGGTCTCTCGAGACGTATTTGTAGGCTACTTTCTTGCTATAAGGCCTTGTGATGGAGACGAGCACCCTGTTTGGATCGCTCGAGCAATGACAAATCCTAATTCTGACCTCGAGCGGCCGAACTCACTTCGTATACAATACTACCGCCCTACCTCACGCAATTCGCACATCCAAAGAAGCTATGCGGGTTGGGATGCCCATGGCGGTCTGAGGTGGAGGATAGATGACGACCTTGAGGAGGTCTGGGAGAGCAAGGAATCCTTCCTTACGGCATGGAAATCAAGGATCCTAAGAGAATCTTCACGTTCTAGTGCAAAGATACCTCTAGAGCAGGTTGAAATCATTAAGGCAAGCCTTATGAGGAGCAGCTCAACATTTTTTTCTAAGCAAGTCAATTAAACATAGTATGTTGTTATAAGTGTTTTATTTGTGAGTGAAATTCATAATTGAAATCATATTATTAGCATTCAGCTCGAGTCGAGTTCACTATATCGGCGTCCATGTACTCTTAAATGTCTAGACTATATACACAGAGTTGTGCACATTGATGTATTGAGGAATGGCGAATGTCGGGGTGCACTTTCAGCTCGTGTCGAGCTGAATGTGCAACACATGTTATTTGTACAAGGATGCATTTCAATACTTCATCAATGTAGTCCTCTTTTTGTTTGATTCATTTCCTCATGAGCCTATATTTTTTGCATACACTGCTCTTTCAAAATCGAGTGGCCTGATCATGAACACAATTCTAGTTGTCATTTTGATAATTTCATTGATTATGAATGAAAATATTTTGTATTTAAAATGTTAAACACACATCTAAGGTGTTGGCGCACTTTTTGCTCGATTCGAGCTGAACTTGTCCACAAAATGTAGTGGAATGCTTCAGTTTCATTGCTTGGTGATTTTTCCTTTGCTATATCGATGGCTATACATGCATATGCATTGTTGGCACACTTTCAACTCGATTCAACCTAAACATGTACACCAATTTTAATGGTATATGAAACGTATTCATTGCTATGGACTTCAACGTGTGGTATTTTTTACGGATTTGTAAGTTTTACATGTTGACTCACATTAATGTCGCATAGGGCTTCACATGCACACCAACATCTTCTATATCCATAGAGTTTAAAACGTAAATCTTTGCCTCCCAATTTAGCAGACACCAGAATTGTAGATATTTCAAAAACATGCATTGCACAAATTCACTATACTTAATATGCACATTTAGGTCGATTCTACCTAAGTTATTATTAGGGAGACCCCCAATGTCCCAATTTAATGAATATGGTGTTGATAGTTAAGTGTGAACGAAATCCTGTTTAATCTATCCTCGGCTCGAGAATACTTTTCTTTAACTCTCGTATAATGATACTTTGGTTAAGTATTCTAACGAATATCATTGAATCTCATAACGATTACGTGACTACTGAACCACATATTGGAATTTATCCTCGGATCGAGGATAAACTGATATTTAGTTATGGTTGTTTGCTTAATTAAGCGTCAGTTAATTGCACAAAACGATGGCAAATCAGCAAACACAAATACACATTATGTGAACCACGGCAAGGAGGTTAGCCTCGGCTCAAAGATAAAATGATCCCAAGAATGGTTATTTTTCTAGTTAAGCAATAGTTCAATGCACCCAAAAACGCAGGCAAACGAGCACACATACACACAGAGATTATGAAAACAAACTCACAAACAATGGTTGCAGTACTTCTCCATTCAAGCACATATACAATGATATACTCACAAAAACACATGAAGTTTGAGATGCGCAACGCAGAATTAAAAAAGGTATCATAAACTTACTTGGAGTGTATGGAAAAAAATCCAACGAGAAGTTGTGGTATACAAATTCGCAGTGCACTTTTGATGTGTTGGGAAAATCTGTAAAATTAGGGTTTGGTTCACGTCTACAGCTTGAGAAAACCCTTGCAGGACAACCGAAACCCTTGCTAAGACAATCAAAACTTCCGAGACCTAAACAATTTGAATACCTTGCAAAACTATATCAAAACCCTCGCTAGAGTGAATCTATTTTCAGAATCCTTCAAACCCTAAGCGCAAGCAATCACGACCTCACGCGCACATACACACACCTAGGGCTCACACACACACACCTGAGACTCACCTACACACACCTGAAACTACACAAGCACTCACATAGATACGCACACACACGCACACACACTTGCGCACTCACACGCACACCCAACGCACACACAACGCACTAACACGCGCACTCACTTTTCACACCCGCACACATAGAAATAGAGAGAAGACACAAACGCTAGCGAGCTGTGACTTAGAGAGAGAGAGACACACACATACAACGCACATACAACGCAAACAATCGCGCATTCAAATGCGCACTCACTTCTCACACGAGCACACACAAAAAAAAGAGAAGACAGAAACCCTAGCGAGCAGCGAGAGAGAGCGAGGAGCGAGAGAGAGCGAGGAGCGAGAGAGAGCGAGGAGCGAGAGAGAGCGAGCAGCGAGAGAGAGCGAGAGAGAGAGAGAGAGAGCATGAAGCCTCTCTGTGTTATCCTCGACCCAAGGATAGACCTGCGAATGATATCTGAAACACATGAGTGCATGAATGACATAGGCATTTCACCACCTTACATAAATTTGATATCTGACAGTCTACATTCAATATGCATCTCAGATGACATGAAACTCGTAGTCAGTTATCTTTGATTTGAGAATAACAATCATAAATTAAGTGATCCAGTTATTAAATGTCATACTTTTGATATCCTCAATTCGATAGTAACAATCATAAATTAAGTGATCCAATTATTAAATATCATACTTTTGATATCCTTGACTCAAACATAATACACTGGTAGCATATACCACCCATAATGGGCAAAGTCTGACGTGACATCAAACCCTGATTCAGCTTATGAACTCATGCAATTTATTCATTATAATTTCATCAAATTCCAATGAATTGACATTTGTTATCCTCGAGTCGAGGATAATTGCTATTTCAATGTCAATTGCCTTATTCGTACAGTACTTTACACTTTGGGATTGATGATTTTGAATGCACAAAGATTCAATAGTTCTATTCTCGAGTCGAGGATGAATCTCATAAGTATTGTCCTATAAATGATGTATCTGATTCGATTATGTGAGTTCAGGTTATCCTCGACGCGAGGATAACAGTGCACTAGTGATTCTATAATATGCGGAGTGTCACACATAGAGATTTAGTTTATGTGCGAACAAGAATCGCTGCAATGCTCAATAGTCATCAACACTGAATAACGTGCGATGGGGAGATTTGTACTCTTGCACAGAAAGCAGAGGAAAAAATAGTGAATTGACTGGTGCGACACATGCAAATAGAAAATGAAAATGATTTCAACCAACGTGCAAGAAATACAACCACATAAGAAATATAGCCACACTTACACTCTTGCCCTAAAAAACTATCCAAATCATTCGTGTCCCCAAAATAGACCTGGAACAATAAAAACCAATTCAGTATCTTACTACGCACAGGCAAGAGCTGAAGCACAGAAGTGGAAGCAGAGGCGAGGCAAAGAGAGCTTTAGAGAGGGAAGAGTTCGAAATGAGTATTTCGAGGGGAAAGTCAGAATGTCGTGATGGACTTCGGTGCACAAAAAACGGAGGTGGGCGGGAAACTTGAAAGACTTTTTCCAATGGCAGCATTTTTAGGCGGGAAAACAATGTATTTTTGTCACAACTTTTAAGGTGACCTTTTTAGGTTCTCGAGTCACTTCAATTTTGGAATGCGACCAACCCGAATAAAACAAAATGAGATTCGTTTTGACAAAATGAAATTTTCTAATGAATGAAAAACTGAAAGTCATATGTTCTTTCATATGTAAAAAAATAATAAAAATTAATAAAAATCTGCAAAATTATTTTTCAAAAAATTGATTTTTTTATAAAAATAAGCCTTATAAAATCAGAATCGATTTAAAGAAAATAACTCTTAGAATATTAAAAGTTTTAATTTTTATAATTTGTTTTCGTATTGTTTTCAAATAAGAGTTTAATTTTGTTTTAAAAAATTTGTATTTTCATTAAAGCTTTCTTTGTTTCATTAATAAAAAATCAATCTTTTATCAACTTTTGATTACTTTTAATTTAATTTACTTTTAAGATGATAAATGTTTTATGGCACACACAAGAAGAAGAAGAACTCTGGTTCAAAGAGCTGGCGTGAATAAAGTGATTGTTTTCTCTACAACTAAGTCCATGTCCACCGGACTTATGTCACACACATATTTGTTCTTTAAAGTTGAGGGTGAAGAAGAAAAAGATGAATTTTGTTCACAATCTTTAAAAATAAGTCAAACCTTAAATTTGGTAATAAGGAAAATTAAATATAATATTATTTATTTTAAAACAAAAATCAATCTTGAATAGAACTTAAAATATTTTTTAATTGTTCAAGGTTGAAATTGTTGTAGAATCTAAACCAAGCCTCTACAATATATCTTCTGAAGAATGGTATAAAAGAACACCAAACGATTGGATAAATCAAATTACCTTTTAATGGAAAAATTTAACGTAAGACAAAGGAAAATTATAGAGAAGCAAAATATCACATGCAAATTTTCAATACAAATAAATTTATTACAAAAACAAACTTACATTATACTCTTTTACTTTGAGTGGTACTATACCAAGATAGAAAACTATAAAATGATATCAATATTCCTAAATATCAAATTTTTATAGACTTGATTTTAAAAACAACCAATTGTTGTTAAATCATTCCATATTTTTAAAAATGTGTGTTTCATAGTACTTTAATAAAAACTATAATGAAATGTTTTTATAAAATATTAGATGAAATTGAACTTTGTAGCTTGTTCTAGCTCTTGTAGGAAATCTAGACTTAACTCCAAAAGGCCAAAATCTCCTTGGAGGAGATTTCTTGAGTTTGGGCAAGTACCTCTAATTCAAAAAATCTATATTTATGTTTTAAACTTTTATACTTCATTTTCGTTGGTCAAAGCTTTGTGGAGGTGTTTTTATTGTGTTTCTTGGATTTGTGGTTTAAGAGCTAGTACCACTCAAAGTAAAAAAAATAGACTCCGCGCAGCTCCAAAATCTTCATAGAAGTTTCTATTGAAATTTAGATTATTCACATAGAATAAGAATATTACCCTCTTTGAAGATGTCCAAAAACAAAATTTGTCTTCGGGTTTCAAAATAATTTTAACCCAAGTCAAACATTTTTACACATTTATTAGCAAGGAACACAAAAACATCTTCTTTTCCTCATAAACCTTATAGATCCTCATAGTTTTTTAGTTTTATTTATTCTACTACAAGATGTGAAGTTAACCTTGATAGTGGCTGTCTGGATCAATATTCTAAATCATATTTAGTTCAAAAAAACCATAAAACATGAATAATTGACTTTTCCTGAACTCCCACTCTTTCCATAATGTTTTTGAATATGCTACACTCCTTCCTTACCTTTGAATATTGGTATACAAGGAACTAGAATCATGCTAAACATAATGGTAATGCATTTAGAATCCCATAAATAGTTCAAGAATTTAACAACAAGTGAAGTCAAAGTTTGTTGATCCATTCAACGCAGGAATGAAATCTTTCAATCTGTGCAATCAATGTCAATGAAGTTTTGTAAGTAGATTATTTGGTAAGTATTTTTTAAGATCCTACGATTAAATTTAGAAATACAAGTATTTGTTTCCTTCGTTATCCATTGCACTAGAATCAACAGTTTAGAAGCGATTTTGGTGTGAAATTGACCAGGAACTTTTATTGGGGTTAAGTAATATTGAAGTATTTTGTATACGTTGAGTGGTTCTACAAAGGTAGATAAGCCAAGAGATAGTTGACATTAAAACTTAATTCAAGTAAGTGAGAGTCATCAAAGTATAGCTGTCGAATGCTTAATCAATCTCAAACAATGCAGACACTGTAAAATCATAACAAGTTTGCCTTTTAATAATAGTTTTTAAAGAGAGTATACGAAAATTATCTCGGAGTCTTTGAACTAAATTTATAATTCTTTAACTTTCCATTCATTTAAACTTTAAAACATATAATAATCATCTCAACAAGGTCGAAAATAGAAAAAAATAAGAAAATGTAAACCTCTTCTGAAGTATGTAACGCAAACAAATTTAACTTGGATCAAAAGATTATACTTAAATAAATATTCATATACTTAAAACATGTTACTTTTTAAATAATCGTATATTTCTAAATTTATTGAATGAAATTAAGCATAACATATGATTATGCTTAGTCAATCCATCAATAATAAAATACCTATAGCCTTATGAATATGAGCTATTCCATTTAAACGTTTTATTTAAGAAATTCATGAAAGTAATCTTCGTCTTAAACCTTGTTATTGAGTTTTCAAGGAAAACCTATATTTAGTTGAACTTAAAAGCCGTTAGGAGATTCCGTACATCGTGGCGGATATAAAAAGAGAAGAAGAATAGGAATCCCCAGCAATTGTCTTTTCTCTTATTCTTCTTCCTCTATTCCTCCTTTCTCTCTTTCTTGTCTGCTGCCATCTGGGCCAGTTGATTTATAAAGGTCTGGTAGTAGTTCGAGAGCTTTGGTGAGGTCAGTGCGTGCAGGTGCGACGGGACGAACAAAAGAATGATCGCTATGGCCGAGGAGCGAGCCGAGAAACTAGGGAGGGTGAAGAGCACCAACACCGGAGCGCCGCCCATCGTGAAGGTGGTACTGGAGTACCCGACGAAGGACAAGGATCTTCACGTCTTGTTCCACTTCCTGAACAAGATGGGGTGTTCCGGTCTGATGGAGGCGTGCGGAACAAAGGACGAGAGGATGGTGACCGAGTTGATAGGCACTTCCGACAACAAGTATGACGGGAGCCTCCGAGCACACTCGGAGAAGTGGACCTGGTCGGAATGGGAGCGGACCTACGGCTTCCAGGATGGAGACGTCAAGATAGCGGAGCAAAAAGACGACCTCGTGGACGGGGAGTTTCATGGGCATGCTGATCTAAAGGACGGCTAGACAACGAACGATCTTACGACCCTCAAGCCTAGATTGTGATACGGTTTCTAAACCCTATCTTCCATCCGGAGAAGCCCAAGCGGCTGGTGCTCAAATGGGCAACCATTTTCTTAGAAGCGATGTGGGGGAAGATCACCGTAGACTGGTCATCGCTCATGCAAGACCTGGTGGAGAGATTGGTCAAGAGCCTCCACCGGAACAAGAAGGCGGTGTCACCACTTCCGGCCTACCTGACGCATCTCTACTTCCTGCACGAACTACTAAAGCCGGAAGAGCACGACGAGTACAAAGAACTTCTGACCATTCAGAAGTACGGCGAAATGGAGACCGACTCGGAGGAGGAGACGGAAGATGCTGAGCCACTTCCGGCCGAAACGCCTCGAACACGAAAGCGGAGTTGATCGGTGCAACCGGAACCGGCACCACAGAGTCTCCACCAACACGGATGGACACAATCACTGAAGACTTGAATGCTGCAGGTCCCTCAACGCGACCGGAACGATGCCCAACTCCAGACCTTCCGAAGCTCACCGGAAGGCACAAAGACGACATCATGGAGTTACTCCAACACGTAGCATGGAAGGCCACGCGGATCAATAAAATCTCAATGACAGCACCGCGATGTTATACAAAATCATGGGGGAGCTCCGGGTCGAGGACACTGTGGAACTCATGCCACGGTTGAAGAATCTCCGGGAGACCTACTTCCGACTACATGCGACGGAGGAACAACAACGGACTATAATCCAAGTCAAAGCGAAATTGCAACAAGACTTGGCGGTAGCGGATGCAGCCGAGAAGGCAGCGGTAGACAAGGCTGCCACATCAGCTCAAGCACTCGTGGAAGTACGGGAGGCGCTGAGTTTTCCGGTTGACACAGTCAACCGTAGCCTCCTCTTCAACAAGCGCTTAGAGAAAGAAGGAAAAGTGAACCGAGGATAGATCATTCGGTTTCTTATGGACCACACCCGGAAGATGGAGAAGATATGGGAGCAAATGCAACTACTGGCTAGCAATGCGACAAGCGCCGTGATCTGGGAGGAACCGACAGCATCAATCTCCACCATTGACCTCGACTCGTCTCCAGATGCAGCCGGACCTTCAAAGCAGGCGCGGGAATCTTCCGGAAAAGATAAGCAACCTGTGAATGAGGCCTTGGGCACACCTGATGCAGCTTCTCCCGGGTCATGTGGCGAGACTTTTCCCAACAACCCGGAGACAGCCAAGAAGAATCCCCTTCTGATAGCTCTGTTTCAGGGGACTCCTCCCGCCTTCCGGATACCACTTTCTCCCCCTTCCTCCACCCGTCGGAAGACGACTTCCCTACTATCCAGTGGTCATCCGAAAGCAACCACCAACCCTAAGAACGCGGTGGAAATCCCAACAAGCACGGCAGAGAAAGCCACTCAGGCGACATCCTCAGCCGACCAACTGGAGCTGGAAACCCCAGTTTCTGGAAGTAGACCAGTACCGGATCCGACTCCAGAGAAAACCGACGGGAGAAACAATCAAAGGGGGCATCTCCACTACACAGGAGTGGCCAGAACAAGACCCCTTAGTTAGGTTTAGGGTCAAAGTTAGGTAATTCAAGTTGCTTGGGTTTTTGTAGTGATTAAACAATGGGGCTCATAATTGCACTCGGCTATTAACCCATGGGCTAACCAAATAATTGAACTTGTTGACCGACATAAAATCCGGATCTGAGATCCATAATTTTTGGATTGCTGGTTTGGAATTCCGGATCCTTAGAAATAAGATTTTCTTTAGGATAAGATTTTCCGGATTACACACAGATTAGGTAATACTAAGATTAGGACACTTAGTTAATACTTAGTAAAATGAGTTTCTTTCAACTCATTATCTTGTTTTCCTTATGTTGAATATAGTTTTGGACCTATTACTAGATTTGCTTCCTAGTTTTTATGGCAAAAAGTGTTATCGTTGTGAGGGAGGGGATCCGTTGTGGTAAGAATTATTGTGTAGAAGTTCTTTGGAAGTGTGTGGTACTTTGCTTTGTTGGAGAGTGAGCCAGTTGGGATCTACATTGGGAGATTGCCCAGAAGAGCTGGAGGTGTATTGCAGAGGTGTTCCTGGTAGTCTCCAAGGTTCAGAAGAAGCCAGGAAGAGAAGAGATGAATTGCAAAGGTGTTCTTGGTAATCTCTAGGGCACGGTAAAATCCGTGTGAACCCGGATTCCGGTCAAGGCCAGAATTTACCCCCACGAGAGGAAAAAGCCTGATTTGTAAGTCTAGAAGGAGTTCCCTTTAGTAAACTGTGCCACTCACTCTAGAGAATCACAACAATACTTACTGGGATGTGGTTGTACTCCAGACTTGTCTCTATGTGACCGCGTCCAGAAGGCCATCGGGATGTTGTGAGAGCATAGGTCTAGTAGCAACAACCAATCACCGGTTAGCGGAGTAGGGGGGGCGGGTGTCTAGCCATTATAAGTTCTAAGGCAGTGGGTGTCTAGCCACTTAAAGTCACAAGGCAGTGGGGAATCCGGCCACTTACACGAAATAGGATCAATGGCTTTCTGGCCACTTGTTTAAACGTTCCGGAAGACTCTCTAAGAAGGACCAGAGATATATCAAACTACCCTTTGATTATTCAAAAATAGGTTCTAGAATCCATCGTATAAATTCTGGAATCCGGAAAGATCCAGATTCGAAGTAGGTAGGAAATAGAATAGCTAGCTTATGAATGATTGATTGATAATGTAGTTTTTTGTGGGATATTCTCAGAGGAACAATAGATCTCTGTGGGAACAAAATCAGAGTGGTTTACTTTGGAAGCATTTAGTGACGATTGAGTGCAATCCGGAGGAATACTGATACTACGAACTGCAACTCTAAAGGAGGTGTTCGAGAAGTACTTGCCTCGGACAAATGACTATGCTGTAAAGGTAAATTGGCAATTAGTTCGAATTCATCAACTCCTTTTAGCATTTGAAGCTCGGCCGGTTCCTATCGAAGCGACTACACGTCGTCGACCTTGCGCACTTGGTGCTAATGGAACCAATCCATCGGGTCCATTTGCACCTCGAACTTCCAGCCGTGCTCCGCCAAGAAGGCCGTCGACAACGACTGCAACGGCTGGAGAGCCCTTTTCAAAGAAGAGGAAGTCCACTGCTAGAGGAAGCTCCACCTCTACCATAACGTAGGCTGCGACTCCGAACAAAGCCCGAAACGATCCTCAGGTGGATTTTGAGGCGGTCACCAAACAGCAACGCTTGTTTTGAGAGGAATGCAAGGGGTGCTTCTCGTTCAATACTTCAACATATTCGGTTGGAATCAAGCAATGCGATGTCGCAAAAGCCCAGTACGTCATTCGGGTAATGGAGGAAGGCATTGTGTTAAGCACAATGGACTTTCTCGTGCAACTTGGCGAAATTAATCAACGCCAGTAGATCTGTGTCTGCCCAGTCGATGAGGATGGTAAGCTTTTTCAGCGGAAGCCAACCTTGTGGGACGACATCAAGAACAACAAGTTCATGCTAATTTATGGACAGCATAGTGTGGAGGCTTCCAGGCGTCTGCAACACATTGAAAAGTGCGCAACAAATCAAATGAATGTTTTGCAGCGTTGAGGTGGGTATGGAGGTTTTTAACAGATCCTCTGAAGTTGCAGAGGATTTCCAAATTCTACAACGACTCCAACTACCTGGACCATGCTCAGCCGACATGGGTGAACGAGATCTTAAGTTGCCAAAGAATTTGGCTCAACTCGGGACGACCGAGTTACTAGCAAGGAGAGGGCGCAACTCGCGGCAATGCCGCAATTTTTGACAAGGAGAAATACACGGTAAGCTTTCGCTCTAAAAGTACCCTCGAGTCGAGGATACTTCTTGATACAAAACAACTTTCATTACAACCCTCCAACGCCCTCCTACAGGTCTTCTTCATTTTGATTGTTATTGTTTAAACATTTAACACCATATTCGTTATATTGGGAGATTTCCATGATTTTGAAGATATATGATCTTTGAAGTATCAATATATATAGACAATTGTAGGTGCAAAGCATATCAACAATGCTCCAAGAATACTATATTTCATTACATGGATGGACCAAATTAGCCGAATGTCCAAAAAAATGGTAACGGTAAAAGAAGCATGTACCATTATTCCAAGCTTTATTCAAAACTTCATGAAAAAAGTCACAAACAACACTCATTCACCCTGAGGCAAAACACAATCGTCCTATCACTAATCAAATGGTCTACGGAGTTCCACCATAAGCCTCTGTATGCGTCTTCAAAAAAGCCCTCTGACGTTGCCTAATCCATGTTGCGCCATTCTCTTGCATTAATGGACTCTCTAGAAGACGCTGCAAACCTCGCCTGTTTGATTTAAGCAGCGAGTGTCGGCGGGTGGGAAAAGGAGAGCATTTGTCTCTAGTAGCATTTCCTGAGAGAATACGGGAGCGGAGACATTTACCAGATGGTTCTTGCAGAATAGGCGCCACACACAATCCAAAGAAATACACTTTAGGTCGAATATTCCTACAAAGCACAGATGAAAATTGTATCAATAAGATCCATCCTAGTGCACATTAGGTTGAATGGAGCTAAAATGCAGAAGGAAAGATCCACAGAGCACATTTAACATCCAACCAAAAAAAAACAAGCTCAAATGAACCAAAACTACATTAGTGCAATGTAGCTCAACAACAAACCAAAATTGTCTAGACCAAAACATCTCAATAGTGCAATAACTTGGAGGTCATCATAACGCGCACCGCGAGCGAGCGTTGGGAAGTAGCATCCCTTAAACCGTCATAGAGTATACGCTTTGCCGGAGTACAATTATCCGGATTTAGACACGAGGACCCTGGAACTGAACGAGGCCACTGCGGCGAAGGTGAGTTGTTCCATTCATGAATTGTGTGAGCCGCAAAAACGGCTCACGGTGATGAATGGACCTCACATCGGGTCCATTAAGGCTAATAAGTGGTGAAAATGAGTTATCCCATTGATTAGCTCGTGGTCTTTTGATCAAAATAGCTAAATAGCCTTCCATGCGCTAATTCCTTAACTAGGAACCACTTATTGGCAATCGCGGAATTTAGGTAGTTAGCCAAAAAAAAAAAATAGAAAGGAAAAAATGAAGAAAAGACAGAAAAGACAAAAAACAATAGAAAAAAAATTTAAAATTAATAGTGATGGATTTGTGAAAAAATTTGGAAAGAAGATTGGGACTCTTCGTATTCCACCAGCAAAAACACAGAGCAATATGTAAACCTGAAGCTAAAATTTACAGCGTTGCAAAAACAACTACTCGAAGAACGGTCTTTTGTGCCATATGTTTCAGACACATTAATGAAACCCCCCCACAACTGGACTATGCCTCTATGTTGTTACCAACAATAGTTTTTTGTTAATTAGCTGCATTAGTTTCGCATGTGGTGGTTAAATAGGCAATACGGCATCTACGTAGAAGAATATGTGTACTTGGCAATTGCCATACGTTATATTTTAATCAATATTGGATACGTCCAAATCCTAAATTTTCAATCCGAGATTTGCATTTGTTCAAGCACAAATAATTATTGATACACTATTGATACACTAAATGTGCACAAGTGAAAGAAATAAATTTATTATTTTTACAAAAATTGATATATAGTGTAGTAAATGGCATTTAGTGTCCGGTTATGTCACTACACTAAGTGCCTCATTTGCAATTGGTGTATGGGTTCACATTTAGTGTACACTACAGTAAACATAAATTTTAGTTTACCAACATAGTGTTAATAGTTAAACTCTATTAACTAACTCATGAAGGGGCGGAGACGTCCCCGCCCCATACGGGCAGGGCGGAGACGTCTCCGCCCCTGCCCCGTCTAGGGCGGGGATGTCTCCGCCCCTGCCCGTGTGGGGGCGGAGACGTTCTCGCCCAACCTGGGCAGGGGCGGAGACGTCTCCGCCCTACCTCCCTCTTGCCATTAGTCCCCGATTCTACTCAAACTTGACTCTCTCCTACGTGGCAGCTATGTGGTGCCAACATGGCTGCCACGTCGCCTGTTTTTTACCTAGCGGGTAAGTCAACCCTCAGTTGATTGTATCGGACGGGCGAGAGCTCTACCGGACGGGCGAATCGGACAGACGGGCGTACCGGACGTCCGTCCAGTATGACAACCCTGGTCTTCGTACTGTCGTAGCTAGTGAGCGGAAGTGGCGGGAGTGGTTTTTTTTGCGCGGTTGCGGAAACAACGACAAGGCTTTGAGGTTGGACTGTATGCGGTGGGAGAGGCTGTTGCTGTGAGCAACAAGGGTGGTTTTGAGTGCCGACATTGAGTGTACTGTCGAGATATTGTTGTAGTGAGTTGTTAGAGAGTTCAAAGAAGCGCTAGCAGTAGTTGTCAGTGGAGCGGTCGGGGTGTTTGCAGGAGAGCGTCTGAATGTCAGAGAGCACGGCTAGAAGAGAGCGTTTGAATTTGGAAGAATTTGGAAGAGCGTGGCTAGTTCATTAGATGAGAGGAAACAACGCTGCGGTTCACGGTGACTTCGGCACAAACGAACACGACGTAGGGGTGTGGCGTTTTGGCAACTAAGGAGGTAAGTGAAGTCTATGATAAGCAAAAATGTAGGATTAGTGTCACCGGACTTTGCATTTGCTCCAGAGTGCGTAGAAAAGTCACGAGAGGGGGTGTAGGGTTCGGTGGGCTCTATTAGGGTTCGATAGACTCGAATAGTACTGATGTTGTTAGTGGTTTAATCGGATTTGTAGGGTATAGGGTATAGAGTTTTAGTGTTCTCTATATTCAGTTCTTAAGGGCTATATATGAGCATTTTATGTTGTGTGGTGATTCATTCCGAGGAATTCTTGTCAACGAGATTCGGAGCTCAAATTTTAGGGCGTCTGAGTTATTGTAGTAATTCTAGTACTGAGTTGTGGAATTTTTGATGTACTACAGAGCCGCTCGGTGGTGTTGCAGAGTAGTTGCTGGAGGCGGTGGGGAAATGGCTATTTCGGCACAGACGTCAAGTGGGACATTGTGGCAGGGTAACCAATGCGTCGTCCATTTAGAACTGTTGTACTAATTCCGTGCGGCCGTGTGAGGTTTCTTGATTTGTGTTAGTTTAGAATTGATTCTTTTGTTACCGACCGGGTGTATGATAATGTCGAACACTTGCATGAATATGAGAAACCTCAGAAATAGCGTACTAGAATACAAAAGTTTGTTTGTCTAAGTCGATTGGTTTTCTATTGTCTTGTAAACATTACAATTAATCTAACCATGCGGAGGCGTTTGATTTTGGTTTTCCCCCGAAAAATTGAATGAATTTCTCCATACTCAGTCTTTCGAGTCCGCTTTACTATGAATGTAAAAGAGTAATCCATGTAGAATTGTTACATTTGGCTTTCATTGAATCATTTGTCCAAGTATAGTGAAGATGGTAATGAATTCTTGCTTGACGATATGATGATTCTTCTCGAATTTAGAAATAGAGAATTCGATGTTGCGGCCTTCACTGCTTGACCTCTATTGAATGCCTCACTTGAGTAATCCATGTAGTGTCATTCCATTCCGGCTTTTTACGAAATCAATATTTCGAAGTTTTCTGTGAATGGTTGTGAATTCAAGCTTGATGGTGTTGTGCGATTGTTGCAATTCAAAGCCGGTCACGCCGCAGCCGGATATCTCCGGTTGTTGCCCAAATTGGATCCTTCCGATGATTAGAAGTAACGATTTGGAGGAGTTTCCAGAGTTCTAGTAATCAGCCGGAGATCTCCGGATGATTTTCCAGTCTCATGGAACTGAAAGTCCCTTTCATGATGTGGTTATTTTGGCACATAGCCGCAGATCTATGGACGTTACAAAGCAGTGGAGATACCCCCCGACGACGATGTGAAGATTTGTGAACCTCAATTTTGGAGTCATGAACCAGAGATCCTTGGTTGTTGCCTAAAATGGATCCTTCTGATTACTAGAGGTACTTTTTAGATCAACTTTCTCGAGTTCCACTAATTAGCCGGAGATCTCTGGATACTTTTGTTGTTGCCTGAAACTAAAAGACCCTTCCTTATTGTTCTAAATCTAACACAAAGCCAGAGATCTCCAAACATTTCAAGTAAGTTGCGATACTGTCTGATAACGATGTCAGAATTTGGCTGCCAAACAAGAGATCTCCGATTGTAGTGCAAGCTAGATATTTCAGGCGAATGAGATCATTAGCTGCACGAGTTTCTGAAGATTCATGAATAGGCTAGAGATCTTCGGCTGCTGTCACTGTGTCATGGAAATGGAAGCGCCTTCCATGTATTCTTTCTCTGACAATAAAGTCGGAGATCTCTGGACACTACAAAGATGACCGGTTGTTTTCACTAAATGCTAACTACCGGTGTGCTGTTTCATAACCTTCTTGCACAAATTCATGGTCGACCACACTTCCGACGAAAAGTCGCCCGAAAAACTTGGGGCGTTTGTGGAGTATTGGCTTCCCGAGTTTGTCTATAGAGGGATATAGAATGCCGGGTACATATACAAATGCAGTCGGAACATGACCGAGTGGGGCATCAATCTAATTAAAATCCTTGAGGGAGCCTAGGAATTTGTCACTGAGCTTAGGCTTCATAGACGAGGACACTCCGACATTGGTCTCTATGTTTTGGAGATGCAGGGTCTTGATGAGGAGGTTTGTCTCCTTGTCATTCAGGAGAACACGGACTCTTCTACCAATACTCTCATATATGGCTTGATCTTGGACACATCTAAGATTTTGGAAGCATTGGTGGAGACCTGCCAGAATGAGAACTTTCTATTCCCCCTCCCACGGGTGATACTTGGATGCCGGAGTACATTATGGAGCAGTAGAAGTGGATGGCAGAAGCACAAAAAAATGCCCGAAAGCCCGTTCTGGCCCCTACTCCCGTACAGTCTCTGACACCAACATCGGCATCGGGAAGAAAACGCAAGACCACCTTAAAGACTTTGACCCCTGGTTCCTCGTTGTAGACGGTGAAGGGGAAGAAAACGAAGGCCGATGAGCCAGGCCTCACGATCAGAAAGTGCCTGAACTTCACACACGCTGGCTTCACTAGAATGAAGCGGACTCAAGTGGAAGCTATCGGCAAGGTTCTCAACAACGCGTTCAAAATTGTTTACATACACTAGCGGTTGACGGTAGAAGACTTTGTTACAAAGAAGGATGTCCTGAAGCTTGTTCATCTTAACAACCTACAGAGGGCCCCCCTTGGAGGATTAGTATACTTGGGCATCTAGAAAGAATGGCTTGAAGGAATCATCAACACAGTTTGCGTGTCCTCAAAGACAATGGCGCCTGAGATTCACATTTGAGTCCTACCCCGCTAAAGAAAAAACCTAAAGGAAGTAAGGTAGAGTTCTTTGAGACCAAGTCGACGAAGGAGGACTGCCTGAGGGAATCAACGCACTTCTACATTGTTGGTGGTCAACATACCGTGGAGGCGCACAAAATTACGCTTTGGACACCCTTGATACTTCAGGACTCATCTTATTCATTGCAATGTTCGAATTTAGTTCACCCGGGAGACATGGACCACGTTGAACCGGAGATCTCCGGGTGTATGATGCCGTTTCCTTCTGTATTGCATCTTCATTTTTTTCACACTGACCTTGTCAATGTGTCGTAGATGACTCATGACTCGATGCATGATGTTAATGTGGTGTATGCACCAAATCCATCAGCTTTTACCAACCTTAGACTCTCAAGAGTCCTTGGCGGCAGTCGCGTGGGTCCTAGGTTCGGGCACCCCAAGCAATCCTATGGAGTTAAACGATGATAAACCTCCTCATCCTATCAGTCGTGCCTTGCCTAGTTCAACAAGCGACTCTACTCCGGACGCATGATTGCGTCCCCACCAAGAAGAATCCAATTTGCATACAGATAGGTAGCATTACCTAGCCCGAGGACTCCTCAATGTCACGGCAATGTCCAATCCTCTGCACTTCGATGACACCCATAGAGCAGCCGGAGATCTCCCTCATGACGTCCCTATGACGACGCGTCCCAAACACGAGATTGTGTTCAAGAGTGCCGAGGACCTGACGATGCCTGACACCGATTACACGATGGATGAGGTATCGGTGCAACAAACAATGCGTGAATTACATGTTATGAGCCCTCTGCGCAGCCCTTCGCGGAGCTTTCCGCATTGCCAGGGACAGTTGCCTTCAAAAGAGACAAAGAAGGCAATTGCAAGGAATCCTGTGTGAAAAGTACCTCCTCCTCTGGATCCAATTTAGACAAGGGCCCAAAAAGATAAGGTGATCAATTACTTGTCGATCAAACCTTCTTGCTTATTCTTAGGACCGTTTACTCTATGCAGACCGTATTCTGACTACATTGTTGGCATTCAGGTTTCGGAAGGGTCAACACAGTTGAAGGATGTCGGTGATCGATACCCCACACAAACTGTTGAAGTCGTTGGTGTAGCTCAGACCTCTAGGGTTACTCCACCTACTGTCCTAGTTGCCTAATTTGTACATACATACTTACGTGCCATCGTCTATACAATGCTCAATCTTCCACCGAGCATTTCAGAATTGTTAATACGGAACACTTTTGTATGTATATTTGCACTTCTTCTAAGTTCTACAAGTTTCTCATCTTTGACTACGTACTCGTATTTTGGATTCAGATTCAAAGATGCTTACTAGGATCGTCCAAGAGCCTAGAAACGAGGATTAGGTAACAACACAACAAGTTTATCATGTCTTTTTTGACTTAAATGGAGTTCTTGTGCAGAGGAGGGAGTTTAAATAGGGACAAGCAAGGGACATCAAAGTAAGGCTTGGTTGCACAGACCTTTTTAACTTGTCCAGGAGAAGGCTACTGTCTCATTCTGGAGCAATGTGTTGGAGAAAAATATTGTGGATATTATTAAGGAGTTGCGCAGGAAAGGTGTTGCCATTTTGGAAGACGTCACAGTCTTGACGCAGGCCAATTGCTTCAAAACATCATTTGTGCTCCCATCCCATCCAAAGAAGCCAATATTTCTGCAGGACCTAATAGTTTATAACACCTAGGCAATGCAGAGGTCTTCCAAGGATGTCTTTCTTGTGGACGAAACCCCACTAAAGAATGTCCTTAACGATCCCTTAAGTGCAATTCATCCCCCATCTTGGAGTGGGCTTTTAAATGACAACTTCTTGGTCTCCACGTTTTGCCCATGGCTTGCTGGACTGCTAGCGTCAAATGAGGATGTTCCCGACTATGTTAGACGGAAGCCCCTGAAGCATGGCGACAGAGCAGTAGACAAATCTTCTCCTACAGCCCTAGCCATGGTGGCGGGCATAATTCCGGCGCCTTACAACTTTGAGATAAACTGGAATTTATTACTCTATGCTTCGTAAATGTCAACTCAAGAATGTTTGTCGAATATTGACCTTTCAATTTTGAAGATAAATGTTTTTGTGAATAACGTAATTTGTTGAGGTCCTTCCTTCGATTTGTTATTGTTCGTGTCTCGCCCTCAAACCAGACACTTCAGTATCCTTGAACACTATTGAGTATTCTCATGACATTTTTGACTGCAGAACGTCGGTCTGAGAGGGGCACCCGGAGATCTCCGATCAATATTCTTTCATTTGGCAACCTCACACCTTATTTTCTCTTCATTCCCATATTCAATTTCTAATTCAATGGTCGTGCCTTGCTATTTGCAGGTCATAATCATATCTCTATGCGATCCTCTCTACTCTGATGAGATCCTTTACTTGGCCAAGTCGCGCTCCGCGCTACTGCCTTCTTTTAATGACACCGCAGATGTTATTCGAGTATTACCGCAGTATTCAATGTCAAGATTTGGTTCCCTATGCGTCCTGTTAGGCTCATGGAGGCGGTCCAAGTGTTATTGCCTCCAGACATCTTATCTGATATTCTTTTTTTCTATGCCAGCAAGTAGACTCGAAGGCCTCGCTATGTCAAGTTTCTCCACAATATTAGAAAGGCCTCATTTAATGCTAGAACAAGGCTTTTTCTGTGGCCTAAATGTGTCGTTGCGGATCTAGATCCATTCAAGAATCCCAGGAAGGGTATAGTCCATTATCTAACATTTGAGAGACACCATACAGGCGGGGTAGCGGGCATCTGTAAAGCACTTATATTTGAATAGTTGTACCAATTCTCCGTAGATTGCACGCGGTTGTTAACAACGACCACCCTATATTTATTGTATGACACTTTTTTATAATGAAACAGTTAACTACTAAACTCTTACTCTGATTTCTTCCGGAGATATCCGGTTGTATGTTCGATTAATTGTAAGTAATTGCTGTCGGCATCTCTGTCCCAGTTTTCCCAACTACACATGTGATTTCATGTATGGGCACCCCTGTGATGTATAGTATGCCCAACAATTTCTATTCTGAGGACTCAATTCCTCTTCTGAAGCCCACTTTGACATTCCACGGGAGATATCCGGCTGCATGTTGCGGACTCACGTATAGTCTAAACTCAAATTTGGTTTCTCTAGCCATTTCTTCCTTCATACGAGTCATTAGTGATGCATTTAATGCTTGAAAAGTACTCTAAACTCCTCGACTTTTATGCTTCACTATCATTTATCATGCATATCTTCAGATCTTTATTTTAGTCCATTGTCGAGAATTTACCTCATAGTCCTGAATTAGTTGAATTGGGCATATGGTTCAACCACTTACTAGCTTTCTAATTTTGATAGCATGGGGAGTGAAATTATAATGATTGAATATATTATGGCCTTACCTTTCACATTGTTTGTCATGAATAAAGAGAGAAACAAAAACTTTTTCTTTCCAAACTTAGTCATAGGATCTTAATTAAGAACTACATAGTGATGTCTTCACAAGATATTTCAAACTTTGATCGCATGGATTGAAAGATTATAGGGTTTGATATAGATAAACACCTCTGCAATACACCTTCAGCTTCTCCGGGCGCTCTCCAAATGTAGATTCCAACCGGCTCACTCTTTAATAAAGTTAAGTACCACTCACTTTAAAAGAACTGGTCCACAACAATTACTACCGCAACTGATCCTATACCTCACAAGGATAACACTTTTCGTTACAACGACTAGGTAGCAATTCTAATAATAGGTCCAAAAGTATATTCAACATAAGGAAAACAAGATAATGAGTAGAGAGAAACTCATTTCACTAAGTACTAACTAAGCTTCCTAATCTTAGTATTACCTAATCTACATGTAATCCGGAAAATCTTATTGTAGAGAAAATCTTATCCCTAAGGATCCAGAATTTCAAACCTGAGATCCGAAAATTATGGATCTCAGATCCAATTTTACCGCCTGTCAACAAGTTTAGTTTTTTGGTTGACCTATGGGTTGGTAGCCGGGTGCAATCATGAGCCCCATCGTTAATCGCTACAAAAAACCAAGCCACCGGAATTACCTAACTTCGACCCTAATCCTAACTAAAAGGTCTTCTTCTTCCGGCAGCTCCTGCGTATCGGAGATGCACCACCGTCTGCTTTCTTCCGTCGGTCTTCTCCGGAGTCGGATTCAGTACTCGTCTACTTCCAGAAACTGGGGTTTCCGGCTCCGGTTGGTCGGCTGAGGGTGCCGATTGAATGGCCTTCTCTATCGTGCTGGTTGGAGTCCCCACCGCGGTCTTGGGACTGGTGGATGCTTCCGGATGACTCCTATATAGTGGGGAAGTCGTTTTCCGGCGGGTGGAGGAAGGGGCGAGAGAGTGGTATCTGGAAGGTGGGAGGGGTCCCGTGGAACAGAGCTGTCGGAAGGGGGTTCTACTTGACTGTCTCCGGGCTGTCGGGAGGAGCCTTGCCACATGGTTCGGGAGGAGCCGCATCAGGTGTGCTCAGGGCCTCATCCATAGGCTGCTTACCTTTTCCGACAACTTCCCGCGCCTGCTTTGAAGGTCCGCCTATATTTGGAGAGGAGTCGAGGTCAATGGTGGGGATCGACGCTGTTGGTTCCTCCCGGATCACGACGCTTGCCGCGTTGCTGGCCAATAGTTGCATCTGCTCCCACGTCTTCTCCATCTTCCGGGCGTGGTCTATAAGGAATCGGATGATCCGCCACCGGTTTACTTTTCCTTCCTTCTCTAGGTGCTCGTTGAAGAGGAGGCTCCGATTAACTGTGTCAACCGGAAAACTCAGTGCCTCCCGGACCTCTACGAGTGCTTGACCTGATGCGGCAACCTTGTCTTCCGCTACCTTCCGGACTGCTTGAGCTTCCCCGAATGCTGCATCCGCGACTGCCAAGTCCTGTTGCAATATTGTCCTGGCTTGGATTATCGTCCGTTGTTGTTCCTCCATCGCGTGTTATTGGAAGTAGGTCTTCCATAGATTCTTCAACTGTGGCATGATCTCCGCAGCATCCTCGACCTGGAGCTCCCCCATGATTTCATATAACATCAAGGTGTTGTCGTTAAAGTGTTTATTGATCCGCGTGGCTCTCCATGCTAAGTGCTAGAGCAGCTCCATGATGTCGTCCTTGTGCCTTCCAGTGAACATCGGAAGGTCCGGAGTCGGGCATCGTTCCGGTCGCTTCGAAGGCCCTACAGCATTCGGATCTTCAGTTGTTGTGTCCATCCGCGTTGGTGGAGATTCCGCTCGCGCCGGTTCGAGTTGCACCGATCGACTCTGCTTCTGTGTTTGAGGTGTCTCGGCCGGAGGTGGCTCTACATCTTCCGTCTCTTCCTCTGAGTCCGTCTCCAGCCCGCCGTACTTCTGAATGGCCAGAAGTTCTTTGTACTTGTCGTGCTCCTACAGCTTCAGTAGTACGTGCCGGAAGTATAGGTGCGTTAGGTAGGCCGGAAGTGGTGACTCCGCCTTCTTGTTCCGATGAAGACTCTTGATCAACCTCTCCACCAGATCCTGCATGAGTGATGACCAGTCCACAGTGTTTTTTCCTCGCATCGCTCCTAAAAATATGGTTGCCCACTTAAGCACTAGCTGCTTAAGCTTCTCTGGGTGGAAAATAGGATTTTGAAACCTTACTACGATCCGGGCCTGAGGATCGGTTAGGTCATTTGCGTGTAGCCGTCCTTCGGGTTGGCATGTCCTTCGAACTCCCCGTCCACGAGGTCGTCTTTTCGCTCCGCTATCTTGACGTCTCCGTCTTGGAAGCCGTAGGTCTGCTTCCATTCTGACCGAGTCCACTTCTCCAAGTGTGCTCAGAGGCTTCCGTCATACTGGTTGTCGGGAGTGCCGATTAACTTTCTCACCATCCGCTCCTCCTTGGTTCTCCACGCTGCCTCCATAAGTTCGGCACATCCCATTTCGTTGAGGAAGTGGAACAAGATCTAAAGGTTCTTTTCCTCCGTCGGATACTCCGGTAATACCTTCACGATTGGCGGCGCTGTGGTGGTGGTGCTCTTCACCCTCCCCGGATTCCTGGCTCGCTCTCCGGCCATAGCGATCGCTCTTCTGTTCGTCTGGTCGCACGTGCACGCACTGACCTCACCAAAGCTCTCAAACTACTCTCGGATGCTTGAAAAGTAATTGGCCAAGATGGCAGCAGACAAGGAGGAGAGAAAGCAAGAGAAGAGGAATAAGATAAGGAGAAAAGACACTGTTGGGGATTCCCGTCGTTTGCCTCCTTTTATAACGGCCACGATGTACGGGATCTCCTATCGGCTTTGACGTCACTCTCGAAGATGTCATCGTGACGGTTCCCTTGTCCGGGTATCGTCCGGACTTCCTCCCGGCTCTGGTTTCTTCCAGAGAGCTCCGGTCCTTACCGGATCCAGTCGTGTCCGGACTTTCGGATTACGCATTCCATTAGAGCTAAAAAGAAATTTACCTATCCCCTACACATCTTATATGCTATTTCTACTTTCCAACTGTATTAATCTATCTTTCTAACCTTTTAATACTATTTTTTTTTCGGCCGGATTTTAAGGTTAACTTTTGGAACCTCGAGGGAACAAATTCCCACAGATGTGGACCCCCATTAACATTTATGACCACCATACCCTCTCTGATGAACCCCGTGAAGAGCAAATCAAGGACCAAGATCCTCAGCTGCGGAACACCGGGCCACTGCTTGCGCTTGATGGATTTGGCATGATCAGCGACTAAAATGAAGGCCGGCATTTTCTCGGGGTGGCCTTTGAAGAGCCTTTTGAATGGCTGAGCAAGCGTGTGGCTCGCATCATATTCATACAGGAATACACAGTATACTATCTCCCCGACATCGATATCTGGGGTTGGAAATCCATCAGCTGGGTGGGGGAAGAAATAGACCACATGCATTGCCCACAATCTCACCTTGCCCTTGGACTCCCTCTGCTGAAATATGAAGTGCCTCTTCAACTCCACAAATTCTGTTGCGTCGGTGATAAGAACCGACGGTGATCTGACACTCGTCTGCCTGTCTTTCGTGTCTACTTCGAGATGGTTGAAAGTTTTCTTGAACTCAAAGAGATCGAGGACCTGAGCAAGGCATTTCTTGTCTTTCACGCCATAGAGGAAATAAAAATAAAAGTAGGGGTCTTTGACGTTACAGCACTCCTGATTGTCTGGCATAATAAGTACATGGGCGACCTTGCTCCCATTGTTTGGCACAACCATGCAGGTGTATTTGAAGTCCAACATGGATGTGTCATTGTTGGGGGTCGCTTTGGCAGCTGCATCTGGAATGTGTTGATTCCAAATAGACACAAAGGCGTCTAGGGTGGCGACGGTCTCCTTGTTAATTGCCTTCAATCGGCCCTCAAGCCAAGTTTTACCCTTGGCTGAGTAATTCGCACCGTCTACCCATGACTCGAGCTTGGCTCGCCGAATACTCTTCTCTTCCGCAAATTCGTCTCATTGCTCCCTTATATATGAGACAAAGTCAGCAGACTTCAAAGAAAGGTGGTGATTCCTGAATTTCAACATGAGTTCATTGTCTGGATCCTCTTCTCCCTATTGGCAGCATTTTCCAGAGTCTCGGCTTGCCCTTTCATAGTACCTTGGTTTGCCGCTTTGGAAGACTTCACACAGACTTTCTTTGCAAGCACTAAGTCCGCGAGGTAGTCTAGGTTCTAAGCGCGCATTTTATATAGTGGCTTGAAGTCGATTTGCACCAGAGGTTTCTGCTTTAGCTTAACTGGGTCGCGTGTCGTCTCGTTCAAGTCCGGTAGGAGTCCTGCGACGTACATCTTGTCGATTCGGATCTACTTCTGGACCACCGCGTCATCTATCTCAAATAGAAGAGGGATATTTGCATCTTTGAGGTCCGTTTTACAGAGGTGCGCGAAAACCGTTGGCACTACTTTTCGTTGGAACGTTTGCAATTAGATATAATTTAAGTGAGTGAGCACTCGGAGATCTTCGGTTGATTGATATGGATAATGTGAAGAAAGAGCGCATCAATGGAATTTTGTGAAGGTTGAGAATGCAATCTTACCAAAAATGCCTGAGGTTGTGGACGACCATATAGTTTGAGGGCAGGTTTTCCGAACTCATACCACTTCACTCTGCACGTTTGCAACTGCTCAATGAAATTGTACTCCTTCCGCAGATCCGTCAGATTTTGATTGCAAGTGCACGAGAGTTGTAGCAGGGTCATGTCTTTGGGGTTTGATTTTGTTCAAACCGGGATGACAGAGAAGTGGAAGATCTCTTCGAACGATCACATAGATGGCAATTCGTGTGACAAAATTTTGTGCGCCTCCACAGTATGTTGACCACCAATTATGTAGAAGTACGTTGAGTTGCTAAGGCAATCCTCCTTTGTCGGCTTGGTCTCGAAGAACTCCACCTTACTTCCTTTAGGTTTTTTCTTCAACAGCAGGACTCGAATGTGAATCTCAGGTGCTGTTGCCTTCGAGGATGCGCTAACTACGTTGATGATTCCTTCAAGCCGTTCTTTCTGGATGCGTGTGTATACTAATCCTTTAGGGGGGGGGCCTTAGCAGGTTGTTGAAATGAACAAGCTTGAGGACATCCTTCTTTGTGACAAGGTCTTCTACTATCAACGGCTTATTCTTGTGTATGTTAACATTTTTGAACGCGTCGTCGAGAACCTTGCCAATAGCTTTCACTTCAGTCCGCTTCATTTGGGTGAGGTCCGCCTGTGTGAAGTTCAAGCACTTTTCAATCGTGAGGCTTGGCTCATCGGCTTTTGCTATATTCCCCTTCTCCGCTAGTGACAAGGAACCAGGGGTGGAAGTCTTTAAGGTGGTCTTGCGTTTTCTTCCCGGGGTTGATGTTGGTATCAGAGAGAGTATGGGAGTAGGGTCTGGAACGGGCTTTCGGAAATTTTCTTTTGCTTCTGCCATCCACTTCCACTGCTCCATAAAACACCATATTCATTATATTGGAAGATTTCCAGGGATTTAGGAGGTACACGCTCTTGAGTAATCCAAATATTTTACCGTAGTGATGAAGCAAAACATGATTAGAATAGAAGTACAACACCATTTTTGTAAGATAATATGAAGATGTATGATAGAAGTAATCCATATACAAAACATGCATCATCCTTTCCATGCAGAAAAAGGCTTCTACTACGACCCAAAACATATACATTAATTCCTAGTCAATGCACATTCAGGTATAGTCAAGCTGAATGTGCACTTGTACCACTCAGATCTTAAATCTACTTGTTCTTCTCCACGTCACCAAAATTAGATTTCCTCAGCTCACCCCTACCCCTCTGAAGTTCATCTTTGTGGCTGTAACTGGTATATGGCATTTGACTAGCACGTACATGTTCTTGCGGTCGTTGGCGTTGCATTCGTTGATTCCAAGTAACAACAGGCACATGAAGCAAGTGGCGACGGCGAGAATGACGCTTCGAGTTTTGATTTAAACCATGCTTTAGGGAAGCACTTTGACGATGTGTAGTCGGTTAAAGCACCTAGCAAAAGAGACCACAAAAATTAGCTTAAACCAAGTTGAATATGTAGCCACACATGTCAAAAAAATACAAACACCATGACGTGGAATCCATTCAAATAATTATGTCGAATTTAGGTCTTCGTGAAACATGCAAAATCTAAACAGTGTTGATTAAGAGGAGAAGATACAATACATATTAAACAATAATAAAAAATAGGACCACCTTCAACAGTAGAACACGTTTTCCCACTTAGAGATTGGAGCTTGTTCTTATCATTTCCGACCGTTGCAACAGGGCGACACGTAGTAGGAATTGAAGGCATCTTCTCTGATGGCACCGTTGTAGGTGGTTGAATTACACCAGCAAGTGCTTGAAGCGCGTGATCCTATGACGTAGGGACAAAGGGAGTTAAAATGCAACCTGTGCATATTTGGCTCTATTCGAGTTGAATGTGCACATTGCCAAAAAAAGACTTAGGTCAAATAGAGAGAAGGGAGGGGAAATACCATGCTACAAGGGAGAAGAAACAATGATTCCTCACGACCGCAAATAAGCACTTGGTCACCTTCTCCACAAAACCTATCAACACTGGGGGACCTCAAAATACGACGAGGTTGAAGAATAGAACGAGAGGCAATCTTTCAAATGCAAAATTTTTGTGGCGGGCTGTTTACTTCATCTTCTTCAATTGAAGCCATCGTAGACTCCATCAAATAATGAGTTGTTCAAGGGGAGTACCAATCATTTTGTTTACTTGGAATTGGATATCCACAATCTTCAGACTTCAAAATAAAATCCATGGAGGCAACACAACGGTTTACTTGAGAAAAAATGGTGAACGGCTCTTTTTTCAAACATAGAAGCAAAGAGGGAACAAAAACTTACAAATCCAACAATAACAAACAAAAAATGACAAACAAATATCAAAGAATTGGCAACTGCCACTTGAATTACAAGATATGTACAGTATAACACATCAATACATTTATGTTTGATACCAGTGAACTACTAATTTGCGAGCCCATCAGATATCATAATCGCGTGCGTTAATTCCATGTATTCTAAGTTGTATGGATCCAAGCAAATTGTCGAACGACCAAAGGGATTCTCTCGCCGAAAAGATTGCAGCCCTCACTCTGCACTACTGTGGAGCTTTTGGAGCCACGCAAGCAAGACATTGAGGAGGAACTTATCGTTCCATCCATCCCTTTTGTAAGACCAAGTATCCGCAAGAAGCACATTCACTAGATCATTAAGGACGTGCTTGTACGTCCTTAATGGACGTGCGTGACTGTCATCTATGATGATGGTATTCTCCTTTGTAAAGGATCCACCCTATTCTGTAAAAAGGTCTTTCGACAACGTGTTCAGAAATACCTCCTTATCCGAGTTCTTAACCTTCAGATATTGAGGATATTCTCGATCACAACAGTTACAACTTTCCTACAATGCTCTTGCCCAAATATGACTTTTGGTGAGGCCGCTTTTGGGAAGAGGTAATTGACGATGCTACTAGTGGTGTTCAATTTCATCAAACTCCAGACTGATATCGATGCAAACTTGGAAACAACGTCCAAAAATGCCTTGCAGCTTGGACGAACACACACTAGCTTTGGGCCAACCTTGGCTGGAACTTTTACGAAGTGTGGCAGAGAACATGCATTGAAGGCTTGGGTAGCAGACCTCAAGCGGAATTCCTCACATATACACAATATACCGTTCAAGCCAAATACAATGTTTAACCACGGTTTGACCACTCTGGAGGTTGAACGAGGAACACGGACTATGGCGCTATAAACGCTCTCCAGTGGCTTGACTACCTGGAATTCAAATGGGAAAAAGTGGAGGTACATGTTACTAAAGATTAAACTTTATATAACAATAGAGCACAAAATATCATGTGAAGAAGAAAGCATTGCAAAAGACAGCACAATCTTTTAGCCATGAAGTGGTGAGAACTGAAGTTATACCTGTGAATTGATGGCCAAAGTAGCACCAATGGGCTTTGCACCAACCATAGGGGGATGCTCAAAAGAGCCAGCATCATTTTTGATGAAATCAAATTCGAGGCTAAGGGCATATGAAATTCAGCAAATTTGATTATAGGTTATGAACAAACATGCCCAAAAAATGCAACGATAGTTGATACTAAATAGGATCCACATTCAGCTCGACTCAAGCTGATTGTGCAAGTGTATGAGTACTAAACAATAGGATGCACACAGGGGAGAGGACTACTTGATTTTCAAAAAGTAATGCATATTCAGCTCAATTCGAGCTGATTGTGCTAGTGAACGTTTACTGCACAATAGGATGCACACAAGGGGAGGACAACAAGATATACAGAAAGTACTGCATTTTCAGCTCAAGTCGAGCTGAATATGCAATAGCCGTAACAATTACTTTAGGAGAAGGACCAAATATAACGAAACAAAGACATATATACTACTACATATCTGCAGTAGATTTACTTCAGCTTCTGTGAAGTCTAAAAAGGAAAAATAAAAGGATCAAGACTTGAACAACATACAACGGAGGGAAGTAATGAAGGAGATTGGAAATGGAAACAACATCGAATTTACTATACCAAGGTTAAAACGGACAATAAAAATCCAAGCACATTTACAAACAGAAGTTAATGTACGAAAGTAATTGAGGAAACAAAATTAACTGGAACAAGAAATCTCAATATACTAGTCCTCATCAAGAATTCCACCTGAAGAGTGTTCTGGAGATGCTCGAGTGCTGCTCGGTGTATTGACTTCATTAGCAACTTCTGTCTCTTCCACCAAAATCACATTGATTGGCTCAACATTGGGATTGGCAGAAACCATGGGCTCGGCTCCAACATAGGCTGTTGCTTGCGGCGGAGAACGAGGAGAAGACGGATTCGGATCCGATGTGAGCAAAGACTGTTGGAGAGACGCCTCTCCAAACAAGGGGACCGTCTCCATAACAGTACGGCTTGGAGACGATGGTCTTATAGCCGCCCCAAGAGTATCACCTAATATATGCTCCATCGACTTGGACTGCGGTGGCAACATCTATTCGAACCTTGCAAACATAGAAGCGATCATTGCTTGTGTATTCCGCTCCACGTCGGCTCTCTGCGCTTCAAGGAGCTCATCTTGGAGCTCTTCCTGCCGCCTTGACAACTCTTGGTTGAGCCTCTCTTGCTCCTCGACCTTCTTTAAGAGCATCTCGACCTTCAATGCCATATCGGCTTGTGCAGTGGGAGGGGACGTAGATAGCGCGGGCGAGTTAACCATCACAGGAGTTCGTTGGCGCTTGTGCGGGGGCGTTGGTGCAGAAGCCATCACTTCGAAGTCATCGTCAGAATTTCCATCTGAGGAATTAGCCCTACTCTGCAAGCGAAGGTTGGATGGGCCAGCACCATCTGCAATCACACTACACCGCCAAAAAGCAAGATCCTCATAATCATTTGCACAAAATGCACCAATATCTGCGCCTTCATTAACGCGAGCACAAGCGGAGTCTGATGGCTCAGCTACCGCAACATCTGAGCTCATAACATCCATAGTAGGATGCTCATCATCATCGTCATCATCAACTCGTCTTTTGCCCTTACCCTTACCACGAGGAGGCTTAACAGGATATTTTGTCTCGTCAACTGGATAACCGTCGGCAACGAAATCCGCTTTGCACAGAGACAAAGCCAACTTGACCTTGCTTTCGTACCGATCACTCTCAGAAGTCTCGCAGATGCAGGCACACACTAGAGATTTGATCTGCAAGGTACACCAGAGACACTGACAATCAATTAAACTAACTTAAGCGACATATAATTGCATTCCATGAAACTACACTACTTGTATATTCAGCTCAACTCGAGCTGAATATGCAAGTGTTTATCGATCAATAGTCTCGGATTGCATATTCAGCTCGACTCTAGCTGAATATGCAACTCGGAACTAATGATCCATAAGCACTTGCATATTCAGCTCGAGTGGAGCTAAATATGCAAACAAGAGAGCTCGGCAGAAATTCTTACCATTGATGCAATAAGAAACTTTGAGCCTCCAAAGGTAGAGAAGACTAAGTCCCCGGGACTACACCATTCTTTGAATACTTGAAAGTAGAACTCCATCGTGAACTCAGTAGTGTTCACACAATACTCCAACTTGTTGTACTTGCGGACCTTGGTATTTGCAGCATAAAGCGGATAGACATACTCCTTTGGAACTAAGCCAGGGTGAGCTAACCGCTTACAGACTAGCCAAAGAAGTTCCACAGGATCTTTTGACAACTTGTTGCTTATCGGCAGATCTTTTAGCCGCTCATACTTGCCAGGAATGTGGAACTATATGTCTCGTATTCGTCCGCAAACAGGAAGTTCTTGGTTAGGGAGAAGACTTGCCTCTCCTTTGTCTTGGTCCCACAAATCCATAGCCAGACATGTGGGACTGTCAGTCTAGGGATGCCTCCAATCCGCAATGCCTCCATGAAGTCCTTTAAGAATGGGTCAGCCACCGTTGATGATGGCTTCAAATCTTGCCCTGGGGCTGATATGAAATCGATCAACGCAAGCCGAGGCTTTTTGCTGCGGGGATCCCATGTGTTTTCTGGCGAGACACCCAATGCATCATTGATGCTGTTGTACTTCCGGATGTATGCAGACTCGGACGCTTCTTCGAAGTGTTTGCGCTTGTCCAAGAACAACTTAAACCAAGCTTTCACATACGGCGATAGCTTCTCCGCAGACTTGTTCTTGCTCCGAGGTTGTCGCGCCTTAGTGAAGAATGCCTCACCGGGTTGATCGACAAGCACCCTCATGGTTGCGGATGAGACGTGATATTCACGCTTAAAACGCTTCCAATTTCCAAGAACAAAATTTTTGTTTGCATCAAAAATTGCAAGACTAGGCTTTAGTTTCTGCAACTCCATACGGACGACGTTCTTCTTCTTGCGCCGCTCGATCCATTCCAAAGCCGTCTAGTTACTATCCAATACGTTGGTTGGTGTCTTGATGATCACCTTCGGGTACTACAGTCACTGTTTTGGTCTGCAGCGGTTCAAAATGTGGTTCAACAACTTCACATGATCTGCATCAGTGAGGTTACGGAGCCACTTGAAGAACTCTCGATTCAGACCACAATCCTTCGTTGGCGTCGACTTTGAGTTCTCTTTGAATTTACAATGGGGGTTGGTGTCAACGTCAATCAAGTCCCCTTGAGCACTTGCGGCCATCACATCTCGCTAGAGATTGAAAGTAGAATCAAACAACGTGATAATCTTGACCTCATTCGTGAGAACCAAGTGAGGAACTTGACTAGATTTGCTAGCATACTACTGGTTCTTCGCAACGTCAATGCAGGCAAACCGACGTTGAATGGCCTCAATGAACTCCTGCAGGAGGCACAACGATTGTGTTAGTAAAATAGAACAATTGTTGACATGGGTATGCTTATTCAGCTCGACTCGAGCTGAATATGCAATTGCAATCATAATTGTTTACCTTATACGCCTTGTTGTTGGATCTTGTAGCTCCACGGCCGCCCGGTGTATTCTTCTTCTGTGGTGGTGTTGGGCGACCTAGATTGGTCCATGTCGACCGTGCGGACGGAATGTTGGTCGACCACGTTGGCTTGAAAACGGACAAGTGATTGACTCGGTTGTGGAATGCCGAGATCTTACGCAGCTTCTCTTTGTCATCGGACCATACGACAAAGCACTTCTACACACGAAAGTGCCGCACTATGGTCTCATCGATAGATTCATCTGCTATCATAGCTTTGCTTGCGGCCACGCTATGTTGGCCATGTATGATGTAGAACTTCCCCTTTCGAATGTAATCCCAGACTCCATCAGGCTTCTCTTTTGTCATCAGCATTACGCAAAGCGTCTGCTTGTGGGATTTATCGGGCATGTGGATGAGGTAATTCATTACCGTTTCCATGCCCTTCTTCTCAAAGGCCCGAATTGTCCAATCCTTTGGTGTTGGTGTTAACTGCCGCACGTCCAGCTCCTTCTTCATGTCTGGGTCGTAGAGGAAGTAGTCCCGGCAATCTGTCCAAAACTTTTCGTACACCTCCGATGCGTTCCCGTAGTCAATGGCTTCTCCGGGACGCAACTCGTGCGGCAAATCGGTGATCGCAGAGGCAATGTTGGCCTCACTGTCTGGCTTACCAACTTCTTGGTTTTTTGCACTAGATCTTAGTGCTCTTCAAGTTGAAGCCTCCGGAGCAAGTGATCAACGGTGCCTCTTTGGTGGCGTCGGGTTTGTAGACAACGACTTCCTCGAATTTGTCAAGCTAGTTCGAGCCGCAGCAGTCCTCTGACCAGTGTTACCGCCTTGACTAATGTTGCCACTCTCGGTCCCACGAGAGACCTCTACCGGAGTCATCTCGGATGAGATTTGCGAATTTTGAAGAACCTTCATCGCCATTGCATGGAGGAGACTTGTCAACTTCGATGACAAAGCTTTAGCGGAAGAGGCCCACCAATGCTGCTCTTCCAGTAATCTTTGTCCTGTTGTTTGAACATGTCCTTCTTTATTGACTCAAACAATGAGTTCTCAATACTATCGAGAAAGGGATCAAGGCTAAAGACTTGAGTCGTGCAGTCGATGAGAACCGTGTACTGAAGACTGCTTTCACTTGTCGTCTCACTTTTAACCACGAGGAACTTCTTGTGGTGGTCAAACTCGATTATCTTCTCATCCGGTGAAACGTGCAAGAACATATCCATGCCTCGATATTTGTGAGTCAACACCAGGTTGTTAGAGTGACCGATATGTACGAACCCCCACGCCTCATGCCTCTTTGGATCTCGAAGCTCGTAGCAGTTGAGTAACTTGTGCTCCTCTTCGTTGTCGGACTCTATCGCAATACTTGTTGGTTTATCGTATTGCTCTAGGACCTCTTGGTCGTTCATTGGATTTTTGCAATGGAATCAGTAAGTGAAGTCAAATTTTGCTATGCGTACTTAACCCCTAAGGTATAGTGACAATTTCCTTCAAAAACTATAAGTGGTACTAACTTTCAAACCACAAATCCAAAAAATAAAATAAAAATATGTTCACAAAGCTCTTATCAAAGGCAATCTAGAATAAAAATTTTAGAGAAAATTGAATTTTTTTCGAATTTTAGGAACCTGCCTAAAAATCCGCTCGAGTTGAGCTGAATATGCACATCATTCAAAACTGAAAGTGCACATTTAGCTAGACACGAGCTTAATATGCACCTATGATCAAGCAATTGTGTATATTCAGCTCAATTCGAGCTGAATGTACTGCACGCTCAGGACGTGGATTGCATATCCAGCTCGACTCGAGCTGATTATGCACTAATTATATGAATGAGAAATTACAAATTCATTCAAATTGCAAGTTCAGTGGGAGTCTGCCTACCTCGTTTCCATTTTTTGCAGTCTCTTGAATCTTTAACCAAATGGCTTGAGGTATGTCACGCAAAGGAGCTGCTTTATTGACAAAATGTCCCCACTTTGAATCGCAATCCAATCACTTTTGAAACTCAAAACTAAGATGAGTCGCCGAAACTCTACAACTTGAAAACCTACCAACTCGCACACTACATCACAACATACAAAAAATTACAACATCACAAGGATTTCATCCCAAGGTGAATTCGTATACTGCCTGCGCGCAAATGAGCGATGTCTTGCAACCAAAGAAAGAAGCCTTTATCCTCGCCTCCAAGGCTTCAATATTGAACTTTCTCCAGCAACTCTAACTCTGAATGCAACTTCTTGGAGTCAAGCTGCTTCCACTGTGTGTTTTCAGCCGGGGCCTTGACGAGCTTGATTTCGACCTAGTAACTGAAGGGGGTGTAACTGCATTATGCTGGAATAATCTGCAATTCTAAATTCTTAGCACCAAAATGTACGCTAAGATATATAAATTGATGAACAACACCTCCATCTAAGAAAAAACCTTGCACAATAGAGGAACTCACAGAGTGGACATCAGCGTACCTTGCCGAACAGGCGAAGCTGCAAACCATATGGCTCCTCTGAAAACTATGTGCAAAAGAAAGATCTAGAGTCAAATAATATCTGACAACTAATTTGCAAATCACATCAAAATCTAAAACACTTAAAAATCCACGGTGATGACTCGCGTAAGACGTACTTCTTTTTTCACTTGTGCCTCCAGCTTGTCCCAGTTTTTCATAGGTTTCTTGGTTGAAGTCAGATATTTCACCTTATCAACCACGTCCGTTGTGCAAACAAATAAATGCTTTACTTGTTCCAACCCAAACCATCACGACCTGCCTCTCCTAATCGCGGCCAGCTCCGGTCCACCTCCACCACAACAACACACCACTCAGGGATACTTACGATGCATCCGCTGTTTTCGTCGACTCCGACGACGTTTTCGCAGTCACCTTCAGTTTCTTTGGCTCCAGGCTGCCAACACACATTCATGCGCACGGGATCCTCAATCACCGCCTTTCATCCAGTACCATTTCTAACTCAAACCCTCACCACGCACTTCCTATCCATCTCAAAACTCAAAAATCCACCTACAAATTACAATTGCACACAACAAATCCCCTTCACATTTCCTCATAACCCCCATATTAAAACATCATATGCTAATCACTACCGAAGGAAACGGGGACGGAGCTGTACTATTTCGTCCTAGAGAGCACCGCTGGTGGAGTAGCACTTGGTGTCTGCAAAGATGAGCACTGCGCGTCAGACTCAAATATCTTCCCCCTCACATTGCAACCCATAATCACATGCATTCCATCATCTCCAACTGAACGATCCTCAAAGCAGGCCAACAAAAGCATGATGTCATAGAAACAAACATACATTATATGCGGCGTGGAGTAAATCCAAGTAGGCAATGAATCCAAGTAGGCAGCCGACATGGCCACGCTCGCATCATCAAACTAGCAGTTAGATAGGTTTAGTACAACAAGTTGGAGTAAACCTGGAAATCAGCATCCTCGAGGTGTCTGAAGGGAGCTACGTTTTGCAGTCAAGACGGAGCTTCGGAGGTTGTTGTGCGGACAAGGACAGATAGCATTCGACGACGACTAGGTCCTATAAAATCCCAAGCTTCTCCTACAGAAATTACAAGTTTCAATCGCAAAACCAAGTCACAATTTGCGAGAATGCCTCCAGCCTGTTGTTAACCCCGCACCAACCCCTTCATAGGCATCCAAAAAAAACTGCACTTATCCGATGCTTAAGGTCGACTCCCGGCGTCCACCGTCTTAGAAACTCCTGGCGCTCGTAAAATCCTGTACCATGATGACCCTCACAAAAAAGAGGCGTCTCATTTCTCCATTCAAAACCCTACTACTCACGAGAACCAGGTCTTGCCTCCCGCAAGAGCTAATTGTGACAAGTTTCTACTACCAGGACTTTCTCTGTAGATCCAACCAAGTTCAAATCTCTCAGCAAACTGTAGAAAATACTCACAAAAGTAAGTCGGTTTGCACGGCGAAAGAAAAGCGGCAAACCATGGCACTCGGGGCACCTAGGGTATTTTCACCAGAGCTCTGACGCTAGAAAGAAGCGAGAAAAAGAACGGCAAAAGAGTCGATGAGCAAGTAGCAGAGCAAGCAGATGGCGATGAACACAGCACCACACGAGCAAATGGCGATGAACACAACAGCGCGCGAAAGGGATGGGTAAGCGCGAGCAAGGGTGTCCGCGCCGAGAGCATGAAGCGTGAACCAGGTGCGTTGCTCTCTCTCCCCTCCTTCCCTCGCCCTTCGCGGGCTCCTGCCTCGGGTCGGGTCGGGTTGAGTCGAGTCGGGTCACTCGGAGGCCAGCCAATCCTTGGATTTGTCAAAATCACGTCCCACCAAGCAATGGAACGCACCCAAAACATGTCACTTCACCCAATCCCAACGCTATCTACCAGTTATCTAGAATTGACGCCTGTAGGTGTAGATACTGTTAGGATTAGGTGCAGTGGGCGGTTTTGGGTTTTGGCCACACCTCGCCGTAGCTCTCAGAGTCAATGACTATTCAAAGCGGTCACCACAACTAGAATGAGTAGTATCTACCTTTCGGTACAACCTCAGGCACTATATGATTGACGGCATTGGGGTTGAGCGAGGTGACGGCTTTGGGATTGCAACGACAAAGTCTGTTCGTGGAGGTCGAGTTAGAGTCGTGGGGAACCGTTCTTTAGTGGGAACAACATGTCCGCCACGTCGTCCATATGTAGCAGGTGCCACGAGTGATTCTTTGTGATGTGGATATTGTTGATGCATGGAACACGGAGGTTTATGCTTTGGTGTTGTCTTGACATTCTCCTTTCAATTGGATTCTTTGGCTCTGTTTTCTTGAACCTCAATAGAGTTTTTCTAAAAGTGCTTTCCGAAGGGGAAAGCCAGCATGACAGTGGTGCTAGATTGGATGAAATTACTAGAGTTTTCCTAAAAGTAAAGGGAGGTGACTCCGCATGTCACCCGGAATCTTGGAGTCTTATGTTAGTAAGTGGGTCCACATGCACATGGTGACTTGGCTTGGGAAAGGTGTGGGGTATTTATTGGTCAACTTTTTGGAAACTTGGGGTACTACGGGGGAGCTTTAGTTTGCATGGGGTAGGGCTCATGAGCATTGATTGTCATTACCACTCATGCATTTCATTGGTGCAAAAAAAAAAGAGTATGCAATTTTTGAGAGTCTTTTGTGGTGCATAAAAAATCTCATTCTATTTGGCACCTCTATCATTCTATCTTTCCTCTTTGGAAAGCACTTTCAAGAAAACTCCACTATATACTAAAAAATGTGTGGAAATAAATATCTATAAATAGATATATAGCATTTTTAAATTATACTTTTAAAAAATACTACCTATTGGTAATACTTTCTCTTTTTAAAAAATATTTTTTAAAATTTAATTAGTTACTTGGCAATAAAGTACATAATTTGGCTCCAGAGTACGATATTTGTAACCCACATTCCAACTTTTTAGGTCAATGGAAATAATACCACACCCATAGGAAATAGAATTAAGGACCACTTCCTTTCACTCCATCCCAACTTAGTTAGATTCTTTCATGCATATTTTCACTACAAGTCAAGTCTTTGTAGAACCTCATGAAAAGCTAAACAACAATCATTTAATTGATTTTCAATTGTATCGATAGAGAGGGTCTCCAACCTCTACGTTTTAAATGAATATATGTATTGATACAAATGTTATTAATTCCTTCATAGTAGAATTTGGAAGATTATGGCTTTGAAGTGGTGGTGAAGACTATTTTGGACATGTTGTTATTGAATGGGCCCATTGCAACTTTACATGATGAATGACAATCTTACAATATGAAAAAAAATTGCCATTATTATATACAATTTGTGTTGTATACATTTTGCACCTACTCTGTAGGCTTGTATATATCAGGCTCAAAAACTTCCTGTAGTAAACGCAAATCAAAGACATTGAGATTATACAATAATTTTTTTTAATTTCTTGTTTCTGGAAGATTTATGATTAAACAATTGAGTTACAATATTTAACCTTCTTCTTTTTGTGATAGCACATATGTAAACCAAAAATATAATTCCAAAGTTTGTATATGTTCAAAATAATTAATATTATTTAGAATACATGCATAGATTTTGGCCTAATGGCAATATCATGGATAAAATAGTGAGTTTAAATTAATATCTAAGTAGATTGGAATCTAGTGATTGGATGAGGGGGCTTCAAATTAAAAATCTAATTTTGAAAACTATCAAATATCTTTCATGGATTGAGAATCCTAATCTATTGTGAAACGAAACTTCAATAATGAGATTGTATTTTTAAATACATATGCAATAAGTCATTGATTTTGAAATTGAAGGTTCTTCAATCATATCAAAGCTACCTCAAATGATCACTGTTTATTCCTAGGATATATCAAATTCCTACGGTTGGACAATAGGACTCTAAATTTATTTGAAATTTAACTATAGATTTCTAAAAGGAAAAAATGTGCAATTGATCAAGAATTTACAATCATTGATTATAATTATTGTACCTAGTGGTCGCTTCAACACCTCTAAGTCAAAAGAATTATTTTTCTTTGTCCCAATGATTTGGACACAGTGGGTTTCACCTAAGTATTACATGGGTATCACCTATGCATTATAGGGGTAGCACCTTAACATTACATGGATAATCACCTGGACAAAAACTTTATATTTTCCAAAATTTTGGACAACTCTCCATTTTAAATGAATTATGTACAAAAGCAACCACATTACATAGTTTTGGTCAAATTCAACAAATCATTTCCATTATTTGAATTATCTATATCATGATTTTTATTTTATTTCAACACATTTGATTGTACTATTGATAAATGTAAATATAAATAAAGTTAAACTTGTTGTACACTTCTTTTTAAAGGTCAACTTTAAAATCCAAAGAGTCATTAATAATTGCCATTTTGTTAGTTGAATATTTTTACAAGATTAATCATTGAATATCTAAAAATATAATTTTGAAAATACATTAGAATATTAAAAAAATATAATAGAAAATTGATCACTAAGTATAAATTCTAGGGATTAAATGTTACACATAGAATTGATAGTTATTCGCTTAAGATTTCGAAAATAAACTTAATAATGAATATCTTTGAACTAACTATGAACCTCCAAGTATTTAACTAACTATGAACCTCCAAGTATTGAACTAACTATGAACCTCCAAGTAATTTCTATCAATTGACTCTACCAATATTTATAAATTTATATCATATCATAATTTATCTCTATATATAACAATTTTCACTATATACTTAATGAAGCCAAAACCTAGATGATACCCACATAGGTTCCCTTGCTAAGACAAGATATTACAATGGAGAACAATATTGATACAAAGAACGTGTCGATAATTATTGAAGAATTTGATATTTTTTATTCTTTTAATTGCCTTTAGATATCATCAATGAGGTCAAAGCCAAATTTGTATTGAGTTACCACCAAGGGTGTTGGAGCATTTTGAAATATTAAAATGGACATGTAAGCTTGTCGTTAACATGCTAGGAGAACTACGTATGGTTTTTGATGAACAAGAACAAAAAAATAGAAATTACTGATGCAAATCTAAAACTCAAATTAATTTTGTAAACATGTGTAACACTCTACTGTTGAAACAGGGGAGGCCTAAGAGTAAACTCTACCATTGTTTTTCAACCGGAGTACTAGTGATTTTCAATGGAAAATATTGATACGAGTATAGTTGTAGATAATGAACTTTTTTTTAGTTTTTTGAACAAATGTTTTTACATATGCATGTGATCTTTGACCCTTATTCATGTGGGAGAAAAGATAGTAGAAAATACTTATGTATAATATGTAACGCATAAATTTTGTGTAAAAGAATGCATATGCAAGGTAGTACCTTTTGCAATAAAGGGAAGAGTGATGGAACCAAACTTTTGCAAGTGCGCAAAGTTACACATCAACTTGCAATATGTTTGAATGACATTAAAAAACATTGCGATCATATTTTTTTGAAGGCACTCAAACTTATGTCTATAATGGCGACAACTGCATAATATTGCGATCAAAGGATACGGATGTGCTATTAGAGCCGACACCAAAAAACTTATAAATTGACTCTATAGGAACTTCCAAAAATTCTTAGAATCCTTCAAGGGGACTCTTGGGCCTTTGGGGTCAAAGATGATTTGAATTTTAAAACACATAAATTAATAATAGCAAGTGAATCAATATCGCATGAGACAATATCATCTTGCAAAGTCAACTCAAAGGTGTAAATATTAATTCATAACAAATGAGATGAAGTAGTGACTTCTAAAATCTTATCTTTAGGTGATATGTAATGAATTTTCTTAAATCAATACCAAGGCACAATTCAATTTTGATACGATAAACAATCTTATAGAAATGACATTTTGTTTCAGTGGTAATCTCGATTCTAATCTAAATCCTAATTTTAAATCCCAAACATTAAACTCTAAAATCCTAAACCCTAAACTTTAAATCATTAAACCTAAATAGTAAACTATAAACCCTAAATCCTAAAAACTAAACCCTTAAACTTAAAAACTAAACCCTAATCCATAAGTCTAATTCTAGAATTGTCTAGTCTGAAATCCTAAATCCTATAATTTTCACTTCATACCATGGACTTGCAATCCTAAACCTTAAACCCTAAACCCTCAATGTCAAAATGTAATTTGAACCCTAAATCTAAAACCTTACTTTTAAAATCTAGTCATAATCAATATCCTTAATATGGAAATAAATGACCATAATCAAATACCCATAACCCCAAATGATAACCTTAAATTGATACATAATTCTATATCTTAAATTTAAATTAATTCTTGCAAATTTAAATTGGTACCCATAAGCCCAATCCATAACCTGAAATTGATCATGTAAATAGAAACTTCCATTACATCGAGATATGAGGAGAAACTTATGTGGTTAATTTTTTGGTCAATTTTGGAAGATGCTTTAATTGGAATAGCTCCTCCCCGCCAAACGTATGTCATTGCCACTCTTTTCTTAACGGCAACTTGTTCGACGTGGTCAATACACCCCAACCTCTTCTCTCTCTCTCTCTCTCTCTTTTTGCACCTTTCTAATACTCGGCAAGCCTTCGTGAATCTATATTGTCTCGAAGTACGCCTAGACTTTTGAAAGACCTATTGCATTCGAAGTCAAATTTCTCTGCAAGAAGTGGATACAGTATTCTAGGTCAACTTAGTTGTGTTTGGAATTTCTAGAGATGTGCAGGTGTGTGGTCGTGAATGGTGGCTGCGGCCGTGACAAAGAGTAGGGTTATCTCTTCCTTCTTCATTCAAGACGTTTTGGTGCACGCAATCGAACCAATTGTAAGTGACTTCTATCTAAACTTTATGGTGATTTACTTGGCATTTAGTTCGCACATTCGATACTATCATTTTCAATGTAATGAAAAAGTTGTAGGAAGGAGGTGATACTTCGGCGTTAACACAATCGCCTCCTCAGAACAGGTTTAGGGATTCGTTTGTTTATTTGTACGTCTGTATGACATATATGTTATTGCAACTGTCAAAATGCGTAGTTTTTATTGGTATGAGTGCTTCAGGTTTTGATTCGGTACTCTTGGTTTAAGCAATCATCAATTGTGCCCGATATTGTCGCCGTAAATTTCGGACATAGAGTATGTTGTGCACATTCAGCTCGACTCGAGCTGAATGTGCATAGAACATGCTATGAATGTTTTTACAAAATCTATGCAGTGCACATTCAACTCGACTTGAGCTCAATATGCATAGTACGTATGTTGCACATTCAGCTCGACTCGAGCTGAATATGCACAGTATGTGTTCTACACATTCAGCTCGACTCGAGCTAAATATGCACAGTAGGTGTTCTGCACATTCAACTTGAGTCGAGCTAAATGTGCTTAGTTTTCACCTAAGCGTGGAGATGAACAATGATGCTTTTTTTTTGTTCAGTCTGATTGATGTGGGATGAACCTTGGAGTACTATTGTACTATGTCAACTAATTACACTTTTGTCTTAACTTTGTAGTGCCGAGATGGACACTTCAACGGGTGCCTCAATCGACGATGATTTTGATATGTCAAGTGACAGCTCGTCTTTCCACGATCCAGTAGATGCTGATTTGATGGAATTCAAAGTTCTCCCAAGGCATTCTTGGGTTGGTAAGATAGTCGAAATGAAAAACCCGTCCGGTGTTACAATTGCCACTGGAATACTTCGTAACCTTCACACCACGGCTATTCCTAGGACTGATGCTCCATTGGGTGAGTCTCACGTTGCCATTCAGGTCTCGAGAACATTCGTTGAAGATGAAGCACCGGACGAATGGCATTATTGTATTAAGATTTTGCCTGTTGGTCAAGTTTTCTATTATACTGTCAGTCTCTTGCATCACCAGCAGTGTGATACTTACAATTCTATAATGGCAATGAGAACCCGGCCGCTTGGAGAGAGGACTCGCTCTTATGAAAGTTCATCTAGGATCCCTCCTACCATGGTTTCAACAAAATCATCATTTCTCCTCTCTGACGAATCTATCAACTCTGTTGCTAGAAATCGTTGTTGCTCCAGGAGTTGTGTTCAACGCTTCCCACGATTGAAGATTAAGGTATCGCGGATGAGGATGTATTTTGGTACCTCCGTTCAATTTAGAAGGCATATGAAGCTAGATGTTCACGGACATTTTCATGTGGACTATAACGGTAGAAATGTGGTAACCATTGAGGGCATTGATGTGTGCGCAGCTGCCTGGCAGCACATCATGGGCGTCAGTGAAACCTCGTTCTATAAATATGCCAAGGATGTAGAGGCTGGTGTAGTCGCGTAGCCCTGTGGTAATTCTGAGAAACGAGAACCTAGAAATCACACAATAGTCGCTACCGCACCATTACGTGTCATCCTTAATAGGAATGCTGACCACATGCCCCACAAGTCTCGCATCTTGCCTTCTGGTGAGACATCCGTGGCCAAAGTTCTTCCTGCAAATTTCAAGTGGAAAGATCAAATTCCTGCAATTGATGCCCATTTAGTTAATTGCGGGCTTTCCCAAATTTCCACTTCAGGGTTGAGTAAGATTAGGCGGGTCCATTTTTCCGATTACAATGCAAAACAACCTGGGGATAACTTTGCACGTTGTTCAATGTGTGATAAGTACCATTCCCATCCGAGGTTGCAGCAGCCTCGAACAGAAGCTGCGCTATTGTAGCAGCAAAGGTTGAATCTCCATTTGGATTCAGCATGGGCTCATCGAGAGTTGTATTATTCCAACCGTTACAGCTCTCAATAGTTTCCGGATGAATGTGTTACAATTATGCACGATAAGACGGATCACTCGAAGACTTCATCTCCTGTCCTCTCTCACAAGACGAAACATTTGGATGGTCTGATGAAGTTGCCTTTCTAGATCCGAATTAGGGTCCGAGAGCGCTTGTGCAATCCAAACAGGACGTTCATCTCCATCGCATGGTCTTAATGCAACAAAGTAGCCTGAGTAAACGTCTCCATTAATCCAAAAAGAAGGGGTTGGCCTATCTCGACTTTGCCCAACAAAGTCGTCATCCTCATCATGCTCCTCAGAAACAGCACCCACACTAGTGAATTGGTCCTCGATAGTCTAACCAATACGACTAGAAGGTCAAAAACCATCATGCAGAGAGGTAGGCAAGTCCATTGGTTGACTAAGTGACTCTCTAATTGCCCGCCAATAGTAGCTCAAAGGCTCATATCGCCTTTGATATTCACCTGTACGATCCTCACGTGCTTGATGCTCCCAATATGAAATGAATCCAGAGAGAGACCTTTAATCACTTCAGGAAGATTGCGCATTGCATGTGGCTGCAATGAAGGTGGTTCTCCACGTGGCCACAAAGACCTCCCATTTGAATCCTCCTTCCACAATTTGATCCCACCTCCTTCTTTTGGAAGCCAATCATCTTGATGACAAAGAATCTTGTATTTCATCATGGGACATCCATTGGAGTCAACGAAGAATTTGAATTAGTAAGCCACTGTGTGGCCCTACAATGCTTCGTCGCCATGTGCAATACCTTCACTAATAAAGGACTTGAAGTCCGAGACTTCTTCAATCAAGTGAAGGATTGTTGGAACACTTTCGTTCTCCATTTCAGAGTTTTGATATTTTGATATTTGCTATTTTGAATGTTTTAGTGCATAGGAATTGTTGGGGCACATTCAGCTTGACTCGAGCTGATGGTGTGCTTCGATTCGAGAAATGCATTTTCGTGCCTTGACATTTGATCTTTGGTTTTTGATAAATATCTGGAGTTGTAAGTGTTGCTTGCTTTCAGCTCGACTGAAGCTAAAAATGTACTTCAATTTCCTTCTAGCCTGATTTTAAATTGAAAATAATTCCGCACCTCCCATTTTAGTGGACACCAAACTCGAAGATAGTATTCAAAGGTTACTGAGCAAATCACTAAACATTTGCATATTTAGGTTAGCTCAAGCTTTTCGTATTATTATGGGAGGCTCCAATCTCCCAATATAATGAATATGGTGTTCTAACTTTGCCACTACCCTCTTTGGTTTCTCCGGATGGAAGATAGGATTTAGGAAGGCGATGACTATCATGGCGACCGGATCTGTTAGGTCGCCGAAGACATACCCGTCATTAAGATTGGCCTTCTGCAGGAACTCTCCCTTCAACAGGTCGTCGTTGCGCTCTGCCACCTTGACTACCCCCTCTCAGAAGTTGTAGGTGACCCTCCAGACCGCTACAGTCCATTCTTCCGGATGTGCCCAGATGCATCCTTCGTACTGGTTTGGCGGCTTTCCCACGAGCTCTGTCACCATCGCCTCGCTCTGGAATGTCCACGGCGCTCCGAGAAGTCCGTTGCAGCCCATTAGTTCTAGGTAATTCTCTAAAACCCTAAACTCTTCCTCCAAAGTCAACAGCTCCGGCGCCACCTTTTGGAGCAGTAAGGTTCCGGCGGCCGGAGTCTTGCCCTTCTTCCCCGCCATCTGGCCCCACCTCTTGGTGTGCTTGCGCTTGTCAATCGTTCCTAAAACCCTGCACGCACTGACCTTACAAAAGACCCTCGTTTTTGGACTACTTCTACACTAGAGAATAAGAAGACAATAGGTGCGGGAAAGCAACAGAGAGTAGAGAGCGCAGAAGACGACAAATGAGAATGATGGCGCCCTCTGCTGGGAGATGCGTTATATATCCCGCATGATGTATGGATACCGTTGGAGTCATGATGATGGTTCCGCATCCCGACATCGTCCGGATCGTTACAACCGGTTTTGGACTCTATCATACTCCGGTTTCCGGACCTCCGGAAAAGCACCGGAACTGTCATGTTTAAGGATGCCGGTTTAGCAACAAAACCTTATTCCTTCCTAGGACCTATTTATGCTATTAAATCAAAGCGTACTACCTAATTTTTTAAATTTTCTCCCATTTCTTTCCGGAACGCCTTCCCACAACTGCCCATTTTTAATGGTAAGTTTTATCCCTAGTCTTGACATCTTTCTATCTCTTTTTGTGTGAGCTCCAAAGTGGTCCTTGTCACGGACGTACCCCATTCAGAATGGTTGTGTAACCTTTGTGAAGCCTAGATTGCAGTGGAAAGGAGAAGTAAGGATTCAGGTTTCTCTGGAATTCCACGAGAGGATTAGAAAGCGTAACTGGTCATAACCGAATATGGATCCTCTGGGATTCTTGTCCTTGTAGTAAGCAAAGGTTCGGAATATCTCTTGCGTGACCGGCAGTCCGGCAACGTCCCTACAGTTGTGAGGAGGTAGACACCACCTTGGTGCGTGTGCTTGTGATGTGTAGGAGGTGTTAGGGTTGAATGTGTACGAGGGGAGAGTTTTGTACACCGTCCTTCAAATTGGACGCGTACTCCAATAGCTAACAACATGAGGGAAAACTAGAGCTGATTACAGTTTCTTGTGGTTTGATGTTCCCAGATCCAGATTCAAAAACTGGAAACAGGAAAATGAAAAAGAGACAATCCGGATAATCGGAAAGGTGAGGTAATCGGATTGGGCCTGATTGAATAAGAAAAATAAGCGGAAGAGTAGGAGTCATAACTGGATTGTCCTAACCTAGCTAGCTTCACTTGAATCCGTGGAACGATACACGAGTCTCCACTTAGGGTGTTTTGGGCACCTAAAACACTCAAGAAGATGCACTTGCAACAATTGTGTTCCGACAAATGTCTCCGGGGGACGCGGACATCTCGGGGGGCGCGAACGCCTAGAGGGGGTGTGCACGCTAGTGAGTAGTGGGCGCAAACATGTAGATGGGGGGGCTTTCTTCCCCTTCATTTTTTTCTTCCAAACTAAAACTAGTCATACAACCATTTCATTACAACTATAAGTCTATAACACATAGTTAACAATATCAAGATTTATTTCTATCATGCAAGTGTACAAACAAGGCTACCTAGGCAATCAAAATGTTCAAAAATTGCTCTATAACTACGCCACTACAATGTACATCAAAAACAATTGTCGGGGACTTTAAAGTTGTTGGGGGGACCCATGAAATTTGCTACAACTTGAGCAAGTGATGGCCTCTTTGTGAACCAAAGCATCAAACTTTGTTGAGAATGCTATGGCGTCCATGGTATTCTTGAAGAAGTCTGGACACTCTTCGCCTTGCCATATCATTTTTGCCAAAAAACCGACCGCATATGCATCAAATTCCATTGTATATGGATGCAACCTCTTCATGCATTCCAAATTGCGTTCCTCGTTGTTTGGTCCTCCAAACATAAAAAAAAACTTCGGGGCGACATATTGCTTCCGTTCCTTCATTTCCCGGCATCAATCTTCATCCTAGAAACCAAAATACAAGGCCTTGCTTTTCACAATTCGGCTTGCCATCCTCCAATCACACACTCCAATATATACTTTCTCCACATCCTCCGGTGGAAAGTGGAGTAGAACATTTGATGGTGTTAAATCATTGTGGATGATTTTTGCCTTATGGACTAGGTCCATTACATATATGAGAGCCCAAGCCAACATTGCTCTATTCTTTCAAAAGGCAACAATTCTTTCGCACTGCTCCATGGTGAGATGTTTTAGTTTCATGACTTCCTTGTTGCTCATTGCCTCAGATGCCAAGGTATTGAATTTTCGTAAGTTGCAAATGCTATCACCGTTTCACCACAATGTATAGGCTTCCATGCTATTTGAATGAATGGCCCAAAATTTAATCACACCTGAATGCTGAACGGGGCGAACTAGAGCCTTGATTGAACGTTGTTCACGCTTCTCACGTTCAGTTATAGTCATTGAAAGTTTGCCCGTAAATTCAATGTGGATTGGAATATCTGGCATATCTGCAATCCGTACTTTCTGTACTTTGCCGTATCCTCCTTGAGAATCAAACCCAGACAATGGCACAATCTTTGCCTTCTCTGGAATCCACACCACTCCCGAGTGCATGTATTGTTCCATCGCCGCCTTCAACGCTTATTCATTCCAAGGCATGCCCTTCTTATTGCCTCTTGAATTTTTTCTACATTCTTTTTTAATCCACTTTAGTTTCTCGAGAAAGTGAGCGTCTCCATTGCTCCTCGCTTCACCCCTCGCTATTTTTACCATGCATTCAAACACATGCGTGATGTTTGTTGCAGCTGTGCTAACTTGTTGTGCCATCCATTTTGGAGCATGGAAATACTTGTTTATGCAATCCATGAACTGCTCAGATTGAGCGAGTTTGCTCCAAAATTCACGTTCCGAATTAGCCTGTAGCTTCAAAACCCCCCCATGTCTATAATCCAAAAATGCTTTCTTCAACATATCTTGTGTACAAATACAATAGTAAGCAATGGTCACCTCTTGAATGAAATGTGTGTATTCCTTTGGGGGATATTCTTCATCCCTCTCGTTGGCGGAAGTATTCTTCTTCTTCTTCCCCCCAAAGCCGAAAGAAGGAGTTGAACCACTTGCCAATTTTAATCCTACCCGGCTCATGAGGTCCATCGCCTCTGGAGCATCCAAATCTTCAAACATGGGCCTTTTGCCAAATCCTTGCCTTGAAGACATCCTGATATAGTTCCTGCAAATAAAAAGTCAAAAATCTCCCCTTCCAAACCTGAACATTCCATTGTAGTTCCAAGCAAGACGCGCATTCACTCTTCAGGACAAGGAGCCACTATGGAATGGAATGAAGTTGGCCCAAACTCCTTGAACTTTATAAACCCGTCCGAGCCCCACCGGACTCGTCCACGCCCCTCCCCCGGACCCGTTTGCCCCCCGTTCAAGCCCCGTGCGCGCCCTGTTCAACACTTAAAGTCTACACCACTAGCCTTAGTGTAAAAAATTCGTTAGTGTATAAAAGTCTTTAGTGTAAAAAAGTCCAAAGTGTAAACAAACATTTTATTCCAAGTAAAACATTTCCACACATTGTCGGGCAAGAGGGCTTTCTTTCTCACCCCTGAGCCTTATGTACTAAGTTCCTTCTTCATAGAAACTTTGTAGTCTCTCTAGTCTATTTTACTTTCTATTCCAAAAGTAGACTATCTATTCCTACAGTAGACTTTCTGTTCCAAAAGTAGACTTTTATACATTCCATTACACTTAAAATAAGAAATGAATGACGCCTATCGAATATATCATTTCGGTGAACAAAATTTTAGATTTATACATTCCACTACACTTATAAAAAGAAATGAATGACCCATATCAAATAAATCATTTGGATGAGGTGAGTTTTGAATAAATACATTTTACCACACTTTAAATAATAAATGATAGACGCAAGTCAGATATATCCTTTGGGTGACTTGATTTTTGGATTTATACATTCGACTGCACTCAAAAATAATCAATGAATGACGCATATCAAATATATCATTTGGGTGAGTTGAATTTTGGATTTATACATTCCACTACACTCAAAAATCAAAAATTAATGACGCATATCAAATATATCTGTTAAGTGAATTGAATTTTGGATTAATACATTCCAATACATTTAAAAATAATAAATGAATGACGTAAGTAAAATAAATCGTTTGGCTAAGTTGATATTTAAATTTACACATTCCACTACACTTCAAAATAATAAATGAATGACACATGTCAAATATATCATTTGGGTGAGTTGAAATTTGAATATAAACATTTGACTACAATTTTAAAAAATAAATGAATGATGCATGTCAATTATATCATTTGGGTTAGTTGAAATTTGGATTTATTGTACATTCCACTACACTTAAAAATAATAAATGAAAGATGCATGTCAAATATATCATTTAGGTGAGTTGAATTTTAAATTTATACATTCCACTACACTTAAAAATAATAAATGATTGATGCATGTTAGTTATATCAGTTGGGGAATTGAATATTGGATTTATACAATCAACAACAATTCAAAATAAGAAATGAATGACGCATATCAAATATAACATTAGTGTGAGTTGAATTTTGAAATTTGAAATTCCACTAGACTTGAAAATAATAAATAAATGGCGCATATCAAATATTTCATTTAGCTGAGTTGAATACTGAATTTATACATTCCACTACACTAAAAAAATAATAAATGAATGACTCATGTTGATTTTATCATTTGGGTGAGTTGAATTTTAAATTTATACAATCCACTACACTTAAAAATAAGAAATGAATGACGCATGTCAAATTTATTACATGGGTGAATTGAATTTTGGATTTATACATTCAACTACACTTTAAAATAATTATTAAATGACGCATTTCAAATATGTCATTTGGATGAATTGGATTCGGATTTATACATTCCACTACACTTTAAAATAATAAATGAGTGAGGCATATCAAATATATCATTTTGGTGTCTTGAGTTTCGGATTTGTACATTCTTCTACATTTAGAAACAATATATGAATAATATATTTCAAATATATCATTTGAGTGAATTGAAATTTAGATTTGTACATTTCACAACATTTTAAAATTATAAATAAATGACGCATATCAAATATATCATTTGGGTGGGTTGAGTTTTGAATTTAAAAATTCAACTATACTTTAATATTTTAAATGAATGACGCATATCAAATATATCATTTGGGTGAATTGACTTTTGGATTTATATATTCCACTACACTTAAAAATAATAAATGAATGGCGCATACCAAATATATCATTTGAGTGAGTTTAATGTTGAATTTATATATTAAACTACATTCATTAAAAATAAATGAGTGACGCATACCAAATATATCATTTAGATGAGTTGAGTTTTGAATCAAAAAATTCCACTACACTTCAAAATAATAAATGAATGACACATGTCAAATATATTATTTGGATGAGTTAAGTTTTGGATTTATACATCCCACTACACTTAAAAAAAAGGAATGAATGACCAATATCAAATAAATCATTTACGTGAGTTGAATATTGGATTTTTACATTCCACTACACTTAAAAATAATAAACAAATGGCGTATATTAAATATATCATTAGGATGAGTTGAATTTGGGATTTATTCATTCGACAACACTTTAAAATAATAAACAAATGACCCTATACATATAATTCATTAGGGTGTGTTGAGTTTGGAATTTATACACTCCACTACACTTAAAAATAATAAAAAAATGACGCATGGTAATTTTATCATTTGGATGAGTTGAATTTTGGGTTTATTCATTCTTGTAGATTTAAAAATAACAAATGAATGAAGCATATCAAACATGTCATTTGGGTGTGTTAAATATTGGATTAATACATTCCAATACACTTAAAAATTAGAAATGAATGACGCATATCAAATATATCATTTAAGGGAGTTAAACATTATATTTATACAGTCTACTACACCTAAAAATTTAAAATAAATGACGCATATCAAATTTATCATTTTGGTGAATTGAATTTTGGATTTATACATTCCACTTCACTTGAAAACAATAATGAATAACGTATGTCAAATTTATCATTTAAGTGAATTGAATTTTGGATTTATACATTCCTCTACATTTGAAAATAATAAATGAATGACGCATGTCAAATATATCATTCACGTAAGTTAATTTTTGGATTTACACATCCTCCTACACTTAAAAATAAGAAATAAATGACTAATATCAAATATACCATTTGGGTGAGTTGAATCTTGAATTTATTCATTCGACTAAACTTAAAAATAATAAATGCATGACCCGATACATATATTTCATTTGGATGCATTCAGTTTGGAATTTATACATTCTATTACACTTAAAAATAAGAATTGAATGACGCATGTCAATTTTATCATTTGGGTGAGTTGAATTTTGGATTTATACATCCCACTTCACCTACAATTAAGAAATGAATGATGCGTATCAAATATATCATTTAGGTGAGTTGGGTTTTGGATTTATACATTCCACTTTACTTGAAAACAATAAATGAATTACGCATGTCAAATATATCATCTAGGTCAGTTGAATTTTGGATTTATACATTCCATTACACTTAAAAAAAAAGAATGACGTATGTCAAATATATCATTCTGGTGAGTTAAGTTTTGGATTTATACAATCCACCATACTTTAAAATCACAAATGAATAACGCATGTCAAACTTATCATTTGATTGAGGTGAATTTTGGATTTACACATTCCACTACACTTAAATATAATTAATGAATGGTGCATATCAAATATATCATTTGGATGAATTGAATTTTGGATTTATTCACTCAACTACACTGAAAAATAATAAACAAATGACGCATGTCAATTTTATTATTTGAATGAATTGAATTTTAGATTTATACATTCCACTACATTTAGAAATAATAAATGAATGACACTTGTCAGTTATATCATTTGGAAGAGGCAAATATTGGATTTATACATTCCACCACATTTAAAAATAATAAATGAATGACGCATGTCAATTATATCATTTGGAAGAGGTGAATATTGGATTTATACGTTCCACTACACTTAAGAGTAATAAATGAATGACGCATATCAAATACATCATTTGGGTGAGTTGAACTTTGGATTTATACATTCCACTACACTTTAACCTCTAAAGGACCAAGACATTTTTCCCTCAATTCACTCCAAAACTGCCATTTCCAGCGCATTCAACACAAAATGATACAAAATGTTTTTTTCTGAAAATTTAACTGTAGGATCTTGTACTAGAGTTGTATGAGAGTGTGTCGTGAAAATTTTGGTGAGTTTGATTGCATGGATTGAAAGATATCAGCCTTTGAAGTGAGACATAATCTCTTTTTGAGGTCATACTAAACACCTTCAACAAACTTTGACCACCTTCTATGGCAACTTTTTGCACTACGGGCCGTTAATTTATTATGTTAACTTCAAAAAGATCATGTAAGGCACGTGTGCACCAAATTTTAGAAGTAGAAGAGCAGTAGAAGATGTCCTAAAAAATCATGCAATGCAACTATGTGCTGAGAATCAACAACACACTTTATATTTTGCATATATCATATCCTTTTCAAATTTTTGAAATTCACAAATCCGTACGATAGATGCATAGATCTCAACTTCCTTTCCAAGAGGACATTTTTTTTTCTTTAAAATGGACAAAAACTCGAATTTCTATTGAATTTACAAGGTATTTAAGTTTAGTGACAGTATTTGTGATATGTCATACTAAACTGCTGCACTATTTGTATATGTAAGTGAAAAATGAAGTGTAACTTTTGAATTGCGAGTCGGAATTCTACAAAATTTGTGTCTACGCAAAGCTAATCAAAAGTTGTCCATTCTATACAAAATCTCAGATAATAATGCCTAGAATTGAGAACGTGGTACCTTACCCAAACTCAAAATGTCCCCCGAGGGGACTTTGGTCCTTTAGGGGTTAAATTCATAAATGACTGACACCTGTCAAATTTATTATTTGGGTGAATTGAATTTATACATTCGACTACACTTAAAAATAATAAGTGAATGACGCATATCAAATATATCATTTGGATGAATCAAATTCGGATTTATACAATCCGCTTCACTTAAAAACAATAAATAATTAATGCATTTCAAATATATAATTTTGATGAGTTGAACTTTAGATTTATACATTCCACTACACTTCAAAATTATAAATGAATGACGCATATCAAATATATTATTTAAGTAAGTAGAGTTTTAAATTTTAAAAATTTGACTCACTTTAAAGTTTTAAATGAATGACGCATATCAAATTTATCATTTGGGTGAATTGACTTTTGGATGTATACATTCGACTTCATTTATAAATTAAAAAATGAATGACGCACATCAAATACATCATTTGGGTGAGTTGAGTTTTGGATTTATACATTCCACTACTTTTAAAAATAATAATTGAATGATGCTTGTTAAATATACCATTTGGGTGAATTGATTTTTGGATTTATACATTTTACTACAGTTAAAAATAATTAATGAATGACGCATATTAAATACATCATTTGGGTGAGTTGAATATTGGATTTATACATTCCACTACACCTAAATCCAATAAATGAATCAGACATATCAAATATATCATTTGGGTGAGATGAATCTTAGATTCATATGCCTTATAATTTTTCTTTAAATTTTTTTTTGATCTCCTTTCAAAATTGGAGTATGAACTTAAAAAGTTTTAATTGTGGTAGTAACTCTAAATGCGTAATTAGTTTTAAAAGTTAAAGTGGAAGTCAAAAGTTTTAAAAAGTAAAAGTAGAAGTCAAAAGTTCACTATATAAACTTAATAAACTTCATAAAATTTACTTAACTAGTTTGTTAAGAATGTTTTCAAAAAAAAATTAGACTTGCCCCTCTCCGATTCCGAGATGCGTCCGCCCCCCCTCCTCCCCTCGAGGGGTTTTGGGCCGCCCCCTGGAGATGTCCGCGCCCCTCCTCTCTGGAGACGTTCGCGCTCCCCCAAGCGTTTGCACCCCCCCTGGCGTTCACGCCGCCTCCAAATTTGGAATGCAGAGGTGGCGTTCCAAGTGGTCTACGTCACCAAACGCCTGTCCATATCATTGTATCACTTTAACTTTTTGTAAATTGTGAAAAATAAATTAACCACAGTAATTTTTTCTCCTCCCTTCAATGTCTGATTTTTCTTAGGGACCGTCTGGTCCGTCCGTCAGAATGTCTGTCCGGTCCGCAATATTTGGGCCATGTCCGTACTTTATGACAACCCTCACTATGCTTAAGAAAAGATGAGGTAAGACTCTCCTAGGCTAACTATTTATTAGTCATCCGGTGATCATTACTCCAATTCGATTACGATTATGACTGTTGTATACAGTTCTGATTCCGATTCCAACCATTGGGACCTAGATCCAGTTCCCGATACCGAGATCATTTATTAACCATTTTATGATTTAAGGTTTTGGTTAATAAGGAGTTTTGATAGTTTCAATAAAATTATTCATATAAAAGGATGTATTTTCATTTTTTAAAAAAAAACATCCTTTTAGCGTGGAAACTATACTAGATTAGCGGTTATTGCAAAACCAAGTTCTGTCAAGGTCTCTCCGACGCAATCCTTAGACCGTTGGAGATGAGTAGGTGATGGTTGTGGCGACAAAATTTAGCAGACGGAGCACCGTGATCATTTTCCATGGACTCAAGACTAGCTCAAAGGACACCCGTGGAGGCCGCCAGATTATGGACAATGCGACGGGGACTTCAATCCTCTGCAAAGATGGCCCTTCATGAGCAATCACTACCTGTGGAAAGCCGCCCAAAGTAGGCTGTTGAAGCCCAATAGCTGACGGTTCCGCAATCCAAACAGAGGATGAGCACCGAAGCAATGCAACTAATGATGGGACTGAAGTCAGAAGCTCAAAACTAGAATTATTCTCGATTCGAGGATAGATTGAGGTCTAAAGAATGGAGGACACCAACGAAACAGATGAAGTTGATTAGGTAAGGTGAGCGCTTTGAGAAAACATCTAGAACACCATTTTTGTTATATTGGGAGATTTCCATGACTTTGAAGATATATGCTCTTTGAAATATTAATATACATAGACATTTGTAGGTGCAAAGCATAAAGACAATGTACTCAAAATACTATATTTTATTCCATGGAGGGACCAAATTAGCCAAACGCCAAAAAAATTGGTATCGATAATAAAAGCATATTCTATTAATCCAAGCTTTATTTAAAACTTCATGAATGAAAGTCACGCTCAACACTCATTTATCCCTAGGAGAACCACAATCGTACTATCACTATTTAAATCGTCTAGGGAGTTCTTTCGTAAGCCTCTACGTAAACCTCTACACGTCTTCAAAAAAACGCTTTGATGTTGACGTGTCCACGTTGCCCCATTCTCTTGCATTAGTGGACTGTCTAGACGACGTTGCAAACCCCGCCTACGCACCTCGTCAATGTTTGATTTAGGCAGCAAGTAGCAAGGGTAGGATCTGATGGAGACTATTTGTTTCCAGCAATATTTTCCAAGAGAATGCGGGGGCAGAGACGTTTTGATGATGGTTTCTGTACAACAGCTGCCACATACAATTCGAACAAATATACTTTACGTCGTATACTCCTACATAACTTTACATAAAAATTGTATCATTAAAATCCAGCCAAGTGCACTTTAGGTCAAATGAGCTAAAATGCTGAAGGGTACATTCACAGATCACATTTACCATCCATCGAATAAAAATAAGCTCGAATGAAGCTAAATTACATGACTGCAATGTAGCTCAACATTGAATCAAAATTGCCCAGGCAAAAACGACTCAATAGTGCAGTAACTAGGAGGTGAGCATAAAACGCACCGTAAGCAAGCGTGAATAAGGAGCATCCCTCAAACCGTCATAAAGAATATGCTTTGCAAGTGTACAATTATCCGAATTCAGACGCGAAGATCCTAGAACTGAACGAGGCCATTGTGACGAAGGGGAGTTGACCCTATCATGAATTGGCTCTCGAGCAACACGGCTTTCAACAACTCCCTTGTCTAGTGCCATAGTCAAATAATTTATGGTTGACCGCGCACTTGCTGTAGAGTGCAATAAAAGCCTTTTACTCCAAAGAAAAAGAGCAAACTCCTCTGGATTCAGCAAAGAATCCACTAACACTCGAAAATCACAATCTTGTAGAATTTTCAACTAAAGTGACACCTACATACCTCAGAACAATAGATGAAAATTCCAATCATTCAAAACAGGACGACATTCCATCAGCAGTAGATATCCAATCCGCACAACAAACAAAGTGGTGAAACATCTTGATTATGTATTATCAAAAAATATATATATACAAAAAATCCAGAGGATCCGACAAATATTACAAAATAGAGCTGTAGTCAATTGATATAGTTTAGCTCTATCCGACCTAAAGTGTAATAGGGAATCTAAGCATTTCCAACGGCATTAAAAGCAACAATTCTTAGAGAACGCCATATTCTTTAATATGAGATTTTTTAGAGTCTCATTTTATTATGGTGCCTAATTTTAGGCATTTCATTATTTCATTAATTTGAGACTATGTATTAAATTGAGACTCAATCTCATCTCAAAATCTTGAAGTATCTGGACATAACATGGAATGTTGGATAATTTTTTTATGAAATTGAGTAGGCCTTTGATATGATTTTGTGTATAAAGATATTAGATTATCAAAAATGTATTTGGATATGTAGCATATTGACAAAGAAAAAATAATGCATCATGAAAAAAAAAGCATCGCAAGAATGAAATTGACTCCATGAAAACATAAGCGGCAATGAATTTGAGCAACCCTAGTAGAGCTCCAAATTGGAATGAAATACACACATACACTCATTCACAAACCACCTAGAATGCATATCTTCTCATTTGGAAGAAAAATAATTTCAAATTTCAAAAGATTATACAATTTCCAAACAAAATGGTCATTGAGAAGATAACATATATTGTAGCAATTAATTAAGAATTTACTATCAATAGGACATATCAATGCATTGAGGATAAATGCACAATTACTCACATTCACAATGTGAACCAAGATTCAATTACCAACAATGTAACAAAATAATAGGTTTGTTGTATATTATGGAAAGGAACACAACATATCACTTGATGAAACAACTTGTTATCAAATGCTGTCTACAAATATGCTACGCATGCAACAGTCTATAATTTCATCACATATTAGATACAAGTTCATTACAAGCCTTAAAAGGATATTCAATCCAAGGGCAACACAAATTCAAATAACCACAATACGTACTCCCACCGATTTCATATAGGCGGGATAACTTCAATCCACAAAAAACCGTTGAAATCTAATTTTTAGCTAAAGATGCCTTGATGATGTCCACTTGTAATTTTAAAATTTTGGGCATAGAAGAGCTCATGTTCCCACTCAACCTAAGTTTCCAAGCAGTTATTATACAATTTGTATACACCCACATTGGTTCAGATTCAGTTTCTTTGACTCAACTATTCCCATGACTAGAATCCCACCCTTCGAATGTGTCCGGACTCACATGACGCATGGATGCAGGTTATTAGTATTGCAATTTAATCTCATGAGAATGTTCACGATCCGTATGCGGATTTGTCAATGCTAGGGCAATCCAAAATAGACGGACATCTCCATCAGCAGGACGTACCACAAGTAAATAGCCCTCGTGCACATCCCTACTAACCCAAAACAATGGAGGAGGACAATGACGTCGTTGTCTCATGAATGGAGGATCTTATGTGCAATCCTCCGTGAACGTACTGTCAATCTCATATTCATCCACCATAGATGGAGCGTATCTAGATAGTGGCCAAAATCCCTCTCGTAGAGAAGGCGATTCTTCCAATGGCACTTCAAGAGCAGCCTTAACACCTCTCCAATAGTACATAATATGTTCATTCTTCCTCCTATATTCACCCGAGAGGTCCTCGTTTGCCATAGATTCCGAAGATTTTGAAACCCAGAGATGCCCTTCATAACCTCATCATAATTCTCATGACATTGCAGAATGAGGAGAAGTGGTTGTCCATGAGGCATTATTAGCCCACCATCTGCCATCACCTTGTAGAACTTGAATTGTTGGCCCTTCGTATGACCTCTAAGGGCCTCCTTGCCAACACACAAATATCCTTCTAAAAAGCCCTTGAAGTCAGGCACCTCTTCAATGAGGTGTGGTATAATCGGCTTCTCCTCAGCATCCATGAATGACTTCACCAAGAGTAGGATCGTTGGAAAGCTATTTGACTTAAGTTTGGTACTCCATGTTCCAAATATTGCATCAATATCTTTGTGAGTATGACCAACAAGCAAGAGGTTGACATACACTTCACAAAAAATATCCATATGAATAAGGAGAGAGAAGAAAACAAACAAATATCTAGTCTTATTGTCCCGCGTGGCATTATCCAACTGCATTTGGAGAATTGGCGGCAATTGTTTCGTTGGAACGAGTTGAATTGGTGGAACAGCAAGAGATGCAAGGCACACATTACCATCCATCCGCACTGCCTCAAATAGACGAGAAGCTCTCCCTCCTGCAAGAAATTCACGAGAAGAATACACGGGTGGTCTCTCTAAGTCCCGAAGTAACTTAGCAATGGATCCAACAGTGTGATTTGAGACGGTGGAGAAGATGTCAAGACTATAATGCGCATAACAGACATCTCCATGTCCATGCGCAATCATTCCAGTTACTGCCACTGGAAGTTGATGAAAGACTCCGTTGATTTATTCTTGTGAAAAAAATGGGGAGATGTTGTTTTGCTGTGGTCCATTTTGTCATGGATGATGCACACAACCTCATCTGGATTTTCCTCTGAGTTCTTTCGGTTCCCATAATATTGTATACAAAAATTGTCAAAAGACAATTTCAATGAAAAAAGGAATACAATGAATGAAATATCGATTATCATTGACTTGAGGATAATCCCTTATCAATTGAATTTGTCAATGTCTTACGCACGCATATATGTGCTACTTTACTCTAGGATAACATTAGACATAAAAATTGTTCTCCAAAAAAACAAGCTAAATATTCATAACAACACATCGAACATATTGTGGTCATCATTATTCTACTGCTAAAATGTTGTTGCCTGAGAACATCATAATAAACATCAAAAGGTCTTGAATATATCATTGATGTTATCATACTTCTCTCAATCAGGAGGCTCCAAATTATCTTTGAATCGAGGATAATCTTTAAATTATTATTACACGCAAATTGGATAAAATATGACATAACCATTGCAAAAACATAGAAAAGAGGAAATTTGAATTTAACCTTTGTCATGCAATTTGTGTATCATAAGATTGAAGGCAGTTATCATCGACTCGAGGATAATTACAAAAGCAAATATTTAGGAAACTAAAAAGAATTGTTTAAATCTATTCAATTAGATTGGTTCAAGGATGATACAAATAGGCATCATACTTCCAAATCAAATGAGCATTCCTGTGATTATTTTGGATTTTGGATTTTTGAATAGCATTAAATTGAGATGAGGTATCCTCGACTCAAGAATAACCTACTTGTTAACCACATTTTATCATACTCAATGATCAATTTACACTTTTTTATTCACGTGTGGTAATGTATAGTTTACTTAAGTTTTATCCTCGAGTTGAGGATATATCTGATGAAATATTAAGTAACTAGACAGCTACATAGCCCTCTGATACAATCACGTGAAATATTGTTATCCTAGACTCAAGGATAGCAATTCTTACAGGCACACAATATCGAATGAACTCCACAATGCTATAGTAATCCCAAAATTTTTGGAACAATTTCTCTAGGGTTCACTTTTTGTGCACTTTACACCATAAACAGAAGTCGAAGAACACAATAGAAATAATCATAATGGCTTCGGCCGCGACAAGGAGAGCATACAACAACCGCCCCACGGATCAATGTTAAGTGCAATACTGGCAGACCCTAAGAGAATATGAATCCAGCCAACGTACAAGAAACACAATCACAAACACTAACACTTCTACATAAAACCCTTCAGCAATATCCACAAATACAGCATCTTACTACAAAGAAGCAAGACATGAAGCACAAACAAGGGAGCCGAGGCAAACTGTAGAGATGTTTAGAGATGATAGAGTACAAAATGACTTTCCTGAACTGAAAGTATGATTGTCAAGAGCGGAGCCGTGCACAAAAACTAGAGTTGGGCGGAAAAGAGAATATTCAAAGGCAACATTATTTGGCAGGAAAATAATATACTTTAATAATGTCACTACTTTTCAGCTGACAAAGAGCACTTCTTGATATTAAGGTCACAATGATTTAGAAGGCTACCAACCCGAATGAAACAAAATAAACTTCGCTATGAATCTTTTTCATTTGTGTCCCAAAAAAACAAAAAATACAAAGAAAATTAAAACTTCTTCTGATAAAAAAGGATCCTCTAGTGGTTTGAAAACTAAAAACTAGTTTTTTTCCAATGATTAAAACAACAATAAAAATTATTTTAAAAATAGCAAAATTAGAGTACAAAAATATACTGAATTAAATTTAGAAAATGACCTTATGTAAATGAAGATAATTTGACTAATTTTTTATAGTAAATTGGAATATTTTATCTTTTTAATTCGTTTTGAAATAAAAATTCAGCAAAATCTGATTTTTATTCAGAATACAAAATATTAAAGTGAGAAAAATTCTAATGAAAAAGGAATTGTATAAAATAACCTTATTTTTTTCTAAAAAATATTTCTTACGAAAAGGTTACAAATTCTTTTTGCACCAAAATAGAAAACTAAAAACATGATACTAATATAAATTTTAAATATCCTATAGTTATCTTGATTTTAAAAGACGTCAAAATATTGTTAAATCGACTTATTTAAAGGGAAAATATAAAAATAATAATATTTTTTTACAAAAAAAAAAGTCAAATATTCAAAAATATATCAAATAAAAATAAACTTAATGGCTAGTTTGAGCACATATAATTTAAAATATTCAACTAAAATTGAAAGAAGTTCTATATTCAAAATTTCTATACTAAAAAAATATAAAATAATAGATAAAATATTAAGTCACTTTGAGAAAGTGACAATCATCAAACTAATTGTCATTGGAAATAGAAATCAGAAAACGTAGAGTTTTTTGTAAAGAACTAGAAATACATTTCAATCATGACTTTCTATATGCAAGATAAAAAAAATGTTATTCTTGAGAGGCACTCCCTCTTCAAATTTGTATACATTTGCCATAATGTCGTCTTTATTCGAGGGTTATTTACCTAGTAGAAAAGATAACAAGACATGGTATTTTTTGAAGTATAAAGGTAAATCATAGTGAGGGTTTGTATCATAAAGGTATTCATCATTTCTTCCATGGATCATTAAAAATATACCTCATATTGTTTATGTGTAATCTTCTTACCACTTCAACGTAATAGTGAAAGTCCGTAGCAATCTCAAAGCGATGTTAAAAACACATGTATTGAAGAAAAATAACAAAAACAAAGACAAGGTGATGAATGCTTAAACAAATCCAAACAATGTTTACACTACAGAAACGTGAATGTCCGTTGAAAAATAGATTTTAATAGTCTAAAAAGTCTTTGTAGTTAAGAACCTCAAGTTCTTGGGAGAAATCAACGCATATGGTGCATTAAAATACTTTAGAAAAGTGTGCAACCAAAGATGCATGTACTCTAGTAGTATACAAATTCAAATTTGCAAAGCATCTAATACATGCAAAGATCATAAAAGCTATACAGTTAGCTGGTGAAGCTCTAGAAATGTAGACAACTAATACCCATTAGAGTCTATCATCTATTCCCTATGCCCCACTTTTCCATGGTAAGATATATGTATTGAGTACATAAATCTTTAGTATTTAATCTAATGCTATTCTACTTGTAACCGTGCTTCATAATGTTAAAGCAATGTATTTAACATGTGTTTTCTTTACAATATTTATCCATAGTGAATAGATTAAATCCTACTTTTAATCGCACGTAATTACTACAACTTTGCTAGAGCGTACCTTGCACTGATATTTCACTTTCGTTTAAATGCAAGAAATTTTAAATGTGTTTCACCTTCTTCTCTTAGAGATAAAGGTTCTAATTTATTATCAATTAATTTGAATGAATACTTGATGATCAAATTTTAATGCATATAATAAGTCATTTTTCGAAATTAAGATTAAGATTTATAAGAAATTTAGTTTTGTTAAATTTAAATGAATACACATCATGCATAGCAATTTGTTAAAACAAGCGAAAGAAACAAAAAATTGAAATACTGAATCTTGAAGATGCTATGCTTCGAAAATGTTGCAAATAACTAAATTATAGATTTTGGTTTCATACAACTAACGAAAGTAGGTTTAGTATGCTCAGAATTTGTATGTATAATTAATTTTTTCAAGTATTGAAGTTTTTTAGTTGTAACAAAGAATTTTCCATTATTTCAATTTAAAAAAAGATAAATTTACTTATGATATCAATAAAATTTGTATCCCTATTCATAAAAAAATGCATGTCTTTCTGAAACAGTACAATCCTTTTATATTTATGATAAATACAATATGTGCAGGGTATTACTAGTGTTTTGGCATTATAGGGGGATTGCTATCTTGTGTGCGGTGAGCGGTGAGCCGTGACTTGTGAGCGGTAAAAAAAAAGTAAATACAGAATTACAAATTCAAAAAGTTAAAAAAAAAGTAAATAAAATTACGAAGTGGACCTATATCCGTGAGAAAATACAATTTTTCTATTGAAAACTGAGGACCCATGGCCGTGGATAGTAGTGAAAGACTTTCAGGGTATCAATGGGTATCAACTGCAATCAAGGTATGAATAGGTATCTAAAAGATACTAGTATATCTAATTGCGTTGCACATGAGCTTAATTGTAGTTCTATAATTGTGTTATTTGTAGTGAAAAATCAATTAAGATGGAAAGTGGAAGTAAAAGAAAAAACAACTCTCGCATAAAAAAAAGAAGGAGAAAGGTACAGTAGAGACGATACACCATGCATGAGTCTAAAAATTGCACGGTCCTATGCATAAGAACTGCATGAACTATCCGGAGAAGACAATAATACTACGCGTTCCTCGTCTGCCTCTAAGTCTAGGAAACCTTGAGCACGGATATCAGAAGAGGAGGAACTAGAAGCCGTTGAGGGGGACAAAACAGTAGCAAGCATTTCAGCTGCATCCTCCGCATAAGATGGCAATAGAAAACTTCTTTTTGCAGAGGTGGCCAGTGCAATCAAGCTGCAAAACATAGAACCAAAGGCACATCAAAGAATGAAAAAGATGTTAAAATCAATGATGAATAACACCGAATTGACTTACTTACTCAATCTGTTCCTCTTCGCGACCTTTCGGATGGGGGCTTTGTCATCTAGAGAGTGCTGAACATTGGCACTGGGACTAGCGGTCGATCGTAGAGTCTTAGGTGTGAACAAAGGCCTCAACAACGTGTCGAAGATGGCTTTATCTAGTTCAAAGGCCACCAGATGCCGTCCGATGCAACGACAAGCCCGAATAGAATTTCCTGGAATAAAATAGCGGGTCAGACCAAAAGAAGAAACTAAAATTCAATTTCAAAGTATTTAAAGCAGAACCATACTAGTGGAAGCAAACGCATCAACGATGACATCTTGCGGCTGTGTTAATCCTTGAAAAAACATCAAGAAGAAGAGCACACTTCTTTCGCGCCCTCCACGCCAAGGAATAGACCCTCTCATGGATTGTGAATCCTTGTCAGTATGATTGACAAGAACGTCCGTCTCTTCAAGGCTCCATCCCGTGGGAGGAAGCTTGAGAGTTGAATTGAACTGAAAAGTGTCCAATGGATTTGAGACCCGCACAAAGAGAAGAACTCTGAAACGCCGGGTCTGAGAGAACAAAAATTGTAACAACGTGGAAGAAAAATTTAATATAGTGGTTGAAAGAATTAAGGGACTCCACAAATGATATGAATTGGAAGATAAAGACAAACCTTCATGGAGGAACTGATAGGCAAGGCCAACGACATCTCATTCACACCCCACCACTCTCGAAGAAGTTTGAAGTCGTAGCAAGCAGCATAAGATCGAACATCACAACGTATTGTGATGTTCTCAGGAGATACCACAAGCACGGATCCACAGCCATGAAGAAAGGCGTCACAAAACTCAAAGATAGATTCAACCGCCTTCTCAGTATAGACATTCTAAGGAGGAATGTCATTAGTATCGCGAGAAATTGAAGGCACGTAGAGCCCGTCTGGAAAATCAACAAACATTAAGTCAAAGCCACGATGGGCGCAAGTGGTGCTTTGCGCCTCGTTTGCAGACCCACTCCGAACCTATACACGCAGTAGAAAGAAGTTAGAACAATGTAAAAAGAATGAGCGGAAACAGTTGGTACAACAGCAAGGAAGTAGAAATAGATTTCGACTCAAGATTTGAAAGACGCTCTCTTTTTATTGCTCGATACAGCAATGCCGATGACGGCAGTGGGCTGGGGAGAGTGCAGAAAAAAAGAGTGAAAATGAATGGACTACAAAAACAAAGAGAAGTAAATACCTTCTACATAAATTGGTTCAAGCGAGCAAAGGCGGGGTGATTCTTTCTGCCATTCATGACATCGTGGATTGAGAGATTCTCAATCCGGATTCCAACCGGACCTGTGGCAGAAGTCGGTGAAATCAAATTTGGGAAAGCCTTTCTCTTGAGCAAAGGGATAGACGGCTCAGAAGAGAGAGAAGGCTGCACCATGACATCCGGAGCCGATTTGTGAACTGGTGACGAGCACGAAGGAGACTCCTCTTCGACGAGTACCACCGGTGTAGGAGATGGGACCTCAATAATGTCTACATCGTCTAAGGGAGATTCAACGACCTGCTTCCCCTTGCTCGCCTTGCTCCTCAGTCTCGACTCTACAGCAGGCATTTGGGGCTGGCTACCACCACTCTCAATTCCCTTCAACTTAGGCTCAATTGAATTACGCAAATCAACATCAAAAGAGGGAGGTCTCTTGATTGGGCAGTCCAGATACCACCCGCATCGTTCCTAGTGCGCTTGCCTCCACATAGCCTTGATCCCCTTCGACATCATACAATTTTGATTGTCATAATCCAAGTAACCTACAAGAATAGGAGGAGGACGGGCCAGCGCCCGACAAGGAATTAAAACATTCTTAATGTACGTATAGACTGTTCGGCAAACAGCTTCAGCCAAACCAAACTGCCGTTGAGGTGCATAGTTCTTGTGAACTCCGTTGGGCTCTTTGAACTCCCTGTAGAATGCAGTGTCCCAGTGTTGAATTCGAATCTCTTCAATATAATGCGCAATCCTAGGAATTGCCGCACCATTCACTAGCTCGTAGTTAACTTCCATTGACAAATCCGATATCGCTTTGCCAAGCAAATGACTTGCTTCAGAAGATAGCTGCAAAGATATAATGATACACCGTATCAAGATCTAATGATCAAATAAACAATCTTGTGGCAAAAAGGAAATAGTCCACTTCCAATACCTGCGCCCACCATGTTGCACGGTGAAGCCAGTTAGGAAATTCATTGTCTGGAAAACGAATCTTCGGAAATCGTAGTGCCTCACGGAGAGGGCCAACTCGATTCCATCGCTCCAACCACTTAACCTTCATTTCAGCCTCCATTGATGACGTTGCAATCATGTGGAGCTTCTCCTGGGTCATCTCCGAATCTTCGTCGTGAGCCTCATAATGTTTCTTCACCTCTTCTAGAAAGCGGGGAGTGTGCTTCGGATCCGCCGTGGGAAGCTGCTTTTGGAGCTCAGAACTGCAATGCAATTTTTTTTCTTCACAGCCTTTGAAACAAAATCAAGGGCATTCGTTGAGGTCCAATCAGCAGGATTTGGAAAATGCTCGCAAACCTTCACTTGAGCTTGTGCTGCAGCATCTCCAATCTCTTGCTGCATTCACCACGCAGCTGCAATGATAAGAAATATTCTTAAAAGAACTCGATGGTACTAGGTTATAAAAGAATATGCACTACACTTAACTAAAGATTGGAACAAAATCATTTGAGAATAGGAATTACCTGGTAAAGAATGGAGCACAACAAAGGCTCAGAGAGAGTATATCACGTACGCTTCGCAAACTTTTGTTTACTTTCAGTTGTGTCAAGTTCCTTCTGAGATACAAGGTTCTCAAAAAAATTTAACGGTTGTAACACCATATTCATTATATTGGGAGATTTCCATGATTTTGATCTAGTGCACATTCAGCTTGACTCGAGCTGAATGTGCATAGTGGGTACATTTTAGAGCTCAAGAGCAACATACGTATTAAATTGGGAGGCTCACAATCTCCCAATATAATGAATATGGTGTTTTGTGCACCGATTCCTTGAACACGATATAGTTTATGGACAAGGTTTGTAGTCACTTGCGATTTCTGATTCCCCCTGTGGACATAAAATATGATGTCAATAATGGAAACAGTACATAAAACATATTCTTGAAAAGCAGTTTCTTAAAAATGGGCTTTCCAATTGACCTGATGAAGTGCAGTCAGAAGGGTCGCTACATTTCCTTGAACATCGAGAAGTATTGACTCAACAGCTACATGCCTTAGTGGGTCATCGAAATGGTCATAGTCGATAATGGGTCGCCATGCCTGCAGTCGGTGGTTACCGTCCCAAACATGAAACATTCTTCCGGAAAGAAAGCGAAGGTCTTCATCTGCCTAAAGGACCTTCTCAAATGCAGCATTCGCCTCAGCACAAGCACTGTTCCAACTCGCAGTAATCTCCTCAGTGACATCAACAGTTTTTCCTTCATCATTCTGAAGCGCAATGTAAAATACTCCAGCTCCTTCCATGTACCCATTCTTCACAAAATGCGAGGCCAACGACATGACATCGTTTCTTAGGAAAGGCCTGACAATTGGAAGGGCAACCATCCTACAGAGGGGGATTTGAAGCCTAGATTTTGCCCTTGGCTGAAAGCAAAGCTTGTCAAGGAGAGCATTGGTATTGGCCGACTTCCTCACAACGAGGTCATCCATTTGCTTCTCAAGGTCAGCCACAGATTCTGGGGAAGTCTTATCTGCTTCGTCCTCATCTTCTTGCTCATCAAAATCTGCAGTGAAGATCACAAACTCAAAACAAGCAATTCACAAACCCATGAAATTAAAATAATATAAAGATCCAACTTACCTTCCGATTGAGTCAAGCGATCCTCTTTATCCGATGCGACTTCAACTTGAGCACTGTTGCGCTCACTATACTCCAACTCTTCGTCTGCAAAGTCATCCAACATCAATGAATGCCAACTACTGTGGAGATTAAACAAAGAGATCAGACATCGACCTCATCAAGACAGCACTGCCGTTGCCGGCAATGCAACTGCGAGGCCTGTGTCTACACAGACACCGGTTTCGGAGCAATGCCGGCAACGATAGTGCTCTAAAGAAGGCTGGTGTTTGTGCAAACACCAGCCTCTCAAGGGCACTGCCGGCAATGGCAGAGCCAATGCCGAGCTCATATCAGTGTAGACACCCTAAACCTTTGAGCAATGCCGGCAACGGCAATGCCCATGGAGAATGCGATGTCAACGCACAAACCGGCCATTAGAGCACTATCGTTGGCGGCAGTGCTCCGCACAAGGCCGATGTTTAAACAATAACCAGCCTCGCAATGGCAGTGCCAATGCCGGCAGTGCGAATGCGGGGCCGATTTTGTCTTGATAACGGTCTTCTTTGAAGAACTGTCGTTGGCAGCAGTGCCTTTGAAGGCAGGTGTCAATACAGACACTGAGCTCTTCATGGCACTGCCGCCAACGGCAGTGCTTCAAAGAAGACCATTATCAACAATAACAATCCTCTTCTTGAGCACTGCCGGCAACGACAGTGCTCGGAAGGCCGGTGTCACTGTTGACACCAAGTTCTGACGGACACTGCCGTTGCCGGTAGTTCCCTGGCGGGGCTAGTTCCTTGAAGATAATAGCCTTCATTGAAGCATTGCCGCCGTCGGCAGTGCCTATGAAGGCAAGTGTGAATTCAGACACTGAGCACTTCATGGGCACTACCGGCGACGGCAATGCTTCGATGAAGGCTCGTTAAATAAAAAACAATTTTCTCCTCGAGCACTGCCGGCAGCAAGAGTGCCGGAATGGCCGGTGTCACTGTTGACGCCGAGCTCTTACGGATATTGCCGTTGCCGGCAGTGCCCCTGAATGTTGTTGTCTTTGCAAACATCGAGCTCTTCAGGGGCACTGCCACCAACGGCAGTGCCCATGACGAGCTCGCCCTCAACCGAGACATTAGACCTCCCGGAGCACTGCCGTTGCCTGCAGTGCCCCTGAAGAGCTCAATGTCTGCATAGACACTAGCCCGACCCGGAGCACTGCCGGCAATGGTAGTGCTCGGAAGGCTCGTGTCACTGTAGACTCCGAGCTCTTACTAGCACTGCCGTTGGCGGCGGTGCCTTTGATGGGCGATATCTAGGTAGACTCCGAGCTCTTCAGGTGCACTGCCGGCAACGGCAGTGCCCCTAAAGAGTTCAGTGTTTTATGCAGACACCAGTGCTCACCGAGAAGGCAACGTCTGGGTTGACACGGAGCTTTTCATGGGCACTGCCGTTGGCGGCAGTGCCCTGAAGAGCTCAATGTCAACATAGACACCGGCCTTCTTGGGGAGCACTGCCGCCAACGGCAGTGCTGAGAAGGATGGTGTCTCTGTTGACACCAAGCTCTTGAGGGGCATTGCCGCCAACGGCAATGCCCTTGACGAGCTCCGTATCAACGTAGACATCGAGCTCATGATTGGCACTGCCAACACCAGCAGTGCGTTTGGAAGGCCGTTGGATATTCAGTCACCAGCCTCTCTCATTGCACTGCCACCAACAGCAGTGCGGCATGGACGCCAGTGTCGACACCGACACGATCCTATTCCTTAGATTTGCCGTATATGAAAAACCCTAACCTACTTCACATAATATCAAATGTATACGAAACTTACCTTCCGCGTTGCAATCTGTTGTTGCATTGCTCATTTATTTTGCCATTTCCTCAATGTCCCTCTCTTCGCACTTGTCCTCCCCTGCACTCAGACCCACACGACTGTTTAGTATCGGATTGATAGCCCATCTTTTCTGCAATGAAATTTCAGTCTCAAACGCAATCTCACCTTAACCTCGGAGGATACTACGCTGACAATAACGTACGTAATACACACACACAGCTCGTTGAACCCTCTACGCAAAGAAGCAGCACTAAAAACGAGTGTTGTGTGCTAACCGAGAAGTGCCTGCTTCTAGGTTTTCTATGCAAATCCTCCCAGAGCTTTGTTCAGGTCCTTTGCGACGAGGGAACTTAATCACTACCTCTACGATCCTCACATGGCTCAGTCTTACATAGCTACCCTAAACCTAGGAGCTAATTGAGTGCCTGATAGAGTGAAATTGACACTTCTACTTAACACTCCATCGAAATTGCTTTTGGACACGAATGTTACTAATTCACTATACACCTTGAGAACAGAAGTAATGATTAACCCAACAAAGAATTAGATTACGACTTCTAAGTAATACCTGAAACGGGGGTCTGAGCTACAATTCCATCCATATCAATTCCAATGGTTTCTAGATGTTTAATCTCTGCACATAGACGGCTTTCAGGAATTGATATCAAACACTCTTTACTGGCCAGAGTCTCTTCTGCATCTAAAGCGCAATCCTCTTCAAACTGCAGTGATTTTGGAGTCATTCCACAATCCCCCTCAATCAGTTTTGATACCTTCTTCCTCATCTCTCTAGTTCTTCTCAAAGTCCTATAGGAACTGAAGTAGAGTTGTGATTTTTTTTTTCATTCTTCACCACAATCACTCGGTGTCATCCCAACCTCTAGGTATCCAATATATATTCACGCTCAAATTATCTTTTTTTCTTCATGTCCTGCCCTGTCGTGGCATTAAGGAGTGTGGCTGCTGCAATATTGAAAGGCCTGCCGTGGTCCAGGCATGTTTAATTCATCGAATCACAGCAACCGATTTAGGCCGTCATTTTCCTTACATATAACAGGTAGATTCCTAAAAGTGAGCCGCTATATAGAATTCTTTGTGCAGATTCGCTGCCAACAAAATATCTTTCTCATTAACTGTTGCTGATTTTGATTGAAGGAAATCAAAACCATCCTAAACATTTGTGCTATTTGGACACCTTGTCCTAATTAACAATCATCTTGCTGCCCATGCCTGCACAATAACGTCAACTATTCAATAATATTGTAAAATTGCACTTTCCCGTTTTAAAGTCAAGAAATCTTTAATGCCCGCATTTTAGATTGCCCGGAAAAAATAATTTCATTTATAAATATGCCTACTTTGTTCTATACGTTTTAATCTCAAATCACAATCACTTAGGGCTTGTTGTTGTCTTGTGCCTCCTCTCTCCGTTTATTGATTTTTGAATGCTCTGCAATGGTTTCATTGGGTCACTTCACAAATACTGTAGTTGTTCATGGAGACTCCACTGAAGTCCCAATATGTTTTGCTGTTGCAGATGACGGATTGGCCATGATTAATGGAGTTAGAATAGGTCAACGCTTTTGTATTCAGGAGGGGTCACTTCATATTGACAAGGAAGAGTTTGATCCAGACACATGAGAGCTCACGCACACTATCGCTCAGGCAACTATTTCCCTTAATCACGGGGGTGTATGGTCGCTTAAGTCTGGAAGGTACCGAGTGTACGTTGTGAAGGACAGTCTTGAGGGAGTCCCTTGTAGTTCCTTGACCCCAAAGCAATCAACGACTACAACCCAAGTTACACCATTGCTTTAGAAAGTTAAACTGGAGCCTCCTGAGAGTGTATTGCACTTGCTTAGTGATGACTTTGATTGTGAAGTACAAAAAGTTCAGCCATCCAGGACGCCCGTGGACAGTTCATCATTTCTTTGTAATACAGCACCTGCCCTGTCCAATGCTGTAGCTCCGAGTAATTCTCGGCCTCCCCTTACCCCCGCAGCCCCTATTAGCATTGTGGACTGCTTGCGAAGTGTGACATCTAGGTCGCGATCCAAATCGCTCTTAAGCAAAGTCAACTTAAATTCTTTTAGAAGAAGGTTGACTATTTACCTGCCTCTTTCGATGGAGACGTTATATACAAACTTCCAGCTCTACGAAGAGGAACGCAATCAACCTAGGCCGGATTGTTGCATGGTATGGATAAAAAACACGATGGACATGCGTGGACAAGAACAGTGACTACACATATTGCAAATGACTCAAACCTTACGTTTAGGATGTCTTCGTGTCTGAGACATCTTCAGTGCGTTAATCCAAACTGTGACTTCTTAAAGAGAGAGCATAGGGCTTCCCATTTGAATGAAACGGAGTGGGAGGGGACTTTGTCCTCAGTGTTTCAAGTGAGTGAGGACCCTCCAGCTAGTTCGACTGTTGTTTGCAGACTATGTAGAGTTCCTCCGTCTTGTCATAGTACTTGCGCAGCCAAAATTTACTATGTTATCGGACCGGAGAGTATGAGTAGGGGATGTGTGCATCTTGGTAACTACTTGCACCCCGTTAAGTTAGGGAACTATAGAGTTTCCTCCACAAAGCTCAAGCAACTTATCGGGGAACAAGCGGAGAGGACACCCTCAACAACTAACTCAGCCATCATTCTTGAAGCCAGCAAGGAATTCCTTGGTGAACAGTTACGGTGTTCAGCAGAAGCCCCTTCATATGAAGAAACTAGTTTCGGTGTTAGAAAAGTTCAAACATATGTCATCGGCGAGCATTCGAAATGATGTCACTACATTCAGGTACCTGCGTAGGTTTGGTGTCATGGACAACATCACGAAACTCAGAGGTTTAAGCAAATGGGCCTTCGTTCAAGAAAATAGGTTTCCAGGTCAGGGGGCGGACTCTGACAAGGTGTTCGTATTCAAAATGATCGAGATTGGTCTGGCTAGCAGGGTTGATTTGGGGAAACGAATGCAACGAGGAGGGGGCTTAGAAGAATGTTGGATCATGTTTGATCATGTGAAGCGAGTAAAGGGTTGGACAACTATGGGTTGCCATGTTTACGATTCTACGTACTGTCGAGTGCTAACCATTGTGGTTTGCGATATGCAGTCCGAAGATGTGGCAGCACAAACAGTTTTTTGGAAAAACTTGAATGCGGTTGCTGCTCGTCACGATATTCCCACTGTAAACTTCAAGGGATTCATGGCAGATAGCACCCAGGCAAACTGGAATGCGGTGCGGATTGTTTATGGCTCCGGCGACCTTGCTATCCCGATGGAAAATCGCGAAAGAACCTGCCTTTTCCATTGGACATAGTCACTAGAGAAACATACAAAGGCGGATATAAGAGCAGACCTCCAAGAACAACATTGTCAACTTTGCAAACAGTACAAGAACGCAAAGTCTATGGAAGAGGCCGAGGCAAAGTATTTGGCGATCAAAGCTTGGTGGCTATCATCTGGGGCATCTACAAATGAGGGTGTGGTGTGGCTGGACTTGTGGCTTGCGGTCTGGCATTTTTGGTACCGTCAGTGGGGAGGTTTTATGGTATTGGTATGTACCTTTTCTAGCCCGTATTTTGTTTTGTTTTTCTGGCTGGCGTACCTTAGAACACACCTGCTTTTGTAGTCGTGATCCATAATAAGTCTGCCGTTGCCGGCATACCTAGATATTGGGCCCTCCTTGTCGCTGTTTGATTTGATTATGGTTCAGCGGTTTGTGGCACACTCATCAAACATCGTTTTATTTCTGTGAATCTTTTAAAATCATAATCCTATTTGAACCTTCCTCTGTTTTCAGGCGTTGTCCGATTCCAAATTAGCAGAAATGCCTTCTTGCAATTTAGCGGAAATTGTGCACAAAAGTAGTTGCAACAGTCTCGGAAACGTGGCAATGACTTGTATGTGGCCACTGTTGATGACATGGTTCGCGCCTTCTTGCAAGTCGTGTCATGTTATCAATACTTGAAGGGCGAGCGACCAGGAATGGGTCCAGGGAAAGAAGAGCTTTGCCTTCGAGTTGCTCAACTCACAATTCATCGCTCCCAAAATTCTAAGGCATTTCTTGAAGCGCTCTCCGACATGCCAGGAGCTGTTGAGTTCTGCACGAGGCCCCCGCATTTGGAAGGCGAAGAGGAGTTCTTATCTCTGAAACGAAAGGCAGATATTCCTCCAGATTCAGAGTTTGACTCCCATCGATCGGACAAAATTAGTGTATCCCGCCCTAGAGTGAGGACGTGAACGTCAGAGAAGAATACTATTCATCTTGCAGATGAGGATGTTGACTTTCGAGGCCGTTCCCAGAAGGATGAAAGTCTTCCTCTGAAGTTGGCAAGAGCATCTTTTGGAGTTCCCTATGTTAAAGCAGTGATGGAAACAACTTGTGACGAAAGGGAATGGCATATTTCAAGGCTTCCGAAAACATCAGCTAAGAAATGTTTTGCTCTGCAGTCTCTTACTGGGAAGAAGTGTGTTGCTCGCATTGTCCAAGACAATAAAAGTACTGCAGCACCAACATACACAGGAATGATGAAAAATTATAAGAAGAAAATGTTGGTAAAGATGGAGTTTTTTTATTGTTCTGATGACATCGATCGTTGTGTATTGGGAAGTAGAAGAGACTGGGTGGTTTCTAAGCCTGCAGTACCTGATGTGTGGCCCGTAAAAGCTGGTACCTCTCTAACAAAGGCAGTGGTTCTTTCCTTAGAGAACGTCCGTTTCCGACTTCCAGAGCGAGTGATGTTTTCCCCTCGGAAATTGTTTATTGAGGATGGTACAACATTTGATTTGTCTTCATTTCCCATCCCGGCGAACCCTGACAAACATCCAAAGCTTAGATTTAGCAAGAACATCCGTCGCAATCCGAAGACCCCGACAACGAAACATTAGAATACGTGCGCATCCGTTCTTTCAATTGTTGGGAAAGTTTTGCAGGTTTGAATGATCCCTGCCCCGGCGTTTGGATGCGTTCTCTCCTTCCAATCAAAAAGCATTTCACAAGTATCTATCTACATGATATCAATCAGCCAATTTCCAAGTTGTAGCTATCCGTTCTTTAAGGAAATGTGCAGCAAGTCCCTTGGCAAGCGCCCTCAGTATTCCAACTGCAAACATCTTTACTTTATATTTATCATACTATGTCGGTTGGATCCCGAATTGGATGCATTTATGCACGACCCTAGTTTTAGCTTCAATGAGATTAAACGTGTTTCGCAGCTATTGCTCATGAAGCAAGCAAGTATTTAGTGATGCATTGGACTAGGTGGACATTGTACGTATTTCTTTCAATACAAAAGGATGGTGAGACCAGAGGGCCACCATCATGATTTGAAAAGTTCACTTTAGTCAACATTTTGTACTCCGCATCTTTTTCAGTCAATTTTTGTTTATTTCATATTGTCTTCAACCTTACTATCATATATTGCATACTTGGGACAGTTTTGGTTTTCGGTACTTTGTTTTTTTTTTGTGAACTTTGGCCCAAAAAGTTGTCATACTAGCAACATCTCCACATGCTGAGACGTGGGTGATTTTTTTTCACCACTTAATCCAACTGTAACCGTCTTGAATATTGGTATGCCACACCATGATCCAGGTAGTTTAGGTTCCTCTCACACCGTGCTTAGTACTAATTTTCACCACCATTCATTATTTACAAGGTAATAGGTGTTTGATTATCAACCTTGTTTCCTTTGCTCAACATTTGCATCCACGGTCATAGGTGCCCTTCTATGCACTATTTATACCCTAAACCGCACTTTGAAACATAAAAAAAATGACCTACTTTTTGAAAAAATGATAAACTTTACTCAAAGTTTTTGCTCACTGCTCACCGATTGCCGCTCATTGCTCACTGCTCACCTGTCAACGCTCACCGCTCACATGCCACCGCATGCAAGATAGCTTCGTTCGGCATTATAGCATCTTTTTCACATTACACACTATAATCTTCCAATCTCTGCGCTTGAGTGGTACAAAAATTTGTGAGACTAGAGGATTAATACTATACATGAAGATCACATGGTTGAAAATGGTAAAATGAATTTTATTTTACTTGTCTACGTATACTTTGCACTAGACTGGAAAATTCTGGAAGTGATTATAGGAAAAAATTGTAAAGGGTTTTTTGGGATCAAAGAAGTCAAATTTATGTTTCTTGGGGGCTGCCTGCTAGCCACACCTAACTAATTGCTATTGGAGGGCTCTTTAACCAATCACTCTCAAACTTGTCCTATTGGCTGCGTGAAGGACTACACGAGCTGCCGCTTAGTGTTTTGTAGTAAAGAGATGTGATTTTTTGAAGATTAATTGTCTTTTCAGTGTGAATAGGGTAAAAATAGAAAGTTAGTTTACAAATAGTCAGTTAAGGTGTGAACTTTCACCTTATTTTTTGGATAGTGTGAAGACTAGTAGTCGACGGTTAATGGCGGCTGAGATATGAAAAGACACCATGGTAGTTTCGCTAGTTACAAGTTTTATAGTTAAGATCCGAGATACCAATAGTCACAAAAGAATATTAAAACGCCTTCTGATGAAGGTGAACACACCACAATTTTGATGTGTGTCCTAGGCTGGTGCTTTATGTAACCAAACTTTCTGTAATACAAGCCTAGTGCAATTTTTGCCTGATGTTTTCCTGCTAATGTTTGTTGACAAATTGTCTGGCACGAGGAGCATGTTGTTAATTATTAATTTCATATTATGAATGGACAAATCAGCCATGGGGCATGGATGCGCATGAAGTCAAGCATGATGCAAACGACTTGTCCAAGTTTGGACATATTCTGACCTTTACTGAGATTTGATGGCTGATCCCCATTAACGAATATTTGTCCTATTCACCAAGGCAAAAATAAAAAAAAGTCCGAATTGGATCCTTGAATGATGACAACATGAATTGAACTCAATATATTTTACAATACATGGAGGAAATATTGAAAGACCAATTGTAAACCAAAATAGTGAGGCAGAAAATTATGAAAATAAAATAGTAAAGGTATGTCAAATTACAAATAGCCCTGCATGGCTATTGTAAAAGCATTCAATTAAGTCTTTGAGGGAGATTGAGAATAAACTTTAAGGAGATAAAAACTGTAAGGATTGATCACCCTTGTAGTGTTATTGTAGTTTTGAGGTAGAAGAGTTTATAACAAAAACTTAATTATGTCATTGTAGTATGAAGAGAAGCATTAAAAGATCATGTGAGAGAAAACATGACAAATAGTAAAGGTATGTGAGGGATAATATAGTTAACCATTGAAGGTTAAGATTATGGAGCCATGAGTAGGCCCAGATTGTGGAGAAGTTATAGAGTGACCATGTTGTCATGAGTTGGGAGAGAATTCCCTTTTGAAGTTTGGCTGAGTGCGCATCAAGTCATACTAAATTAAGATAAATAATTATCTATATAATTATGTCCAATGAGTAGAGACATAAAACAAGACCATTTGCCATAATGAAAAGTTAGTGAAAGGATTTATAGATTATAGATATAATCAGAGTGACCATTATAGAAGAGATAAGATTTAATGGTTGACTAGTGCCTTCAGGAGTGGATGCTTTGGCAAGCAAGATGGAATGACTAACTTTGGAGGCTGACCAGAGGAGCGCAAGTGGGAAGTCATGATAGAAACTTTATCTCTGAAACCCATGGCAAAGTAGAGTAGATAAGATAAATGTGAACATAATAATTAAGGAACCTAGTAATTAGGATTAAAGATAAATTGTGCAAGACAAATTGTATCACACACAAAACCACGTGTCAAGACAATTTGTGTCCTATTAGATGAAAGAACCTACCTAACCACAATTGTATGCTTGAACACTAATTGACTGTAAAAGTGTAGTGTGCACTCACGGGAAAAGCACAAGGGATGATTAAAACACCAATAATGGATTATATGCTATCCTAAGCAAGTTGTAACATAAACGACATTCCTATCTAACATATGACCTTAGTTGTTTAACCATAGACTGATTTAGCCTCTCCTAGATCCCCCTCTAGGGAATTGTCTTGGATTGTTTTTTTCTTTGCAAGACAAAAATCTCTTCTACATGTTTCAAAGGAAAATCTATGATGGAAATATTGGAGGTTGAATTTGTGAATGAAAACGTAGAGAACTTTGCAATTTTCATTGGTCAAAAATATCTTTTTGGAGATTTTGAGATCAATATCATAAAAGGATAAAGACATTATTGTCAAAAAGCTTATAAAAGTTTTCTAGAATGATAATAAATTGCGAGGCAATTTGTAATGAATCAATGAGTTAACTTAATGTTATGAAGTTAAATTTAGAGACAAAGTGAATTGGTTCATTGACAAAAAAATGCTTTTAGAATTTGGAGATTGACATACAAAAAATTGATTATTTTTGTGATTTATATGTACATGTGATTGACATTCTAAATTACATAGTTATCCATGATATTACATCCAATTTCAACTTCAAATTTTGGTAATTTGCCAAAATATGTTCATAATGCAACACAATGCTATAGTTGGTAGTGAACGAATCATTCTTGCTAAATTGTGTAGAATGGATGGAAAAATTCCATAACGTTGGAAGTTATTCACATTAAAGAATATTCATTAACTTCTAAAGGAAGAAGTGTCAAAAATGGGCTGTTAGAAAGTTCAGTCGGATTCCGATGGTGTCAATTTCCAACATTCCTCTTTAAAATTTTTACTGAAGAAGGGCATTGCTAAGACTTTAGTGAAGACAATTTTTCCCTGAATTAGAGATTTGATTAAACAGTTATAGGATTTTAAATCTCACATTGGGAGTGCTCGCACCTTAGGCACGTCAAAAAACCTTTGATAGGACACTCTATTGAATGTGAAATTTTTAATACTTGCAAGTAATATTATTTCCCTTTATTGTATCACAAAAAAGTTCTTGTTTGTAGTGACAAATAAACGGATATTTAACTAAATGTGGAAAAAAAAAATTCCAGAAATAAGAGTGGCGAGAACATTTCATCGGCGGACAGCTAACTCATGAAAATGGGCTTCACCCATTCTAGAGAGGGTTTAGGCCAAAAATGTGGCCAAAGCGTTGATGCAGTTCGAAAAATCTACCACTGTCGTAGATTCGAGTGGCGCCCAATGGATGAGGGTGTTCTTATCAAATTCTAGATCATACATACCGGTTTAGAAAGTTTAAAGAATGACGACAATATTATTTGAAAAATCACAGTACATGATTGTCGGCTGATAGCCGATCAAAGACAAGGACAACATAGTGCATGAATTTGCTTAAACCTTTTCTATGGCAACAAATAAATCCAAGGAAACATATACGGAAAAAATCGCGGAAGATAAAAGATATGCAGGAGGAATTGTCAAACATGGGTTCTGAGTATGGCGTTGAAAACATTGAACGGCAGTGGAAAGACAACGAAGATGCAGCTAGAGAACATGAACAAATAAATTAATAGGAGGATAAGTACAATGTCGGCTGCCCGCCGACTAACAAAATAGACCTGGCAGAGAAAACAACGTCTTTTACAAATCACTAATTCTACTAAAAAAAACCTCTTAGTCTACCCAGCGAGATAAGTTCTAGAACAGTCTGAATATAAAGAACATGTGATATAGAAAGCGCTAGGGATTGTCAGTATGACATTAGACGATTCGAAGGTAATACGCTCAACCAACGACAGTCGGCGGGCCGCCGATGGAGAAAGACCTACCATTCAACTTCCGACCAACTGATGACAACTCGCCCATACTTGCGCGCATGCGTAACCGCCCAATGCGCCTGCCCCGGGCGTTCAACCTGCGTCATATATTCAGGGATGGATGAAAATCTATGGAGGGGGAAGATGAGCGGAATGATGTCGGTCGCCACATTCGGGGTTACTCCGTCTTCGGTTGGAGAGGTCAAATGACCACGGAACGGCGAGGGGATATAGCACATCCAGTCGGGGGTACGTCGGAGCGACTTGGGTTCAACGTCCACAAACAGTACTTGGTGAGGCTTGCAGACATGCCTAGATTGCTTCTTCTTGTAGAACGTGGACGGCGTTTTGTAGCTCCAAGGAAACCTCGAACTATCAGCTAAGTCACTTCTGCTATAAACAAACGACAAACATTGAAAGACTCCTTCTGGAAGAATATGCAACAAGAGTGGCTTTAACTTGTTTAGAGGAATCGTTGACCAGAGCCCGATGTTGAAGCGCGGAAGCAACATATCGAATAGTTTTTTTAGGCCCGGCCTCCGGACAACATTCCCATGAGGGAAATCAGAAGATATCGGCTTGTTAGGGTCCACATAGCAAAAAAGACCATTGACGCATAGTACAATACATTTTCAAATTGGTGATGGAAGAGCGTGCAGGCATCTGAAATGGAAGGATGTTCCCTGGAAAATGTTAAAGAAACATTGTCATAATGCAAAATACGGCTGGCAGTAAGAAGTAAAACACATCGGCGGGCCGCCGACGAAGGAAACTACAACAAGTAGATGGATAAGAAACAAACCACTCAAATGAAATATGCGAGGAATATAAAAGAGAAAAGTAGTTCAGCAAAATTTGAGATGAATATATAAAAGTAATTACATGAAATTGTCTGTAACATTTATCCATGTATTACGATGGGCGAGAGTCCAGTGAATTTAAGTGAGTGCCCTTTCGAGAGGCCCTCTAAGAAAATATGGCTCTCTAAGGTGGGGGAGTGACTGTCAACTTGGCCATCACTTCATCTAGACAACCTTGCTTGTCGTAGCCCTCTTGGAAAGAAGAGAGGACTTCTCGGTATCTGTTGTGGACAGCTGATCCCGAGAAAATACGACGCTGACCCAAATCGGAGTTCAGCCTGCAGTAATCCTGGACGCTGAATCTGGACTCGAGTAGTCCCTTAAGCCAAGGAATCAGCATACTCTGAAGATACGTTTGTCCTCCAGGAAGAGTGTGTTCCGGGGGAGAGTATGTGAATATTGAAGGATGCACCGCATTAAAAGGATCATTTAGGATATTACGGAGGGGGTAATGATCGATCAAAAGTGTGTTCCGTTCATTCGCGTCAGGCCCAATAAGATAGCGTCTATCTCGAAAAAGACGAGCAAGCCGCTTCAGCAGCATGTCGCACTTCATTGTTTTGGGATTCGACCAGGCAAATATATCACAATACCCGTTGGTCATCTCTCGGACGCCATTATGTAGATCAGGGTACACCGCGCGCAAATAACCCATGTGTCTGATCATGGGTTGATATTTCTCGGTGGACCAGAATGCCAATCCGAAGTTGGACTGGCAGAACGTCAGAAACTCAAGGAGACCCGGCCTAGGTTTTTGATGAAAATGGGGCTTCTTATCTTTTCCACGGTAACCATATCTTTCAGCCATTAGAAGCCCTCTAACTTCTAGGACGAGGTAGTATCTTGAAGGACCCACCTGAATGTTACTGGAACAACTTCGGAGCTCACACTGGCAGCCGGGTATGGGGTAGATGTAGCTGTCGGCGGCCCGCCGACTACTCCGACCGCTCCGGGCCAAGCTCCGTCAGAGGCGAAGTCTTGGCTGTCCCCATCTCGGTTGATACCGTGGTCCGCGACGGATTCGACAGGAACTCGGTGGACACATTCGGGCACCACCTCCTCCATCGGAAATGGTGCAAAGTCTCGATCGTCAGCTTTGGTACAGAAGAGGTGGGAAGGACGAATGTCGGAGATGGAAGTTGATGACTGCGAGCGGTCAATCGGGTGACGACTCGGTCTCTCCGGTGAGCTGTCATCGAGTATTATAATAACCGGGTTTTTTGGAATCGGAACTAGCTCCTCAATCTCCTCGACAGGACAGTCCACCTGAATGGAAAAGTCCATTCAAATGCATATAATAAGGGATGAGCCATGTGCAAGGGAGACTGTGATTATTGTAAGGAATTTTATTTCGAAGAAAAATGGTGTTACAGACATGAATGTCAAAGCCTGGCAAAATTGGGCGATTTCGGCGTCGGCTGCCCGCCGACGCCGAATTACTATGCAACGACATGAGGGGGTCGCCTATTGCTAGGATACGCCAGAACAAAGTCCTCCCATTGAGGGTCACCGGGGGAGAGTCGAGGGTATCCAGAGCCTGGATTCCTCCGAATATATTCGAGTACCGGCAAGCCTGACTCTAACAACCTGGAAAGGTACTTAACGACCCCGGGGAGAACGGCGTTCTTGTCCGACTCCGTTGACTCTAGGGTAAATGTCATTGGATGCATGACATTCAGAGGACTATTCCTGACATTCCTGATAGGACAGTCGTCAAGCAAAAGGGTGTTCTGACTATTCGCGCCAGATCCTAACATTGCCTTTCGGTTCAAAAACAAAGTAGATAGTCTCATCAGGAATACGTTCCGAGTTCCTACCAGTTTCTTGGCTACATCACAGTAGGAATTATCGTATACATGTCTGACAACTTTAAGAATCGGGCATTGGCCTCTGAGGGCTACCAACTGGGCAACGAGCTTAGGCTGACTTTCGCTACTCCAAAGCACAACTATGAAGTTATCCACGCAGAAGTTGATAAACTCAGCCAACTTTGGCCTTAATTTGGTAAGCCACTTTCCGTCCCTGCCTATATTCTGTGCGATCAACAAACCGTTTACACCTTGGACAAGGAAGTAGTGATTGACCTTCACAGTTGGCAGCTCAGGATGCTTCTGAATGGATTCTCCCCCCGCTTGAGACCCAGCTACAATGTGAGGCCCCTGGAGGCAAAAGTCGACGACATAGATATAATAAGTATTTTACATTAGCACCGAACACTGTGATTGTTATGACGACATAAATTTGGAATATGTACCTCAGAAAGTTGGAGACAGTCTTTATTTATGTAGATTTATACAGACGTGAATTACAACACGGGTTCTACAAGCGTCGGCTGCCCGCCGACGGCAAGTTCTAAGTAGTACTAGGACGTGGACGCCTACTGCTTGGGTACGACCAAATGTACTGCTCCCATTCAGGGTCACCTGGTAGGAGACGACGGATTCAAGGGACAACGGCCCTGCTAGAGGAGGTTTTCTCTTTTTCTACCAGGCGAAGGGCTGCCATTCTTGGACTTTCGAAAGGCACAGCCGATTCCTTCACCAAGGAAAGGCAATCGGCAACCGCGGTATACAAGGGTACAGGCATGCCCGACTCTTTCATGGCTTCAAGGAACTTTGAGACCTTGAAGAGAACAGAGGACTCATTCGTAAAGGTCTCAATAGAATCCATGGTGAAGGGAACCGGATGGATGGCATTATATGGACTGTTCTTGACGTTCGAAAAAGGAGAAACGTCAATCAACAGGGTGTTGCCGCTATTCGCTTCAGTTCCTTTTAGCGCTGCGGGACTCAAGAATAGAGTTGACAGCCTCTTCAAGTAGAGTTTCTGACCCACAACACCAAACCTCACCACGTCGCAGTACGACTGATCAAAAATATAACAAAGCTTTCTAATGCTGGGACATGCATCTCTAAGGATTTTCATTTCATGGGCATGCCTATCTGGATCCTCCGAACTCCAGATCACAATACTGAAGTTCGTAACGCAGTAGTTCAGAAACTCAACCATGCGTGGCCGGATCTTGCTAAACAACGACCCGTCCTTATCAATATCCAGCACGAGTAACAGACCATCTACTTGGAGGACAAGGAAATAGTTACTGAGTGGTTGTCTGCCCACCTGAATGAAGTGCTCAAGTGCCTCTGTTTCCCGATCCGCTCCATCTTCGTCGATTGCTGGAGTTGAAACGGCAGCAGTAGGAATACCCGGATGAACTGCTGATTGATAGAAATATGGAAGCTATTAGATATACAGTCGGCGGGCAACCGACAGAAAAATGGAACATGAAAACACATTCTGATATCGCACTGCGAACTCAGAAGAACAACCATGGAAAAGGAGCTTTGTGTTCACGTGATAAAGTACATGTATTAAAAAGGTAGTGTCCTAGGTGCACTATCTCGTGACTAACCTCCGGATGTATTGCCTGTATCCTGCCTCACAGAAGGAGCAGTAGGCGATAGCCCCGTGTTGGGATGATCAACAGAGTTTGGGGACATTGCTGATTCTCTTCGGGTGGAACCAGCGCTACCCCCCCTTTTCGACTTCCGCACTCCCTTTTTTGCAAGCGGAGGCGACCGCTTCCTTGACCGCCCCTCCTTCCTGATCTTCGAAGTGCTCTTCAGTGACGGCACTCCGGAGGAAATGCCACCCTCTTCCGATGGTGCCTTGCTCTTCAGCGATTGGCTCCGAGGCTTTTTTATCGGTGGCTCAGTTGGGGGGGAACTCTGGGGAGTCCATCCTCCACTAATCTCGGGAGCCACAACTTGAGTAGCCCGGTTGGGAGGAATAATCCTCACATTCGGTTTCTTCTTCTTGGCCACAACTTCTGTCACCGCTGCCTGATGTTGAACATCGCCGGATTTCAGAGTAGCGGACGCGCTTGGCTGTGAAGAACTCAAAGGATTCTCACGCGGTACAGGCCCACCAGATACAATTGGGCTTGGTGCAGGCGGCGTCGGCGGGCCGCCGACTCCTGGGTCGATTGAGGTCACAGCTCGGGGAGGGACGAAGGCACCTTGCGAGCGCAAGACAGTCTCATCCGCAGGTTGTGCAAACAGGGGGACGGTCATCCCGCTTGGTGCAGGGGGACGGTCATCGCGCCGCGGCGCCACCTTTGATCGCACCACAGCTACTGCCTTTCCTCCCTTCTGAGGCCTTATCAGGTGTGCTTCATCAAGACGAACACCTAAATTGGCTGCTGTAAGCAGACCATTGTTGTCGACGTTGTCGGGGAAGAGGTTGTCGTCCATCGCATCCTCGCCCATGTCGGTCCCATGGTATGAATCCTCTGTCAAGTTGACCACCTCATTGGGTCCCACGACGGGCTCAGCTGGGAGCGTTAGCGCAAGCGGGTGAGCTCTGCCCGGCAGGAAGGACATTGCCTGCACCCGCTCTATCGCGACAACAACCTCCGCCTCCTCGCGAACAAACTCAATGACTGTCGCCTTGTGTCTCTGTTGGGCAATTAGTGTCGGTCAATAATCAAAATAAAAACTGTCTCATCGGCGGGCCGCCAACGAATACGAGAAGGTGATGCAAAGAAGGAATGATTGGATCAAAGAGAGGTGACTTACCAAGGCCAATGCAGTCACGTTGCCTCCACCCCAAGTGTTGAAGACGGTCAGACTTGAGTCACCCTTTAGCAGTGTGGGTTACAAAATCGATGAGAGCAACTCCAAGCTTGGATGGCATTCATCTCCAGCCCTACTCTCAGCCGAGGGCGAGGCAACGTCGTCGTAGAGTGGACTGAGAGGCTTCGTCAGTCCAGTTACCTTTTGAAACTGGCGCAGGCGGTCCCGTGGAGCTCCAGGCTGGTTGAAGAGGATGCCGACATGCACGATGGGTCTCTCGTCCATGGCGGAAGGAGTGAATCTACCGCCGGAGTCTGGAAGGTAGCGGATGGTGTGGACTGCGCAATCCAGCTTCTTCGAACGACATTCAGTCTCAATCACAAAATTGGACTCGTCGTCAGTGATGAAGACTGAAGGAGCGTAGAGTTCCCGGTCATCCCCATCACCCCGAAGGACCCTCTCTGCAACAGCCTAGAGCCCGTCCTTGTTGCAGTAGATTGGATCCCCGCCTTTATCGAAGCCAAACACGATAAACATCTCGCGCGCCGCCTTCTCCAGATTGAAGAGTCCGGGTTCATCGATCAGGCTCACGACGTCCTCAAGCTCCTGCGCAACCCGTACTTCGTGACGGACACTATACTCATCTACAACATCGTTGCAGTTGAGGGCATACTTCCGTAACGCCGCATAGAACTCCGCTGGCACTGGGGTGGTACTTGGAGTAATCCCGTTGTACCTCCCTTTGAGGTAGGCCTTCCCCGGATCACTCAGCTCCAGCTCGCGTCTGATGTTCATGACGGTTTCGTCGCTGATGCCCTTCTCTTCTACCAGCTTCACGTATTCTTCAACCGGCCAAGGTGAGTAGGTGTTATCGCCAGCCTTCTTTAATGGATACTTTTGATACATCAGCATGAGCTCGTTCTTGATGATGTATTCCATCTTCTTATCATGACACCAGGATTTGAGCGACACTCCTTCTGCATCCTTGTCGCGCCCCCCGGTTACCTTCAAGTATACCTTCTTCGCGAGGATTTCATGAGCCAGCTTCATGGATTCCTCGTCCCGGAGGGCGAGAATGTGTTGAAGGTCGTGGAGGGTTAGGTCCCGTTGAGGAATTTTAAGGATGTTTTGGGGCTTCTTCCCATCCTCACCAATCAGGGTGCCCCGATCCCATGCGTCGAATACTTCCTGCCACTTGTTGTAATGATTGTCTGGTGCAAAGACAAGCGGCAGCTTCAACGTGTCCGTCTTGGAGTCCTTCCCCAACAGTGTTGCAAGGTATTCCTTGCAGAACTCCTGTAAAATGATGAAGATGACATAAACATGAGCTCAATCACAATGTTGTCGGCTGTCCGCCGACGAAACATAATCTATGATGAATCCACCATGCTCAAGAGATTGCCAATAACGGAGCGCGAAATTGTTGTGTAAAGTGACACATTACCTTCCACTTCTTGTAGTTCGTCCTCCTATCGAGCCGACCATGCTCGATCCACTTATCCCTCATCTTCCGGAGCTGCGACATGAAGGTCTCCTCCGCTTTCTTGTCTTTGATTTCAATGTTCAAGAGGTTGGAGATCTTCACGAGATTTTCCGAATCCCTCGACCACAATGGGATAATATCGTGATCGAGGAAGTAATTCGCCCTGTCCGAATCCACGGGCTCCAACTCGCCGAGTGCTTTGCATGCCAGGTACGTGTGTTGGCCACCAATGATGTAGCAGTGGCATGTTGGAGAATTCCACCACTTGTAGTGTACTCCATCAAGCACAACTTCGACGTCCATGGTCGCGTGAATCCTTGGCAGCACAAGCTCGATCCCATGCAGCACCCTCCCATTCTCTATTGTTCCCGGAGGACCCCGTAGAGGAACACAATACAGAGGTGGCTTTGCCTGCCATGGTCCCAATCCTCTATAGAATAGCACGAGTTGTTCTGTGCGCTTCGCGATGATGGGTCTGTACTTCATCGAGTCGGGAGCAACATGAATTTTGTCGGAGGAGATCTTTGCTGGGAGCATGTTCTGCCCGAATGGATAACAGGCGCTCAGACCATCCTCCAACGCTTTGTACATGATGTCCAGCTCTTGACCACTCGTCTTCACAGAGAGGTGGTTGGCAAATGAAAGCGCATCGGCCACGGACTTCACCTTCGGCTCCTTCTTAGACGCCCTCCTCTTGACCACCTGCATACTCGACTCTCCGGTGTCGGGAATTCCAGCAACTTCAGTCCCAGCGTCGCTAGCTCCTTTCCTGGAGTTCCTGGGCTTCCTCACCGTCTTCGACTTTGAGGCCGTCATGACCTCGGCCCTGGAAAGATCCGCGTCCCTAAGGTCCTTCGCTTCACTGAAACAAGTAAGTAAATCCGTCCTGTCTTCAGGAGTCAAATTGAGGAATTGCATCCCGCTCTCCTGAGCAGTGATGCATAGCTCTTGAGTGCAGGTCATCCAAGGAATTCGAACCGCGATGATGTCCGGGTTTTCATCAGTCATTTTGACCTTCACATGAATGAGGAGTCGCACTTTCTCCTCGTCCTCCGGGTCCTCCTTCATGTCAAGCACGGACACCAGGCTCTCACCCACGAATGTTTTGGCGTTGTGATTTCCGTTGATACCCAACTCAGCAATCACTTCCTTCCTCCATGTGATTCCCCACGACGTTAACTGTGGGTGGACTTCACATGTGACTCGTGGCATGTTGTCATCCGGCCAGCCCACGTCCACTTCGACGTCCACAGCGCTGCCGACGAGCCACTTCAGCTTGTTTGGAACTACAGTCCTGAGTGACATAATGGAAGATCAGACAACCTGCCAAAGACTCCATCGGCGGGCCGCCGACGACCACAGTGATGTTTGGAGACACTATGACCTTGGAATCCACACTTCACACTCTGCTTATCATTTCTGTGCGATAGACCCTAATGCAACATAAGCTTCTTCAAGTGTGAACTTAGCATTCGTCGGTGGGTCGCCGACGGACGCAGTCAATTGTAAATCACAAAGTACCATTTTGAAGATCCTATCGCGAATTCGTTCTGAAACCGGTCTACATCCACTTGTGATCACTTCTAAATGAAAATTCGAACATAACAGTAAGTTTAACTACACTAAACACAACTTTCGTCGGCGGGCCGCCGACAAAACACCATAAACCAAAAGGGCATATCTAATACGGCACTCGAAATCCGTCGGCTGGCCGCCGACGGTGATGATGTACATACCTCTGTGTTGTCGCCATTTTGTCGACGGGTGGGAATTAATCCTCGGCTGATCAGTTGCGCTGAAGCGCCTCTGCTAGCGTCCGACGTCTGTCGGCTGTTGTTGATCGGCGGATGGATACAAACACTAAGCTTAAAGCCGCAAGCACGCTTAACTTAGCAAAAACGTGAAATCAAGAAGTGCAGGATTAGAAATGACCAGAAAATAGGAAGACGACAATGTTTTGTACTCGGATCCGGTGGACCGTCGCAGCCGTTCAATCTCGGTAGGAGGATTTTCGGATGGCCGAGACTTCATGACCAGGTGCTTAGCCTGATCCAAATATCATTAATGAAGTGACATGCCATCTCGAAGTGTCGTCTCGGATAAAATCATAGAAACTAGGGTTTTGGAGCCATGATACCTCGAATCAATGTGACATCATTAATGTTGCCTCGGCAATCATTCGGCCTAGGGTATAGGGTCCTACACCTAAAATGTCACTTCGAATGATTTGATTTCATCTTGTCCCCTCGTTCCATTTTGAATCTGCAGAATTTGGCGCGCTCTCGACAACCCTTGAGCGCGTGCCGTTGATCGATTTTGGCGGCTAATTTCAAATTTGAAGTTCGCGCGCGAACCAGTACAAATGATGGTGGGGATATGAACTAAACCTTAGGAACTCACGCGTCATTTCTGGACTCGCTCGCCCCCTATTCAATGCGCTGACTTCTCACGCTCCCAAATGGTACTGATTCTCTTAGAGGCTAATTTAGAGTCTAAATATCTGATCGTGCACATTTCCGTTACCATTGGTCCAGCAATGGTCCGTTTTTTATCTCACACCTTCACCTGAATATGCTTGGATATTCAGTGTCACGTATCGCGCAGTTTTATTGTTTTAGATGGCTCATCTTAAATCAGGTAGTACTAACTTAGTTCCCACGAAATGTTCTTCACCTGTTCTAAAGGCCGTCGGCGGATGATAATATTCACTCGGCGGATACCTGTCACATCCTTGACATGGTTGACTCTATGTATAACGTTCAGCCGTCGGCGGGCAACCGACGGCATGGTTTACGAGACAGATTTTCCAGCGACCCTGAAGCTAATTTAGAGACTTGTGTGGTTGTTGTTCAGGTTCATTGACTTCGAAACTTCAGAGCCACCCTCGCCGGCGGGCGGCCGACGAAATCATTGTTTCTGCAATTTCCTCATCCACTGTCTACAGTGATTTCATATCACTGACGTTAGCATGGATCCCGAACCCATGCTGTCGTTCATGTGGAATGGGAAGTCTGGACGATGGAAGCCCCGCAGAGGTGTTGCTGTTGCTCTCACTCATTCCGGCCTCTACTTTGCTGGTAGGGCGATTGTCGAGAGGATCGTTCTCAAAGACCCATGGATTTTACGTGTGAAGGTTATTGAAGTGTCCGATGCACTGGAGATGCCCATTCCATTTCCTGTCGATGGCGTTTCCATGTTGCGGGACTGCGAAGATCGGTCGATTCACTGGGATGCCGCTGATCTTAGGCCTTACGCTGACATCATTGAACATTCAGAGAAGCCTGCCGAGATTCATCTCTCTCATTTAATGACCTGAAGCCCATCCAAGAGTTTCTGGACCTTCGCAACCGCATGGAGGTGGTCTTACTTGATGGCAGCGGCGATCAGAGATGTTGTGCAGGAGTTGGAGTCATCGACGAATGCTCACCGAAGGGTATGTGGGAGGGATTTCTCATTCCTCACAGCTTCTTCCTGCTTGTCAGAGTTCAATCAGTCAATCCTAAATACGTCGGTCATCCCGCACATTGCGAGATTCCCTCCATCGGCGCTCTTGGCGATTCTGTAGGCTTACTAGTCCTTTGGAGTGGCTATTCGGTTCGTCCCTTTTCACTTGATGTCCGCTCCAATGATGCCCTGGGGATTGACCCTTCATTGATTAATACTGACATTGAAGCATCGGATGACGACAACCGTTCCAATAGGGTATATGAGGACAATTATAATCATGGAACCCGTAGTTATATGGAGGGATCCGAATCGGAGACTGAAATGGCTGCTGGAAGTGACGATGATGTCCCATCGGTGGGCCGCCGACAACATAATTATCACTCTTTTGAAAATCCACCCGTTACCCTCGACGGTGTATTTGTTCCGAATTCGTTCCTAGACCGACCACAATGGCGGAACAAGTACTGTCATCTTCTAGATGACAACTTCGCTACAATTGGGCGTGCCATGATCCAAGTTTGCTTGCCACATGAGGCATGCGATTCAGAGATTTTAGGAGACATTGATGTTGGGGTCCTCTTTGTCTCAGAGGACGAGGATCTTCAGATGACGACAATGCGCTGGCGATTAACTCACACGCGCCTTGAAGGTGGTCCACTTCTTTCTGAGTGCCTTACATTGTGCTCAACGCATAGTCAAGCGGCATGCGAGGATGACGGGCTTGAGGGTGTGCCTAAGGATGCTTACAGGGCGTTCGTCAGAAGCTTTTGCCGAAAGACGATGTGTCGGTTTCCAAGTTCCGGCGCCTTCAGGACCCAGATGAGTGCCGCCTCGTTAGAGCGAGAAGGTGTTGTAAGAAACGATGTTGCCAGCTATTTCGTTGGGAAGACAGCCGCAAGATTCGAAGAAAGTACTACGCGTCAAGCTTCGAACAACGACGCGAAATGGCCTATGCAGTTGCGGACCAGCTTCACCAAATTCCTGGATTCCGAAAATTATACATCACCCTTATGGGTGTCGATGTTTGTGAAGTCGCTTGCTCTAACATTCATGGCGTGTCGAAGTCCGCATACTACAACTACAAATATGATTCTAAGATCGGTCGCGTAAATGGCAGCCACGGTAACGCAGGCACTTTGCGGCCCAAGCCTCACACCGTTCAGGCTCGTGGGACCATATTTAGCATTATCAATGACAGTGCGGACCAGATGCCAAATGAGTTCCGTGTCATCAGAAACAAGAGGGTCGCCACGTTGAAGGTCCTTCCCGCGGCCATGAATTGGAATCACTTACGTGACATGGCCAACTTTGTAAGTATTGTCACTACTTTCCCCTATCTTTGAATTTAGCATGGTCTGACTTCTTTGTTGCTTCAACGAGCGACGTCGGTGGCCCGCCGATGCAACTCACTAATTGCCTACTGGGCATACCCATGACACCATTGTCTTTCTGTATTACCGAAATCCTTTAAAATGTCTTATCCAGGTAAACGTCGAATGCAATGCTAAGCCAATTTCGCAATCTGCATTGAGTAACATGAAGAAGAGGTTCTTTAGAAATGTTGAAGTGAAGTCTGTGGGCAGCAACTTCTCTAGATGCACGGAGTGCGACTTCCTCGTCGAGTTTATCGCAAAATATCCTCGCGGGTCAGACGAGTGGCAAGGACTAACGGATGACAGAAACAGGCACCTAAACTACCAAAGGGCATGCAGAAATGTTTATTCTGGCTGGTCTGCTCAGTCTATTCAGTACCCGTCTGAGTTCCTTTGCATAATTCATGACAAGATGGATACCTCTAAGACGGCCATTCCTAGAATGCAGAGGATAACCAAGGCCACCGCCGGGCTCGGTCAGATTCCGATTTCATGTACCGGCATGCTCACACATGAACACGGCAACGGTGCCTACGCTCATTACTCAACGTCGTTATGGCCGAGGGACTCGAATTTTACCATCTCTTCTCTCTGCCGTGTTCTAAGAGCATTAGAGAGGCGCCGCGTGCGAGAGTCCAAGGAGCTATTCACCTGTCCACCCCTGAATCCATTCTTTGATGCTCTACTTCATGGGAAGTCCAGATGTATGTCATCAATTCATGAATCTAAAGGAGATCCATTCCCGAATACTCCTTCTGGTAGACCGCAAATCCCACTTCCTTGGAAGTTGTTTCTCCAGCTTGATAACTCCACCAAGGATAATAAGAATCGATTCCTCATGGTGTTTTGTTCGCTTCTTACAGCTAGAAAAATCTTTAAGGAGGTCACTGTGGGATTCTTGATTGTTGGCCACACTCATAAGGATACTGATGCACATTTTAGTTAGCTATCAAAACTCATCAAACGGAAGAATATTTACTGTTTGGCTAACCTCATGAAAGCCTTCATGGACTGTCGCGTTCATTCCGGAACTTGTACAAGAGGTTGCAGATTTTAAGAGTTATATTGCTAGATATCATCATCACAGGAGTAACAGGATCGTGGGACTCGGAGAGATGCACATGTTCAAGTTTTACGTGGAGGAGGAAGGAGATGACGCTGGATGGCTGGTCATGAGATACAAGAAGTGTGCGACTGATTCATCCTGGCTTCCTCCAGGTAAGCCTGTCATGGTGGAAATACTCCTATTTCCATCTCTCTTTAGCTTTCTCAACCTTCGTCGTCTTTTATCTCCGTCGGCGGCCCGCCGACGGACCTATACGTTTCTGCTGTGAGTTCTTGTGCTCATTTAATTTGTGCCACTGATTCTTCTTGGACTCCTACAGGTAAGCCTGTCAAGATGTGGACCGCGGATGAGCACGGAAATCCACGCCTACCTGTTGGAGATCCAAAGCCAGTTCCATATAAGCCTCTCTGGAGGGACGTCCGAGTTAACCAGAACAAAAGAAACCCAGAGAAGGAGGTTGCCCGTGCCACTGGAGTCAGCGAGAAGCAATCCTTCATCAAGAACGGAATTGCTAAATATATTGAGTTCTGGAAGACCGGCATGTCCCGGGACAAGCGTTATGCAGCGGATATGGCACCCTACATTTTGTACTAGGAGCATATCCATCAACTTATTTCTGGTCCTCTGCCACCAAACCGGGAGTCTCTCCAGGAAGGATTTTGGCCAACTTCAAATTGGATTCGCGATCATGCTCGTGGCTCGAAGTCGCCCGATGACGTCATTGGAATTCCTGACATTACCCCTGAGGATGACCCCGACGCATATCCTTTTTGTGGCCCTAAATTGAGCCGTCCGAAGCTATCGTTCAATCCATTTCGAGACGTTTTACTCAATGATTTCGTTCTCTGCCGTCCTAGCAACGGTCATTACCTTCCCGTGTGGATGGGCCGAGTTCTTGAATGTGTCAATCTGACACTAAGTGATTGCTACGGGAATTTCAAAGTTGAATGGTGGATGTCCATGTCAGGGAAGAGGGAATCAAAGAAGATTGTCGCGAGGGAATGCTGGACCAGGAGATGGCAAAGGGAACCTTGTCTTTCAGAGGTACAAAACTGCAGAATTGTTCTTTACTCGCACCGCTATCCGTCGCACACTAAGAAAGGTCCTCCTGGTTTTCACCGTATTCCGCCTAAGGCTACGAGCGCTGCGATTGCAACTCTGGAGGCTGGTGGCATCTCAGTCAATTGTGGAGATGAGGACTGATTCTTATTTCATCGGCTGTCAGCCGATGGATTGCTGTTTAATCCTTATCTTAGGACTCAATTGTTGTCAGATGGAACTATTGGTACTATTCTTGGTTATTAGATGGCGAGGTCTCTTTCTGGATAGAAGTGAGCGTTCTTGTCGGCTCCCCGCCGACTGCGGCTGTACACTTTACACAATAAATGCAATCGTGTCGACTATTTCTCAGATAATATGTAGTCGTCTTTGTTTGTCAAAGTGTCCTAAACCGCTGGCTTCATTGTTTTGTATGAAGCCTCCTTGTGCTTACAAACCACCCTCCCCTCTCTTCACTAGTCGCAGGATTTGAGCCCTTTATTCAAGATATTTTTACGCTCATGATCGCGGACTATGTGCATGACGCCATCCTCCATCATGGCTTGTTTCACCTTATCCTCAATCACTACGTCTCGGCTGCCCGCCGACACTTGCGTTTAAATTCCTTCTACTATATCTCTGCGATACAAAGCACTATTCATGTTAATATGGAAGACGAAGAATCTAGGTCGTCTACGTCGCCTCATGGTCGGCCGCCCCCCGAGAAGAGAAGTCACGCGACATTTTAACAATCCTTAGTAGATTCTGAGTAATATCCTTCACCCATACAAATTGTATATTTTAGGACAATCTAGTAGGTGTTTAGGGTCATCACAAGTATCTAATTTGGTCCACAATTGATCGTTTTGTCCACATTTAGTTAAATATCCGTTAATAGCATATTAGTACTAACCCAAGTGAAACATTTTTAGACATTGTCACTCATTGTCGGGCGAGATATAAAAAAATACTTCTTCTTTTCTACATCGAACCTAGAGATCTTTATATTTTTCACTTTTTATTTTTTCCAAAACAACATGTGGTGTAAACCTTCTTATTAACCATTTGGATTATCAATCTAAAACATTTTAAGTTCAAAATAGATTAAAGCAAGGATTGACAGATTTTGAACCTCCAATCCTTGCACAATTGTTTTGATAATGCTACACCCCTCCTCTACCTCTAAAATTTGGTATTTAAGGAACTAACATCTTGATTAACACGATGGTAATAGATTTAGACCTTGAGTAGTGCAAAAGTTTGACACCAAGTGAAGTCAAAGTCTCTTGATGCACTGAACGCAGGGAAGAAAATGAACCATTTGCTTGACTCCAAACACTATAATCTTTCAATCCGTGCGGTCAAAGTTTATGAAATTTTGTGAGTGTTTTACTTTATAAGTCTTAATTGAGATCCTACAGTCAAAACTAGAAATAAAAGTTTTTGTTTCCTTCTTTGTTCATTGCAGTAGAATCCAACAAGTTTGGAGTGTTTTTGGTGCGAAATTGTTACGGTACCTTAGGGGTTAACCAAAGTGCTTACGGAAGCAAATAAATTGAAGTAAAAAAAGCGAAAGATTTTTTTTTCTTCATAAAGTATTAAGCCAACAAACGCACCATTTCCATGAAATTTCCAAATCGAATATGATTTGTCAATCATCCTTTGCAACCGTTAGGCGACAGATCATATCCGTTGGGCGGTCAAGGAGAAACAAGGTAGTAACGCCGACCTAAAACCGCCGCCGCCATTTCACTTTCCTCCTTTTCGTTAGAGTAGTGAGTGTTTGTGTGTGCGGATGTATTTGTGTTAGTGTGTCTTTGTGTGTTAGCGTGTATTGGAGTGTGTGTACGAGTGAGTGTTCTCTTGTGAGTGCTTGTGTGTGTGCGCGCCTGCAAAACCAACGTTGTCATCTGTGGTTGCGCTTGTTTCCTGTGAGCAGGAGTTTTGAAAGGGTTTTGTGAGGTCTCATTACGGCCGTTATTGTGTGCGACAAGGTGATTAAGAAGTGCATGCTTAGGGTTTTTTTTGTGTTTTTAGGGGATTTTTTTTGTGTTTTCAGGGTTTGTAGATAACGAGGAGTTTTATAAGGGTTTTCTGTGAGCTCTAACAAAATTAGGTTATTGTGCGAGAGTTTTGCAAAGGTTTCACATACCTCAATTCTACGAGTGCTCATACAAATTCTAGGACTTTTTAGGATCATTGAGTGTCCTTTGAGTGAGAGTGTTTTCAGATCAGGATTCTTGTGAGAGCGATAGGGTTTGTAAGTCGGGTTTTATATGCTGCCACTGTACTTTCGAGGAGCTTGTCAACTGTTCTACTCTATATACATCTAGTAAGTTAAACCAATTTCCTTTTGAATTCTACTTTTGACATTCATTATTGAAAGTAAGTGTAAGTATGTCCAAGGTTGTTGCTTTGCGTGATGTCGCTCCCTCCACTGCATGTGCAGCCTTTAGCTTCCGTCCCACTTCTTCTTTGGCCTCTTTCAACTTCCTTCCGACTTCCTCCTCATTGGCTTTCCCTTCTTTGCTTCTTCCTCTTGTCTTCTTCATGAGGTCTGTGACAACCGCGACTACCTGTGTTCGTGCTATAGCAGGCTGAATAGAATTCTCCAATGGAATATCAAATGAAGGAAGTCTATTCTTTGGACAATTCAACCAACAATGGATTGTTGAAGGTCTCGTTCAATTCGGCCAACCTTCTTCGAAGAAGATCGTTCGTTTAAAAAGAGATGTGAGATCACACATAGTGCATAGATTCAATACACATGAAAGAGTTTAATATGTGATAATAAGATAAGGTATCGAAATCAATACACCTACGCCCACCAAATAGCTCGAGTTAGCCATATGGAGAAGCCATGGTTGTTAAATTTGGTCTCAAGAAATCTCACAGCTTTTTAAACAAAGGGCTTTATGTTCCACCGCTCAAGCCACTTAACCTTCATAGGTGCGGACATTGCCGATGTTGCCAAGTAGAACAACTTTTCTTGCAACATCTCCTAGTCATCTTCCCGCTTCTCGTAGTGGATTTTGACATGATTGAGAAATTCAGGCGTGTGCTTTGGAACTTTGGGTTAGCAGGAGGCAGCTGCTTCTTCACCTCAGTAATGTAGTCCTCCTTCACCTTCTTCACCTTTGCAATCACTTTGTCGTACAAATCAAACTTGTTTCATTCAATAGTCTTCTCTGAATACTTCTCTATGAACATTCTATTAGCATGAGCTGCCGCTTCACTGATCTCTACTTGAACATTTCCACAAAAGATGAAGCCTAAAGGAAGACAATTGTAAATGAGACAGAAGAAACATTAGAAGATCCTTTGAAAGAGACTAGAGAATTGCTAAAAGACCCTCCAAAAGGGGTACCACAATTGGCACCTTTCCTAAAGAGGGCTCCATGGAGGAATCCCTTGGTACTCTAGAAGTAGCGCCGCTAACGGCACCCCTTTTTTGGGTTGCCTCAGGGTACCTTACAGCCCCTCAAAAGGAGGTGTGCGATTCAAGGTCATGCAATCAGAGATTGTAAGTTAAATCATTGTGAAGGAAAATGAATAAATATTTTGATGGAATATTGTACTACATGAATGAAAGCAAATGGAAACGAGGTTCAAGAAGGAGAAATGGCTTGTTGCAATCACCTTCTAGAAGGTGTGCCGCTCGCGGCACTCCCTTTTCACGGTGCTCTAGGGTACATGATTGCCCCTCTAAAAAGTGGCGCCGCAAGCGGCTCTCTCATTGCAGGTGCCTCTAGCAAGCCTTTTGCACCCTCAAATAAAAGTGCCGCTAGCGGCACTCCCTCAAGAGAGGTAATCTAGGAAGCCATAAGCAGTGCCAAAAGGGATGCCGCTCGAGGCATTTTCTTCTGGAGGTGCAGATGGCATTCGTCAACCTCCACGAGGCCATTTCAAAAAGAATATTCTAACATTTGACTCATAAACAACTTCAGATAAATGAAATGTAGTCCTGAGAGGTGAATAGTACACGATATAGTACTCCAACGAGTTCTTTAACAATAAGTGTGTACCATGTTGGAGTTCTTTTGCAATCGCATCAAGAATTTTAGCTTTTGACACGAGGTTCTTGAAATATGAGAGGGAGCCAAGTGCTACCTAATAATTTGTTCAATTTTGTATAGCTTGTAGACTACATGCGGCACCTCCAGTTCCGCGTGCAAAAAGAGTAGGTTGGATTAAGGAACAAAGGAGATAAAATAGAAAACTTTAAAGATCTCATATAACCAGAACTTTCTAATTGACTTGGTGGAGCACAGTCAGGAGCGGGACTGTCAAACCTGTTGGAAAATCCTAGATAATTGACTCCATTGCGTAATGCTACTCTTTGTTATCATTGTGGTCTTGGTTGATGATCTCCAACCAAGCTTTGAGACGATTATTCCCGTCCCAAACATGGAACATCTCACCCGAGTACTTTTTACATTCACATCTTCATCATTCTCAATATCTTCGTCATCATTGACATGGACCCCTCCATTCAGAGACTAGTAAAACAAAAAGAAGAGAGTATTGAACCACAACCGACAATTCCGTTGCAATTGGTACCTAAATTATTGCGAACTAGCGATTTCTCTTTGCCGCCTCCGTCAACTTCCGTTCCAATCTGTGGAGCTCAATCTCTACAACAATGCATTCATGTTAGGTGTTTCCTATAATGACAAGAGTCAAGAAAAATTCTCATTCACGATATGTATTATATAGAGAATATACGTGCATGGATATTTGTTGCCTGAGGCTGGGAGGATTCATGTGAAGGGGGTGCCGCTAGTGGCACTCCATTACGGGGTTCTCCAAGCAACCACCTCTTCTCGGCTTAATCCAACACAATCAAAAGGCTCCATTGTTGACTACATTATTTTACATCTAGAGTGTTGGTTTTGAACATGATGAGGTTTAGATCTTGAAATGACCTCCACTCAAAAGATGGTAGTAGAAAACTCTGCAATCCAAACGTATGAGTCTTGCAAATCATTCAAACTTATTCCGGAACGAACATTGTAGATAAGTGCTTGTTATTTAAGAACCCGAGTTTGAGAGGACCCCATGAAGGAGGTGACGCCAGCAATACTTGGTTCACAGAGTCCTTGTGTTATTCACCTGCCCAGCCACCTCGTATCATTCACCATCAAACAGTGGCCACAATATTCTATACGAATGAGGTTCACATTTTGATGATGATGAGGTCCAGATAATGATGAGTTTCAGATCTCGAAATGACCTCCTAATGAAAGATGTTTATTGAAGAATCCTCAATCAACTTTGACAACTTAAAACACCATATTTGTTATATTGGGAGATTAAGCGACTGCCAAATTAACACATGTAGAACATAAGAGCTAAAAGGCACATCTAAACTCTACAATATGGAGGGATATGAGTTTCCATTAAAATGGGAGGTAATGTTCACTACAAAAATCCCTAGAAAAATAAGTAGTGCGGAAAACATTACAATACAAATCTAACTATAATATTGAACAGAAGAACACATTAGTCAACACTTCTTTAATACCACATGTGTTCATTAAATATGAATAGCTAAATATTCGCACTCGAAACTACTAACCCGGATTAACGCCATGCTCCAAGTTAGCTAAAAGTGAGCTAAATGACGGACAAATAGCCACTTGTAAGAGAATTAGCTAAACATATTCTGATGAACCTTTTTTTGATTTAAAAGAATTTATGTTCACCTTGTGCAATACACATTGGCTAAAAAAATAAGTAACTAGTTTCAAATGATGGTGTAAGGAAGTGGAAAAAAAGTTGCACACACAATAGTTCTCTTGGAACTAAAGTGTCCCCATTATTTAGAGGTGCAATGAACTCAAAAAAGCAATTCCACACACTTTAGCTCCACTTAACCTAAAGTGCACACCATTACTAAGTGCAGTGAACTAAAAAGAAGATTTGCTCACACTTTAGCTACACTAGAGCTAAAGTGTGAACCAACATTTACTTTCTATCATTCACCATGAAGGCAATTACTGGTATTATTGGTTTCAAGATTAGAAGCAATTTACCACATTGTTACTTTAAAAAAGAAACAAAAACATACTGCAAATTATCATCGATACGCAAAAACAATGGAGAGAATATTTCATAGCAATCATTGGCATCAGATATAGTCATACAGAGTGTAATCGAATACAAATATCTATATTCCAGCACCAATGGATCTAACCATACTACATGAAGTATCACGCATTAGAATCCAAAATCTAGGAAAACGAAAGTCCATTTATCTAAGTCTATTACGATTCGGACCTGGCAAGTGCTTCCAAGGAGGCCTTGATAATCGCTACTTGCTCCTTCGGAATTTTTGTAGTTGAATCTTACACATGACCTCCATCCCTCTTTAAAGACCTAGGTTTCCATGTTGTCAAGATTGAATTGGTACTCTCCCATGTTATGGCTACCCCCTTTTCAACTGCCCAGCAAAGGTTGCAATTAGTATCCCAATCTTTATAGAACTTTATAACATCCCGATAGCGCGATATAGGGCGGAAGAATTGGATACGAACGGTGTTTGGCATATCCGGGTTAGAGTTAGGATCTGAAATTGCTTGAGCAATCCAAAACGGGCGCTCGTCTCCATCACAAGGCCGCAATGCAACAAAATAGCCAGCAAAAGATCACAAACAACTCTAAAAGAAGGAGGTGGACGATCGCATCTTTGGCCAACAAAATGCTCATCTTCACGGTACTCCTCGTGAACCTCACCCTCCACTGAGAACTCATCTTCAATGGCATGGGCAATTCGCGTTGTTGGCCAAAAGTCGTCTTCCAATGATATTGGCATATCCATTGGAAGAGTCAGAGCATCTCTAACGTCGCACCAATACTACGATAGCGGCTCAAAACGCGAGCTGTCTTCAAGAGACTCCCATGATAATTGCTCGCAGTGATCGATAAATCCTGAAAGTCCCTTCACCACCTTATGGAGATGCCGCATCTTAGAAGGCTTCAATGCATCAGGTTCTCTGCAAGGCCATAAACTTCTCCCTTCAGAATCCTCCTTCCACAATTCTATGCCACTACCTTCTCCTCCCTTAGGAAGCCAATCCTCATCATGACAAAGGATTTTATACTTCATTACTGGACAACCACTTGAGTCCACATAAAACTTGAACTGATGAGCCTTTGTGTGACCCTGCAAAGCTCCATCACCGTCCGCAATCATATCCCCAATGAACTTCTTAAAGTCAGGAACCTCTTGGATGAGATGCGGGATTGTGGGAACACTCTCATTTTTCATGAACGACCTCATGAGCAAAGAAATGGTTGGAAAACTCTCCTTCCTTAGTGTCATACTCCAACGTCCAAATAATATTTCTATATCATCATGTATATGACCAAGAAGCATGAAATTAACATATACCTCTCGGAAGATGCGTTTTGCAAAATGAAGAGACCAAAAATAGAAAATGAATCTATTTTTGTTATCACCAACAGCATTGACCAGTTGCACGTTCAATATTAGAGGCAAAAGCCTCCCTAGAACTGGGATATCTAGAATCTGCCCTAATGGATCCAAACACATCTCTGCACCCCGTAATACCGCCGCATACAATGGATGAGAACTAGATTCATGAAAGAGTTGCCAAGACGATGATTTCGGAGGCGCCTCCAGGTCACGCAATAGTTTTGCGAATGACCCGACAGTGTAATTGGCATCATGGGAGTATAAATCAAGGCCGTAATGGGCGTAGCGCTGGTCCACATGACCATGGGCAAGCATACTAGTGACTGCAAGAGGCAACTTTAAAAGCCCATCTTCTTTTGCCATAGTAGTGATGCTTGTGTTCCAGGTTGAGTAAGCTTCTTTTGATCCTCGTATTTGTCACACGTACAACAACGAGCAAAGTTGTCTCGACCTTTCTTGGCATAATACTCAAGGAAGCTCACTGTCTGAATCTTATTCAAGTCTGAGGTTGAGATTGGCAACAATCCACAGTCAGCCAGGGGATCATCAAGAAGAGGTATCTGATCCTTCTACTTAAAACTTGCAAGAAGGACCTTTGCCACAGCCTTCTCGCCAGATGGGAGAACACAAGACTTGTGAGGCATGTGGTTTGCATGTCTATCGAGGCTGTCTCCAAGAGCGGCAGTAGCTACAACCGTATGACCTCTAGGCTTACGCAAACTGGTATTCCTGTGGTGTTGAGCTGCATGACCAGCGGCAGCGCCCTTCGCATTCCGATAGAAAGTACTCAAACTTCCACCCATGATTTTCATCCAGGCATGGGCACAAACGTCCACACCCTCTAGGGTCACAACCTTCCTACCCGCAACGTTTCTATGAAACTATATGTGAACGATGAGTTTGATATGATTTCTAAACTGCACGATGGTCTCATTGTACAAGCGCGTTCGGAGGACTTTTATTTCATCTCTAGGGTAGTGAACACAGTTTTGAATGCAACAACTATTGCTCGCAACTGCATTAAAGGAATGAGGGGTCATAAAGAATTCAACATTCCTAGACATTGTTGAACGTGTATTTTTAGTGGAATTGTCGAATGAACGGGTGCTCCCACCTAGAGGTCTATTATCCTCAACCAACCAGACATTGTAAATGTCCCTAAGGCAATGATGGAAGAGACTCACATCATTTTAAAAGACTTGATGAATTGGCTAGGACTTAAACGAGTACCTCCATTCATCAGGAGCTTTCTCCTCAACGAAAGTACTCAACACCTGTACTACAACATTAGAATCCCCAAGAGGACCAGAAGAACCTAAAATTGCACTGGTCCGGACATTGCGAACCAACCCCTCTGCAATGCGAACACCCGAAACATAGTGAAGCGAAATAGTCATCCTGACCGAGAGACGGTGAGGAATAACATCAAAGTCCAGAAGGTCTGGGTTCACGGGAGCGTCAACATGAACATCGTTGTTCTCCGAGGTGGACATCCTGCATTCCAATAAGAAAAATATTAGATAATCTTTCCAATAAGTATAGGTGAATACCATAAAAGAATGGAAATCAATGCAGAAGCATATGAAGTGGGTAATTTAGCTCGAATTGAGGTAAGGTTTGGCGCTTGGAATAAGGACTTGCATTTAATTGAATTGACATTGTAGAATAGACAAAATTAGCTCGACTCAAGCTAAACTTAAATGTTATTAATGTAATTATATGAGAAGAATACAATTTCATGTCAACGCTTTTAATGCGATTCTGAAATAATCACCCCCTTGACAATGACATTTTAGCTCGACCCGAGCTAAAATGTTGAACATTAAATGGTATGACAATTTAGCTCGACTCGAGCTAAACTGTTGTTGGTAATAAGGTATGACAGTTTAGCTCGAGTTGAGCTAAACTGTCGTTAATAATATGGTATGACAGTTGAGCTCGAGGCGAGCTAAACTATTGTTGATGATAAGGTGTGGCACCTTAGCTCAATTCGAGCTAAAATGTCCTTCCGTGATTATCGCCGTCATTTTCGGGCATAATATGAACAATCTCTTCAGCTTATGAATTTGCCTATCTATATACTGGAACCCAAATCTTTGAGTTAGTAATCGAGAAACTCACACTGACGCTTCAAAATCACACTAGCAACTGGAACTAGAGCAATAAGCATCAATGTCACATCCTAATTGCTAGAATACATGGAGAATGCAGTAATTATACTTCGTGTACTTTATGAAGTAGACAACTGGTGCGTTGTTGCATCGCGCAAGCGCCCTGCTCAAACGTGCGCAACCTATAAATGTTGCCCTCCTCAACCTTCCACAGTTGTACCACCTCCAAGCCTCCTATCCATTAGCCTTGCACAACAACCAAACTGAGTAGGAAAGGAAAGAAGAAACTGGGCGAGATTCGCCGAGGTCAGTCACGGACACACGACCGTTTCAATTGATTGTTACAATTTGAGAATCGGTGGGAGGAAACTTTTCCACAGCCCCTAAAAAAGAGCAGATTTGAAATCTCGGCGGGAAACTGAATCAACTCTTTATCGGTCGACCAAATTAGGAACAGTACATACCTCGAATATACTCGCATATGCGACCAGTATACACGTAATTGTGGGATTGTGGATTACGGTAACACTCAGGGTTACAATTTAGGGTTTAGGATTTAGAGTTTAGGTTCAGGTTCTGGGCTCAGGGTTTAGGGCCCTTGGTTTAGGAATTATCCTTCTGATGATATTTCATTTCAATTTACTAATACTTTGAATATTCCGGATATTGAGAATTCAACCAAGGTATAGGCAAAAGTAGAGAAGATATTGAGATGATTAGAATGAGTTTGTATTACAATCCAAATAGTACTTATCTATAAAGTTGAAAGCAAAGACCTTAACGAACGCGTAGCATTAAAAAAACAAAAAACAAATTATACGTGCACGTGTATTTTGAGCAAAAAAATATGAATTCAAACATGCTTTCGGACATCAATTCTTTGCGGTTTTTAAAAAGTGCATAATGTTATTATTTTGTAATCATTTCAGAATGTTCATTCTTTCGCAAGAATCTCAAGTGTCCCCATGGTCTGGATTTGGAATTGAAATTGGTTACTATCCACTAAGTGCTTAAAGACTGAAAATGTGCGGAAACTAATAGTAGGATTAAAATATCTTATATTTGAGTTCACATTGTATTATCATGAGTTTAGGGTGTGACAATCTAAGCATGACATGAAAGACGGAGGAATTCTTGCCAATATAAAGTTTATTTTATGTTTTGACGTGAAATTAAAGACTTTGTCATTTGTAAAACATAGAGAGGAACAATATTAAAAGATTTAAACAAGAAATGAAATGACCTCCTCATGACAAAAAAAGGATAATCAAAATATAAAATATAACTAATACAAAGAAGAAACATACACTTAGTGCATCAAGCATAATTTAATGTTCATAATGTAAGTAATTTTGGATTTACTTATACATGCAATAAAAGAATAATTAGTTTTTGAGCACGTTCCAATGGTCGCAAATTATATTTTAAACTCTCAAATTTTGTAGAAAGATGATAGAAGACATGAGGCATATTACTGAGTAATTATTTTCTCATTGAACTTCTTCAATACAAGTTATGCTAGCCAAAAGAGAAACTTCTCGATTGTCGGCACGTCGAGCAACTTAAAAACCTTTTGCTATGACACACTATGGAATGTGATATTTTCAACACATAGAAGTAAAATTAGAACGTTTGATATTGTGGAAAAACATGTCATTTTTCTAGTGAAAACTAAGATTATATCCTAGTTCATACATTTTCACACATTGTCACATATTTTTGGTTTAAGGTACCAAGAATCCTTAGACTTCATATCCACTGAAGACTAGGAGATCGTCATATTTTTTTGCTTTTTAATATTATTATTGGAGATTTAGGTCTACATATTTTGAAAATCCTTTTAACCCCTAAACGACCAAACGTCCCCCCGGGGTCATTTTGGATTTTGGGCATGTACCTACAATTAAAAAAAAAACCCTTTTTAATTGAATTTTTTTTCAAGATAGGATCTAATAAGAGCTTCGTGGAGATATTTTTTTATTTTTTTTGGATTTGTGGTTTGATAGTTAGTACCACTTAAAGCCAAAAGTGGGACTTGGGGCACCTCCAAAATTTTTGACAAAAGTTTCTATTGACATTGAGATTTTTCACACATATAAAGAATATTTCCTTATTTAGAAATTTTCCAAAAAAATTCTTGTCTTTAGTGTAAAAAGGCATTTTATTCCTAGTCAAACATTTTCACACATTGTCGGGCAACGGGGGAAAAAAACTTCATCTTTTCTACATAAAACCTAGAGATCTTCATATTTTTCACTTTTTTTTTTTCAACAACAATACATGGTGAAAACCTTCTTATTGACCGTTTGGATTATCATTTGAATACATACGTAGTTCACAAAAAAATAAAACGTGAAATGGCAATTTTTGAACCTCCACTCCTTGCACACTTGTTTTGAATATGCTACACCCCTTTTTACCTCTAAAAATTGGTGTGTTGGGAAATAACATCATGGTTAAGACAATGGTAAGAGATTTAGACCTTGTACAATAGGGTGACATTCAAATTGGCCGTTTAGTAGTTCCATGGATAGTGTCCTACACTGCTGCCAACTTTGACACCCTCCCCAAAGCTGAGAAATTGTTATTTTACCATGAACATTTATGGACAGCATCATCTTTATGTCGAAAACATGCATACCAAATTCCAAGTCCAGGAGACTTATACAAAAATACTTATGCAAGATCTACCAACATGGGATAGCTGTGAGACAAGTGTCACAACTACCAACTATGACACCCTCCCAAGAATTGAGGAAATTTTTTTTGCCCATGAAATTTTTGGAGCAAAAACATTTTTATGTTGTTTGCATGTGTGGAAAATTTCAAGTCCAAAAGACCCATCCAAAAAATAATATTCCAAATCTACCAACATGTGTAGTTTTGAGAAACAAAGGGGAAAACCATTTTACTACTTCCAACTTTGACGCCCTCCTTAGGATTGAGTTTTTGTTGATACATAATGAAATTTTTGGCACAAGATCACGTCTACGCTGGTAACATGTGGGATAAATTTCAAAGCCAAAAGACATACATAAAAAAAGTTATTCCATATCTATCAACATGTATAACTATGATAAACAATTTGAAGGTCATATTGAAAATGTCAAAATATCTTTGACACCTCATGCTTTTTCATTGAACTCAATCATGTGAGTAAGCCACCAAACATAAATGCTTCTCAAAAAGATCAATAACATCTAAAAGAAGAAGTGAAGAGGTGTTCCATGCAGAAGAATCCATCTGGCCATAAAGTGTGCATTAGACACATGACAAATTTTTTCTTCTAAATATCTATTGAACACTATGTAAAGGGAATGGTGTGTGTGATTTGTGATAGACTGAATGTTGAGACAATCCTCAAAACAGAGAGTACTGTATTGTGGGATGCATGAGTGTTGATTCACATTGGGCATACATGATGAGTGATTAAGAGCAAAACGATTTTTCATGTATGCCTATGGGCTTGTGTTTTGGCGACCCTTGTCTCTCCTCTCTGCTCCAGCGCCTTGGCTCCCTTCTCTCTCCCTTGCTCTGCTCCAGCCTTGTTCTCCTTCCTCTGCCAATTGTCACGTGTCAATCCTGTAACCTCCTTTGCTTTGCTCTAGCCCCTTGGCCCCCTTCTCTCGCCCTTGCTCCGCTCTAACCCCTATTCTACTGCTATAGCTAACATCACGCACTCTATAAGTTTATGATGGCAATTTCAGATGAAATTCGTGCTCGCATCATAGGTTTGAGTGAGGGAGGATTTACAGGAGTTCAAATTGCAACTACTATTGGAGTTCCTATTAGAACAGTTACAAGATTAGTAAAAACATTTAGAGAAGATGGAACCTACAAGCGCAAACCTTGCGGTGGAAGTCACGCTAAAAAGCTTAGTGATAGAGATGTTCGTAGTATTGTGCATTACTCAAAAATTCATCGTTGCTCTTCACTCTCAAAGATTACCAATGCATGTCCTACTCAAGTATGTAGACGTACTATTCAAAGGGTCTTACATAAAAATGGCATTTTTAGTCGAATTGCAGTCAAAAAACCTTTTTTGACACCTCGTCACATGTCTCAACTATTAGCTTTTGCTCAGAAGTACCGTGGATGGAGTGCAAAATAAAGGGAGCGTGTTGTTTGGACAGATGAATCTACTTTTGAAATTGGAAAAAATTCTCGGCAAATTCATGTTTGGAGAAGTGCATACGAGCGTTATTTATCAAGTTGTCTAGCTCCTACTTTTAAAAGTGGAAGGACTTCTTTAATGATTTGGGGCGCATTTGCCGGAGGACAAAAGTCAGAACTTGTCTTTATGCCTAAAGGTCAACGTTCTGCTAAGGATTTTATAGAAGTGGTTTACGATGCCAAATTGGTTCATTTCATGGGTCAAATTCCACAAGGAGTGCTTATGGAAGATGGGGCACCCGTCCATAGGAGCAAAATATGTGAAGAATGGAGACAAAGCCACCTTCTCGAAAAGCTCAACTGGCCTGCAAACTCTCCCGATCTCAATCCAATCGAGAACGTTTGGAGGATGTTAAAAGATGTTGTGCAATATGGCAGACAATGCCCTAGAAGCTTAGATGTGTTGAAGGTAGTTCTTGAAAGAGAGTGGAAGTTAGTCAATGGTACAAAGCTCCTTCAACTATGTCATTCTATGCCCTCTAGGTTACTAGCAGTGATTGACGCTAATGGAGGACATACACATTGGTAGATATGGAATAACTTTTTTGTGTACATCTTTTGGCTTTGAAATTTATCTCACATGTTACCAGCGTAGAGATGATCTTGTGCCAAAAATTTCACTATGTATCAACAAAAATTCAATCCTAAGGAGGGCATCAAAGTTGGAAGTAGTAAAATGGTTTTCCCCTTTGTTTCTCAAAACTACACATGTTGGTAGATTTGGAATATTATTTTTTGGATGGGTCTTTTGGACTTGAAATTTTCCACACATGCAAACAACATAAAAATGTTTTTGCTCCAAAAATTTCATGGGCAAAAAAAATTTCCTCAATTCTTGGGAGGGTGTCATAGTTGGCAGCTGTGACACTTGTCTCACAGTTATCCCATGTTGGTAGATCTTGCATAAGTATTTTTGTATAAGTCTCCTGGACTTGGAATTTGGTATGCATGTTTTCGACATAAAGATGATGCTGTCCCCAAATTTTCATGGTAAAATAACAATTTCTCAGCTTTGGGGAGGGTGTCAAAGTTGGCAGCAGTGTAGGACACTATCCCTGGAACTACTAAACGGCCAATTTGAATGTCACCCTATTGTACAATGCAAAAATTTGATACAAAGTGAAGTCAAAGTCAGCTGATCTACTCAACGCAGGGATGAAAATGAACAATTGTTTTCACTTCAAACACTAAAATCTATCAATTCGTGCGATGGATTGCAACCAAAATTTAATGGCATGTTTATATGGAAGTCTATTTTAAGATCTTACGGTTGAATATCCAAAGTTTACTTTAAAATGTGATTTTCATGTCTCTTTATGACAGTGGCAGTTTTGGACTGGTTTCAAAGCGAATAAGGTCGTGGTCCTTTAGGGGTTAAAATTCAAAAGATTTCTATTTCACCTTGTGAAATACATAACCACCTAGAGAAGTAGGGAGTTTAAAATGATTGTTTGAAGAAGTGGAAATACACATTGCACACATATTAGCTCGATTTTTGGTGTGCCCCATCGCTACGTGCAATGAACTAAAAGGAATGTGTGCACACACATTAGCTCCAATAGTGCTAAAGTGTGCCCCATCACTAGGTGCAGTGAACTGAACAGAAAATACGCAACAGTTTAGCTCCACTAGAGCTAAATTGTGCACCATCACTAAATAGAGTGGATTAGAAAGCAAAAGTGCACTCTTTAGCTCCACTACACACAAGATGGCTTCTAGTGTAGTGGACACTAAATACGAACCCGTACACTAATTGTAAAATTTACAATAAGTGTATTGAAAAAACTATATTACACTAAATGTCAACTACTACACTAAATGTCAATCCTAGTAAATAGTGGAACATAAAGTTTTTTACTTGTGGACAATTAGTGTATGAAACGTTAAAAATAATACTATGTACATCTTGAGCATCAAAGTACAGAAGGGTTGAGTGCATGTAGAAAAACAAGAATTTGCAAGAAAGAGCTTGGGAATAATAGGACGTAGGTATGGAGCAAAAGAAAAATCTCAAAAATTGGACAAAGTAGAATGTACATATGGAGGGAAAATAAAACTACAAGTAGAAGATTGGAAAAATAAGAACATTCTTTTGGGAACAAATGTGAGAAAAGAAAGGAATATTGGAAAAGGAAAAAAATTAAACATATAATAAATACAGAAATACAAATAAAATACTCATTAGATATCCATCACATATGCATTCAATGTGCATTATATATTCAGTAAATATTCATCAAATACTCATTGAATAATCAAATACACATTGATTTTACATTAGAAATGTATTAACTATTCATTAACTATTCATCAATAATATATTAAATACTCTATAAATAATCATTAAATATACAAATATTAATGAAACTGTCAAAAAATATACTTTTAAACCTCTAAAGATTCATTAAATAACATTTCAATATTCTTTAATTGTTCATGAAAGTTACAGATATACAAATATACATTAAATATTCTATAAAAATTCATTACAAAGTCATTAGTTTTTTGCTAAAGTTATGATTACACATTAAATATTCATTAGATATTCCTAAATAATGTAAAAAAAATGCAAGAGATGGGAATGATAATAGTTGAGAATTAGAGGATAAGAATTTGAGGTTGAAGATGAGACAAGAAGAATAAATGCATGGCGACCGATAAGCAAAAGATTACAAGCTAACACTATTTATCAAGTAACAAATTTGTGTGCTAGGGTAGGGTTTTGATTGAGGGCTAATACAAAATGAACTGTAGTAGGTGAACCATTGAGGGATAATATTCATGACCATGGCGGCTAAAACTAATTGCGAACTTGTTGACAAATAATGTACTAGAAAAGAGTATCTCCACCGGGGCAAAAGGTCCAGGAGAAATGCCGGAATACAGGAATAAACACGGTAAAGCCCACTCCGCGAGGCCTAGGCTGGTGTCTCGGTCCACCGGGGTGGCGGCGCCGGTTCTTCTCAACAGTATATTTACGAAAAGTACAGGGGACACCAAAATTCCCTGGGAGCATGTGTCCAATCATATAATGACAGGTGGGAATTAAAAAAACAATAAGAACCCAAAAAAAATTGGCGAACTACAACGTCAGTGTTGGGTGCTGGCGTTCCTCCAGAGTGGCGAATTCGGGGACGGGTGCAGGGGAGAAAGGGTAACCTACCTCCCGTCATCACATACTGGGGCGCTTCTCCCCTAGCGTGGAAAATTCCCCATCAGGGGTGGAGATGTTGTAACTACATTATCTGTACCGTTACACTAAAAGCAAAATGAAATGAAATAAAAAGGAAAAAATTCACACTTTAGCTCTATTAGAGCTAAAGTGTGCACCATCACTAAATGTAGGGAACTAAAAAGAAAATATGCACACTTTAGCTCCAATGAAGCTAAAGTGTGCACCGACATTGATTTTAAAACTATACTACAGCAAGATGTGGTCTTAACATACTTATTGTCTATTTGAATCTCATAGTAAAAAATATCAAACTCAGAAAAAAGAAAAACTTGAATTCAAAGTAATATAATTTTAAATTGTAGCTTGAAAACTATTTTAAATAGGCTTCATCCCTCTTCAACACCTAATAACTAGTGTAGGAGGAACTTATATATAATGATGGTAATGAATTTACTCCTTGTGTAATGCAGAAATTGAAATCGAGTCAAGTCAAAGCCAGCTGATCCTCTCAAAGCATGAAAGAAAACCAAACACTACAATCTATTTTTTAACAGTAAACACTATAATCATTTGCTTCCATACAATCAAAGTTTGTGTATTATTGAGAATATGTAAATTAATAAGTCTTAATTAAGATCATACTGTTGAAATTGGAAATATTTTTTTTGCTTCCTGCTCATTGCATCGGAATAAACAATTTTATTGTGTTTTAGGCTCAGAGAAATTGTCTAGGAAACTTACGAGTAGAGAAATAGTAAATGCGTATAATATCTTCAACTTAACCTAGTGAGATTTGATTTTCTTCCTGAAATTCCGGATATCAATATTGAAGGTGAATGATGCGTGGTGCATCCACCAATCATACCCGTTGGTCTTATCCCAATACCTCAGGGTGTATCCCGAGGGTATTGAAGGATCACCTCACAGCTACAAGATTTCGACCCTCCACGGCTTTAGGTGCCCAAGGGAGTCCCCCCTAAGTCGTGACGTGAGTCTCCTTTCCCTCATTGTTCTCTGCATGTAGCTTTGTTGTTGTCGTAGTTTGCATGAGAGTTGCCGCTTGTGTTCGTATTGTGAGTTGTTGTTTGCGTTAGAGTTGCCGCTTGTGTTTGTGTTGTTTTCTAAAGGATTTGCTGAGTTTGTGTATGTTCTAGCGCTGAAGTTTAGGGCTTGTTTCGCAATTTTTCTACAGCGCTTTGCTCTCCTGCGGATAGGATTTGTAGGAAGTGAGGATTATTGTTGTTTAGGTTGTTAAACACGTAGAGTCAGAAACGGCTGTGCGCGGGGGACGGACGTGAACGAGGAGAGAGACGTGCAACAAAGGAGTCCAATTTCTCACTCTTAAAAGTAAGTGCACACATTCATGTAGAAATGCATCGTCTTGAATTGCTCTTGATATATGTGTTGTTTGGTGGAATTTATTGTCGTAGTGTTTTCTGCAGTGGTATTTTTTGTGGCGGTATTTTTGGTGTGGTGGTGTTTTTTGTTTAGTGATATTTACTGTGGTGATTATTTTTTGTGTCTGCATTGCTTTTGATACATGTGTTATCTTGTGGAATTGGTGATATATTGTGTGGTAGTGTTGATGTTAGTTCTGTATTTTTTTCTGGTGAAAGAGGCAAAGTAGCCACTAATTTGGTTTATGTTTGTATTAGAATACATTGAGTGTGTGTGTTCAAGTTTGGTGTTTTGGGATGGAGTTATTGATTGACTGATTGTGTGTATTTAGGTTCGGCTACTTGTGTTTGTATTGATGTTTTGTGTGGTTTTTTCTTCATCTAATATTGTTTGTCTTCATGATGGATTAGCTCACAGAGTTTGTGAGGAGGTTCTGCTTCTAATAGTTTGGAATGTTATTCCTTTTGCAGGACGTCTAATTCCAACAGAATATTATTGTGTTTAAAGTTCATAAGCAATGGCTGAAAGGTAAAATCTATACTCTTGCCTAGGAGCCCTAACCCCTTTGCCTTGAATATCAGATGACAAAAGACAAATCTGCACAAATTTTAATAAAATCAGCATTTCGGTCAACACACTTTAGCTCGAGCGGAGCTAAAGTGTGGCCAATATCGCACAGTGTTGGCTCCACTTTAGCTCGAGTCGAGCTAAAGTGCGGCCAAAGATGCATTAGACCAGTACACTCTTGTTCAACTAGAGCGAAAATGCACAGGACCAATGCATCTTTGATCGCACTTTAGCTTGACTCGAGCTAAACTGTATAAACTCAGTGGCTCCTTGGTCGTGCTAAAGCTCGACTCGAGCTAAAGCGACCTTACTATCTACTCTCAAACCCAGTCTCTCGAAGAAAATACCTCAAAATTCATCTGAGACAACGCACTTTACCTCGAATCGAGGTAAAGTGTGAAACAAATCACCTAAACCACAAACCAAACACCACTACTCATGGAGCTATAAACATGGCAGAAGTCCAATTCATCAATGACACCGATGAAACAAAGAATTCTGCTCGTTTCTACTTCTCGTGCAATTTTTTAATTAAGCATGAACTTGCTCACTGATCCAACTACTAGAGAACCATACTATTAAAGGTTTGTGAGAGCTTGCATCGGTGAATAAGTTTAGTTCGGCTTATAAGATTGCAAGGGAATAGGTTCAAGTAGAATCATTGTGTGTATCAATGCTCGTCTCGGTCAGAGAGTCCATGTATGCTAATCGGATGATTGCATATCGTAGCAAAACTGTACAACCATACTAAGAACTGTAGTCACACTTTAGCTCGAGTCGAGGTAAAGATGAAGCATTAGCTTGAATACAGACATGTTAATCGTCGTGTAATCGCAGAAAGGCATCTCAACTCATGTCTACTTCTCATGCAGCTTCTTGAATCGTGCATGAGCTTCACTCCCGCTCCAACCACTTGAGAACCTCGAAGCCTGAGGTTCGTGAGTGATTGGATCGGTTCGTAAGCTTTTCCACGGTTTTGGGAGTTGAACGAGAAGTAGGCATGAATTGAATAAAAGGGTCTAGAGAAGTTTTCCAAATGACAATATTTTGTTGCAGAGTATTACTAACATACTTTGTATTTGGTTACACTTTAGCTTGAGTTGAGCTAAAGAGTAACCTCTCCATCTTATTTGGATGATTGATTCAGCAATCTAATATTTGTGCTCGATTTTGTATGCGTGCAAAAATGAGAGGGACAAGATGGTGACTCAGCTGTAGCACTTCTTCTAGCAAAAGCCCGTCGACCTTGATGATGACGATGGAGACGACAACAACCACTTGGATTGTTGGGAGCTCAAGGATCCAACAATGACATTGAAGTAGACATTTCTGTGGGCCCCCTATATGGATAATCTTGTGTTTGGTCAGACCTTTGCTGGTGATGTCGTTGATCCCCAGTACATCGACTATACAACTACAATTACTGATGTAGTCCACGAAGATAACGATCACGTTAAGTTGTCGTGTGTGACAACCACTAAGTCTGTAGAGCCTTGTATGTTTACTATTGTAGTGAACAATGTTGTATCTCCCTTCTCTATCGACGATTGTGTCGATTCACTTAGGGCGTCCAAATTTGATGAAGTAGTGGCTCAGGTCGACCACGAAATCTCACTAAGAGAATGAGAGACTTGTAGTGGTCAGCCGCTTAAAGCAAAGGCTGTAGCCAATAAACTCCCCGTCATTCTATCCAGAATGAATACCTTTGCCGCTTTAGAGAAGGCAAAGACAATCGCGGATAAGCGCTCGATATTGATTTCGATAGTTTTGGGGGGCAGGACCGGTAGCCAAGAGTTGAGTCAAGCGTCGTTATCGGTTAGAACACCAGACACAAGAACAAGTCGAAGCACCCTACGCAACACGCTGTTTGCTTCCCCCGTCAAGTAGCGCTCAACTGCCAAGAAGCCGGAGAGCTCTTCAAGGAAGAAGACGAAGCTTGTATCAGAGGAGGAGTTGGCCAATTCGATGGCCTGTACACTTTTGGAGCTCCCTCATGCGCTCGGGTACGGAGAGACAGTCGACTACACCAACGTCCAAGAGATTTACCAGAAATTTTTGATGCAGTGTCAAGGCTGCTTCTTCCACGGAGACACAGAGAAGAAGATTGAGCTCGACGTGATGAGGCTGCATAATGCACCGCCCGGGGTGGACGATCCGTACATTTGAACCTAGGAGAATGGAGGAGTTGATGCATTAATACATCAAAATGGCCGACAAGACGCAGAAGCAGACTCTCTGCGTCATGTCCAAGCTTGATGTTATGCCAACAAAGGTTGAGGACATCAGCGAAAGCGACTTCTTTATCATCAACAGCCAGCATAGCGTTGCAGCATCTAAGGCGATGATAAACGGCAACGTCCCGGAGATAATAACAAAACACTTCCAAACCTGGCAGTGTTTCATTGTCTGGACGGAGCATTCGGAGAAGCTGAGGAAGTTTTCCACGTATTATAATCGCTTGAATCACTTGGTCCAATTCAAGTCGACGTGGACAACCAATATCCTCGGCTCTCGGGCATTGTGGATCCATGTTGGGAGACCAATATTGAAGCACTCGGCCGCGGGCATTTGCGGGTCTCACAGGTCAGGTCAGAGAACAGCTCTGGAGATTGCCAACAAGAAGAAGTTCAAGGTAATATTTTCAAACCAAGCTCAGACAAGTTAGCTCAAGTCGAGCTAACGTGCAAGTTTGCACCGTCTCTGTGTAGTGTTGTATATAGATTCAAATTGCTTATATTATATACTCTCAGGTTGCAAAGTTAGCTCGACTTGAGCCAACTTGCAATTTTTCGGACCCAGCTTGACTTGTTAATCTTCTACTCTAATGATAAACTGATTCGACCCCTTTTCTGTTGTGTGCAGCCATTTCTTAATGCGATTCGCGAGCGCTTCGCAATGATCGACATTGCGAAGAGCTGAGAAAAGCTCAAGAAAGCCGAAAAGGCAAAGGGGCTCTCGATTACAAACAAGGTGAAGATCATCACCGCGTCCGATGAGACCTTCAAGCTCTAGTCGGATGTCATCTCTTCGACGGCTCAGGGTGACCTTATCAACGTCAATTCGACTTCGACACCATTGGCAAAGTTCAAGGCCGCCAAGTCTAGGGTCCTAGAGAAGGATGGGATGCTCTCGCGAGAGTTCTTCAAGTTTCTCTACAACATAACCGAAGGTAATCACGCGAAAATGTGTAAGCACATTCTCATTCGATCAGGGCCATCGCGGAAGCTGCCTTATCCTAAGGTGGTTGTGAAGCAACCAAATTCTGTGCTGGAGGATTGCTACACCGCCTGGGGCTGGGTCGATCGGAGGAAGAAGAAGGAGATCGCTCGAATGGAGCTACAAGCATCAAGCCGAAGCTAGGCCTCTTCAACAACGCTGGAGCGTACATTCGGGCCAACTGGCAAAAGTTCAAGAAAGACTACAACGTCAGCAAGGCTTCAAAGCGTGCCCTTTTGGACTGGGATCCACCAAATTTGTACTACACCAACACGAGGCAGACGCAGTTTTGAAACTGCAAATGTAAAGATCTCTCTCCGTATGCTAAGGAGTTCTTCAGAGTCTTCCACAATGTGCGATCGTAGTACATTCCACCACAGGGGACCTTGCATTTTTGTTTGTACCAAGCGCTGACAAATTTGTTAGGGACGTGGCCCTCGGATTTGTAGCGCAACCAAGGTTGCAACGTGAAATTCGACATCATCGACTTCCGGAACATCCTTGGTTTCTCTAGGAAGGCAAAGTCGTCCTTGGAGAAGCCCTTCTTCGACAAGTTTGTGAGCCAAATAAACCACCCCCTAACGGGTGGCTTATCTTGAACACAAGACCCTAAGTGTGGGATGCAGCCCCTTGTTCAAACATCCTTCAACCATTCATACAAGCACGGTGACCCAAGGTGTGGTCACTTAAGAAGGTTCGTTAATGATTAGTGTTGTAATGGCTAGATTCAGTCTTAAATAAAACCCAACTTTTAAACAAGCATAAGTTCCACCTCAAAGCTCCGTTTTCAACGTTTTAAAGCTTAGATAGGTTCAATTCCACCTTGTGAACTTGACTAGAGCCTCAACAACCAATTCCAGACTTAAGTGCGACCCTGACAGCAATGGCCAGCAGACAGGCTTCTTCTTATTATACCCAAAGTTTAATTCTTCATTATCTTCGTGGTTATGACTCCGTTTTCTATGTTTGTTTTTTGTAATCTTATTAGTTTTTCTTGCTGAACACGATGGCAGCCTTCAATTAACCGTTTGACTCAATCCTCGACTCACAGCCAACGACCAGCAGTGCACACTTAACATATGCATTTATTCAAGATCATGCACCACACATTCACGTGTACACCACATACATCCACACAAGTAATCCTATTCGAACCTTACACCATGCATGAGCCTCCAGCTACGTTCACTTACTAATGACGATTAAACCGATTGTTTGGTTGAATATATAGCAAACCCTAATCCTAGTAAAAAGTTGGCAGCGCTTCCGCGTGATTTTTGTATTTAGAAAATTAGGGTTCCTTTCATGCACAAGGAATTGATTACTAGTCCGAGGGAGAGGAGAGCCTCCCTGATTCAGTTTGGTTCACCCTCTGTCCTTGGTCGTCGTGCTTGTGCTCCAGCTCTTGATCTTTGTCTTCAGCTCTTGATCTTCGTGCTCTCTTGATCTTCGTGTTCTTGTGATCTTTGTGCTTGCTCTAGCTACCGCCCTTGTGCTCTAGCTCTTGATCTTCGTGTTCTTGTGATCTTTGTGCTTGCTCCAGCTACCGCCCTTGTGCTCTAGCTCTTGATCTTAGTGTTCTTGTGATCTTCGTGCTTGCTCCAGCTACCGCCCTTGTGCTCCAGCTCTTGATCTTCGTATTGTGGTGATCTTCGTGCTTGCTCCAACTACCGCCCTTGTGTTCCAGCTCTTGATCTTCTTGTTCTTGTGATCTTTGTGCTTGCTCCAGCTACCGCCCTTGTGCTCCAGCTCTTGATCTTCGTGTTCTTGTGATCTTCGTGCTTGCTCCAGCTACCGTCGTTGTGCTCCAGCTCTTGATCTTCGTCTCCAACTCTTGATCCTCATGTTCTCGTGATCTTCGTGCTTGCTCCAGCTATCGCCCTTGTGCTCCAGCTCTTCAAGAAAGAGCTCACGCAGATCTCGGCCGTGAGGAAGACCTACGCAGCTTCGGAGCATGTGTTGCACACAAAGTAAGTACAACAAGCTGGCGTTCTCAATGAACATGAACGAGCTCAGGATGGAGTTCTTTATCAAGGTCCTGGAACTGTTTCGCAAGAGGGGCGAGGCAGTAGTCCAGCTGTTTGGCGGGACGAAATTACTAACGGCGAGTGTGGTAAGTTTTCCTGCAGTCTAGCTCGAGTCGAGCTAAAGTGTAGATCCCTTTTTGACTTCTACATGGATTGTTTCAGAGAGGGCGTTCGTATGCTATTTGTAGAAACACCATATTCATTATATTGGAAGATTTCCAGGACTTTGAAAGGTATGAATGGTTTTCCCAACAGAAATTTTTTGTGCACATTCAGCTCGACTCAAGCTGAATAAGTACCCATATTGTACATATAAGACAAATTTCATTGTTTAAATTCACTAAACATTTGCATGTTTAGGTCGACTTAAGCTTCATATAATATTTTGGGAGGCTCCCAATCTCCCAATAAAATGAATACGATGTTTAGAGTAGCAGTTTAGCTCGAGTCCAGCTAAAGTGCCGGCTTAGACTTATATGCTTTTGTATAGGTGTTAACAACCGCGTCGTATCCTTTGAAGTTTAAATTGCTGACATTTAGTATCTTTATTTCTTTGCGTTCAATTTAGCTTGATTCGACCTAAAGTGTAACTTGTATAATCCAATCGTGTGTAGATGTTGGATTTGGAGGCATTTTGCAACTCCCACGACACCGATGAGTCAGACCTCGACGACGCCGTAGAGGTTGCGTTGACGTTGGATCGGGCCGATTTTGTCGTTGGTGCATATGACGTCAACAGGGAGATCTTCCCCAAGTTTGGCAAGGCCGTTGCCAAAGGGAAGGGAAAAGCAAGTGTTGACCTCGTCAATGAGGAGGAGGATGTAGACCCGACTCTCTTCAGTGTGTGCCCAAGCTCGAGTATGGCCACTCCGGATGATGATTCCCCTTGCGACTTCGATGACGCCACTCTGCTAGAGTTTCAGAGAGGCTCTCAATCAGAAGCAGGAGACACAATCGGTTCCTCGCGGCAGCGACTCAAGTTCCCGGAGTTGGATTTACTGGATATTTTGCTTAGGCCTCATTCAGCTCCCACCTTAGGCGGGTCATCCGCTCGGCCCGCGGCCAAGAGGAGCAAGGTCGCCAGCGGGAGTGGCCGCTCTCCATTGGCTTCGGCAAGCAGCGCTTAAGACGACAGCAGGTTGATCACCCTCAAGAAGAAGCTCGAAGAGGAGGCCACCCAGCGGAGGTTGATGGGGTAGCGGCTGGCGGAGCGCGATGAGGAGCTCAAGAGCCTGCAGCTGAGGCGTGACGAAAAGATGAAGAGGGTCCAAGAGCAGAGGCATGCCAACATGATGCTCATGCTAGAGAGATTCATGACGGCTAAGTTGCCTGTTGTCGCCACCACACCACCCGCAATTAATGTTGCGATCTCCCAACCTCCCCTCTCAGCGGAAGAAGGGACTGGGAGCTTGTCCCGCGGTTCACTACTGCCGTCTCCGGCGGGTTCCTCTCCTGTCTCAATGGAGGCTTAATCTCTTCCTATTCCTCCATCCTCGTCAAACCGCCCCTCTTCCCCACCAAAGTCGCCCGCTCGGTCTTATCTGTCTCCAGCTCATTGTCAGGTTAGTGTAATGTAGTTGCAAGTGTATAGAGGCAGAACATTTTAAAAATGCCCAATTTTGTACTCCAATTCTTTTGTTAATATTACAGTGCTCAGCAAAAACTTCAGCTCAGCTCGAGCTAAACTTCTTGACATCTGATAACTCCACCTTGTATCACTGTCCGATGTGTGCATCAATTGATAGTTTGAAGTTGTTGAATTTTCCAAATCTAAGTTTCGATGATGACGTGATTGCTCACCCAGTCATAGAAGAGTTCGTCCAAACTGCAGACCCAGTCGAAGAAGAGGCCATCCAACCTTTGGTCGTGCTCGTAGGAGAGGTCAATCATGATTCAGCTGTCCCGGAGCCACCTCTTTTTGTCTCGGAACTGGGCCCCCAAATGGTTGGGAGGCATTCGGAACCCCTTGGTAGCATGCGGGGTTCTTTGGGATCGATGGGGGTCCTAGACAAATTCTTGCAAGAGGATGCAGTTCTTGAGGTATTCCTTTAACACTTTCCACACTCCACTCTCCTCCGTGATGCCTCCCCCCCTTGTTTGCCTCTTTTGTTCCACGTTTTGTTGCCCTGTCGTTGATAATGAATCTGCAGTAACATTGTTCGTTCTCCTGGCATTTTTGAACTAGGTTTGTGAGGCATCAATAAGTGGTGCCAGTAATCTAGAAGAAATACCTAGAGTCCTATCAGATTTCTAGGGCAGGTGGTTGAATGTTGTGTTGGACCTCAATGGGATTCTATGCACATGTGAGCCTGCGTGGCAGGCTAGGGTGTTCAGGAAAACTGACTCGTCCATACACTCAGCTTCGCTGCCGACCAAAGTAGGCCCTAAACTAATCCGAGTGCGCCCAAGTTTTGCTGAATTCCTCACGAAGTTGTCAAAGTTTGCCATCATCTTGATCTGGAGTTCGATGATGACATCTACAACACCTTAGATATGTGAATATCTTTTTCAGCATTGTCCTTCGTATCCTCCCAGGATCTTTGGTCAGGAGAACTGCGATAGGATTTCGGAGCGTAGAGTCAGTAACAGAACAATCTACATGAAGGAATTTGGTTTTCAGAAAGACATCTTCTTGAAGACGTTATCGAACCATCTCTTCAATAGGTTATGCCGTGAGTATACTCCAGCAAATACGCTTGTTATTGACGATAGCCTGATTAAGCACATGCTCAATTTGCCAAAGTACGTCCTTCTACTTCCATCATGGTCGCACAATCATGATGGCGCGAGAGAGGATTCAGTACTGCTAAAGGAATTGCTGCCATATCTCTCTGACCTTCATCTCTTTCTGGGTGGTCTAGCACAATATAGGGCCGAACATCTCTCAGGTCGGGAGATGTTCTATAATGATAAAAAGACATGTGGTCAGTCTGTGAGTATCTGGAACCCAATCCAAGCGTCTCAAAATCTCCGCTCTCAATGTTGTTGGAAACGCTTAGATCTTAACTACACTTTAAGTCAGATAGAGCTAAACTGTATCGATTGACTGCAACTCTATTTTGCAAAATTTGTTGGATCATTTTTTGCATCTACATATTTTTTGATAAGTGGAATCGATATGTTTCACCACTTTGTTTGTTGTGCGGATTGGATATCTACTCCTGATGGCATGTTGTCCTAATTTATATGATTGGAATTTTCATCTATTGTTCTAAGCTATGTGAGCGTCTCTTTGCTTGAAAATTCTACAGGACTGTGATTGTCAGGCGTCCGTGGATTCCTTGTTGGGCCTAGAGGAGTTTGCCGTTTCCCTTCGGAGTAAAGGGCTTTTGATGCACTCTGCTGCAACCGCGCAGTCAACCATGGATTATTCGACCATGGCAGTGGACGACAAAATTGTTGAAATCCCTATTGCGTGGGAGCCAATTCATGATAGGATCAACTCCTCTTCGCCACAATGGCCTCCTTCAGTTCCAGGGTCTCCGCATCTGAATCCGCATAACTTTACTCTTGCAAAGCGAATTCTTTATGACGGTTTAAGGGGTGCTGCTTACGTACGCTCGCTCACGGTGCATGTTATGCTCACCATTAAGTTATTGCACTATTGAGTCGTTCTTGCTAGGCAATCTTGGTTTGTTGTTGAGCTATATTGCACTCATGTAGTTTTTGCTTCATTTGAGCTTATTTTTATTCGTTGGATGTTAAATGTGCTCTGCGAATTTACCCTTTAGCATTTTAGCTCCATTCGACCTAAAGTGCACTTGGATGGATCTTAATGATACAGTTTTCATATGTGCCATATAGAAGTATTCGACTCTAAAGTGTATTTGTTTGGATTGTATGTGGCACCTATTGTACAAGAACCATCTGGAAAATGTCTCTTCGCCCCCGTATTCTCTCAGGAAATACTGCTAGAAACAAATGCTCTTTTTCATCTCCCACCCGCCGACATTCACTGCCCAAATCAAACACTGACTAGGTGCGTAGACAGGGTTTGCACCGTCTTCTAGACAGCCCATTAATGCAAGAGAATGGCGCAACATGGACTAGGCAACATAAGAGGGTTTTCTGAAGACGTGTATATTGGCTTATGGAGGAACTCCCTGAACCATTTAATTAGTGATCAGACGATTGTGTTTTGCCTCAGGATAAATGAGTGTTATGTGTGACTTTTTTCATGAAGTTTTGAATAAAGCTTGGATTAATGGAATATGCTTCTTTTGCCGTTATCATTTTTTGGACATTCGAGAAATTTGGTCCATCCATGGAATGAAATATAGTAATCTTGGTACATTGTCTTTATACTTTGCACGTACAAATGTCTATATATATTGATACTTCAAAGTCATGGAAATCTCCCAAAATAACAAATAATATGGTGTTTCAAGGTTTTGAAATGACCTCATCATGATCTGAACTAAAACTCAAGTTGGGCTCTTTTTGGTTTGTTTGCAATTACTACAAAAATCCTAGTTAGAACTTTGCTCAATGATATGTATAAAGTCCCTAAACTCCCCCTTGGTCTAGATCCTTTCTTTTACCTGCACCTAAACACACCCTTGTGTTAGGGGTACACTAATTTAACTACCCTTAGTGCCACAACCTCTAAGTCCCTCTAATGGCCCATGGCTCAAGGGTCCTAAATGTCCCCACTTGACACCCTGGAGCCATTTCTACTTTTTGGTAAGGAGGGACCTTCTCCCTTTTCTCCTTAACACCAGGGTCTCCCTCAAGCCCTTGCTTGAGGGCTGGAGTCTCTTAAGCACCACGTGCCACTGTGGTGCCCATGGTGCATTTGCACCACGACAAGGCCAAATGAGTCCTCATGGTGCCTTTGCACCACAAGGCCTCCCCATGGTACTCCTCTTGAGGAGCACCAACTTTACTTAGGCGTCACCACTCCAGGGTGACGCTCCTTCCAAGGCGCCCCCACTCCAGGGTGCCACCACTCCATGATGACACCACTCTAGGGTGCCACCTCTCTAAGGCACCAAGGCACCACCACTCCGGTGTGGTACCTCTCCTTGGTTGCACCACTCCAAGGCGCCACTACCTTAGGGCGCCACCACTCCAGGGTGGCACCACTGTAGAGTCCCACGGCGCTACACCTCCACCACAGAGGTGTAACATGACCCCCTTCCCAGCACTTAAAGAAGTGATATTCTCCTCCACTTTAAGTATTAATGTCCTCATTAACATTTGTGTTCAGTGTTGTCCACTTCTTAGTGGCATCCTTCCCATTGGACCATCCTTTTTGTTTGATTTGGTGTAGTAGCCACTATGCACCAGTTGTTTAGCTTAGGAAAATTGCTTTCTGTCACTTTTCCTCTTCTTCTTTAGTATTCATAACTGTGTTTCTTTTCCAAAGCCCCTATTCAGTAGGGTGTCCAATGGATGATTGCTCACTGCTAGATTTGCACCAAGACTCGCCCTACCTTGGTCCCTGTGTTCCATTTGGACATGGAGAGAAACCCCTACACTCTGTTTTCATAGAAATACAAGTCAATTTTTACAAGGCCGGAAAGACAACCCCACTTCCGTCCCGAGTGGGCATCTTGGGTTATCCCAAGAGCTAGCTTAGCGGCACCCCTCCTTTTAGTAACTTCATTACTTCAACTCTTCCACTTGATCTCATTTCTAATTAGGATTTTGGTTTCACATTGTTAGTTTTTTTTTTTTTCTTGAACTTCGTTGCGTGCTCTCCCCCACTTTTAAAGGAACAATGAACTCTTCGTTTTGAAGCTTTTCTCTTGATGCCCCTCTTTTCCTTTTCTATGTCACCCACTCTAGCTTCAAAAGCATCAATGAGTGGTTTCACATGCCGTAGATAACTTGCAGAAAGCCATTGGTATTCGGTCACTAAAACCCTTCAAAGGTACATTGATACACTAACCCTTGGGTTAATCTTTTCTTCCCTACTATTCCATTGACGTGTCCCAACTTCTTATCCCAAATGTCATATGAGACCTTGGGCCTCAATACTTGTTCGGGGTGGAAACCTTTGTCATCCGCTGTAAACTTCTTCAACACCGAAACATGAAATACAGGATGTAACCTTCCTTTCTATGGTATGTCAATGAGATACACATCATTGTGTATCTTTTTCAACACCTCATACGGTCCAACCCATCTTTGCACCCATTTGTGTGACAAAGAATTGGGAATGGACAAGTTGGTGGTATCTAACCATACTAATTCATCCACCTCATGCACGACTTTACGGCGATGCTTATCCGCCGCTTTCTTATACTTACTCTGGGCGCGTTCCAGCAAATGCCTTGCCATCTTCTAAACATGATCTCTTCTTGAGATCCATGTTGCTACTTCCTCAGAGAAGAATGTGGATAGGGATTCCTCATTTTTCTTTGCTAACACTAGATCAATGGGTTTCAAGGCATCAAATCCATGAGCCACCTTGAATGGACTCATTCCAATACTTGTTGAAAAGGTGGTGTTGTAACAGAATTTTGTCTATGACAACACATCCACCCAATCACTGTGATCAGCTGCTATGTAATCCCTCAAGTACATATTGAGAATAGCCTTGATCCTTACGGTTTGACCATCACCTAGGGGATAAAATGTAGTAGTTAAGATGAGCTTGGTTCCTGACCTTCTCATCAAATGTTGCCAAAAGGCCGTTAGAAATTGCGCGTCCCTATCACTCACTATATTTTCTGGATAACCCATTTGGCAAATCCAATGATCATAGAAGAGTTTTGATGTTCTCTCAGCACCATTACTCTTCTTAGTTAGAATGAACCTTGCTTGTTTGCTAAACCTATCCACCACCACATATATGGCATCATATCTTTGCACCATTGACACCAAAATCATGAAGTCCATTGACAGACATCTATATGGTTGCTTTGCGATTGGCAAGGGGTTTAGCATTCCCGTGGTCTTTTGAGCGCTTGCTTTGATCATTTAGCACCTGACACATGAAGAAGCATACTTCTCCAATCTCCCTTGAGATTTGGCCAATAGTACTTTTTGGACAACTCATTGATTATCACTAGCACTCCACGGTGTCCTGCTCCCGGCGTGTCATGGGATTCACTCATCTTTTTCCTCAAATTTCCTTCAGGAAGGTAACGTCTACTTTGCTTATAGTAGATCAACCACTTGACTCTTTTAACAATCTTAAGCCTTGGAAATTTGGAAGATAGGCCCTTCTTTGAGGCTGGCTTGTAATCAAACATCTTCTTCAACTCTATTGCCTCATCATCTTCCTTGTATCCCTCTTTGACTTCTAACTCCAATGGAATGTCGTCCTGACTTGGAGCCAAGGCCATCATTACCATGAGTTCTTCTTTTCTTCTTAGTGTATCTGAGACCAAGTTCTCACGTCCTAGCTTTTGTATAAGAACCACGTTTTCTAAGGCAATCACATCATACCACCTCAACTTTTTAGGTGTGTAGCTTGTGCCTTAGTCTCAAAATACTTCAATGAGATATTATGAGGGAAAACCTTAGTTTCTTAACCACCCAAGTAGTGTCTCCATACCTTGAGGCAATGGACAATTGCAAAGAGTTCTTTCTCATGTGTGGGCCATCGCAATTGGCTCCCAGTGAGTTTTTTGCTTTCAAATGCAATGGGCCTTCCCTCTTGCATTAGCCCTTCTCTAATGGAAAATCCACTAGCGTCAGTGTGGACCTCAAACTCCATTCCAAAATTCGGATACTTAAATACTCTAGACCTTGTTAAGGCTAGTTTGAGTTCATCAAATGTTTCTTGGCACTTGATGCTCCATTGAAACTTTTTATTGTCTTTAGTCAACAAGTCAGAGAGGGGGCCAACAATTTTAGAGAAGCCCCTTATGAACTTTCTTTAATAATTTGCTAACCCCAAAAATGCTCTCACTCCCGTTTGGATTAGAGGCACCTTACATTCCTTAATTGCCTTTAGTTTTCTAGGATCCCCTTGAATCCCTTTACTATTGCATATGTGACCAAGAAACTCAATTTCTTGAAGTGCAAACTCACATTTCTTTGCATTAGCATAAAACTTATTGTCTCTTAGCTTCTTTAACACTGCTTTCACAAGTTTGGCATGTTCTTCATTAGTCTTTGAGTATATCAAGACATCATCAATATAGATAATGACATACTCATCAGTTTCTTAGCTCCAACCAACCTATCCTTTTAGTCATTGACTTGATGGATAAGTGCTCCAAATGGTGACTTGTTTGGCCTAATATAGCCCCTTGCTAGCAACTTAGTAAACTGCCTTTTCAACTCTTCCAACTCCCATTGATTGACTCTGTAAGGGGCCTTGCTAGATAGGGCAGACCCTGGCACCAAGTCAATTTTGCGATCCACCACCCTTCTTGGTGGCAGATCATTTGGTAACTCACTGGTCATTACATCCTTAAACTTTACCAAAACATTTAAAATGCTCTGGGGTAGACACTTAGTATTTTGTGTTAACTCAGCTTTGTTTATTGAAAACTCTTGAGCCAACTCACAATAAGTTTCACCACTTAGTTGTCCTTAACTTACTAAGTGGATGCCCAACCCATCAAGGTTGGGCTCACATGTGTGGCTAAGGGCTTTTGGCTTTCCATCAGTCTCCACAATGACCACTTCTAACCTTGGCCTCCTCCTAATCTCAACTCCATAAAAGTCAAAAAAAGTGTTGCCGAATACAAAATCAACACCAGTGAGGTCACGCACTATGAAATCCTCTACTAATCTAGTCTTGTCTACTTCAAAACTTTTAGCCTGGCACTACTTGTATTGCTAGACTACTCTCTTGGGCAAATGCCACCTTGGCAGCTATTAAAGGGAGATTGACCTACAAACTCACTTTCACATAAACCCTAGAAACCCTAATGAAACCCTGATTTGCTCAAAACTCCTTGTAAAACCTCAAATCACGTTGGATTTTATTGGCTAGTTTATAGTTTGTATATGGCAAAGTCTCTCCAACTCAATGTGATCTCAAAACCTCTACTAATACCTCGAATCCTAATTGTGTTTAAGCTCTAACTCTAAGTTGCATGTGAGAGAGAGAGAGAGAGAGAGCTCCAAGCTCCCCCTCCATGTGCACCAAACCCTAACTGAAATCATCCGGCGGATGAACACTGGGCTCGATGGAAGTCATCCAGCTGCCCAGGTTCATCCAATTGGCGGATGAAACTAGTCAGGACAGAAATCATCCGCCTGGCCAGGTTCATCCACTGAAGAGCCCAAAAACTCAACCGGCTTAAAAAAAAAAATACTACCCGGGTCTGCTAATCCTGGTTCTCCGCTTAACATCAGCCTCCTTGGTTGGCTCCATCTTCAACTCCATCCTCTTGGCACAACTTGTGCTCACGAACGAGTTTGTCGCTCATGGATCAAACAACAAAGAAACATTTGTCTCTTTCAACTTACCTTTCAAGTAGACTAAGCCTTTGTGATGATTGATAACATTCAACTTGGCCTCAAAACCTCTTCCAAGCACCATGGCCCGAAGGTGAAGGCTCTTCATCACCTTAGCATTCTTCTTCAAGAGTGATTGCACTTCTAGCTCCTCAATGTGAGCTTTTGGCAAAACACTCACACTAGGGTCGGAAGGCGTAAGACCTCATCCAAGTGTTCAGGGACTGTTTCCTTCTCAAAGTACTTCTGCCTTGTAGCCTCCTCTAGACCAGCATAGAAGCAAACTAACTTGAAATACTCATTCATTATCATACAAGACACCTGTAGAGTGATTTTTCACCACTCTAAGAAAACACCCAAGTATACCCACCTCTCATAGGATTCGATACGGGGATGATCAACGCCTAGTTTTAAGTAATTAAAGCTTAATTGTGTAGTTTAAAGCTATCCTCTTGGTTAATTCTTAAGGTTATCTATCTATTTTAGGAAATTAGGGCTAATAGCATCACTCTTAAGGGATCCACAAACAAAGTCTAACCCCAAATGATCTCTCATGCCTTAAGTAGGAACATTAGTCCTTTAAAGATTGTGCTTATACCACTAATTCTTAAACACTTGCCACACTGGGCTAATGGAAGATTCCATTAAATCTCATTGCATTGGTTCCTTAATTACAGCCTTTAAGAATTCAAATTCTTACCTCCCGCAAAATTGCTCCACTTTTCACGTCCGTCCACTCGGTCCACGTGAGCACGTTCTTAAGACCATGGTTAGTCTCAAAAATCACATACACAAGTTAACTAAAGTCTTAAGGAGTTCAACTCTTAAGTCTCCACTTAAAATCACATATCCCCGCTTAATCCATAAAGATCACGGTGTTCTACACTTACTTGTACCACTTAGTCTTTAAGATCTCTGACTTTTTCTTAAGACTCTACTCGCGGTCGACTCTATGTTCTTAAGAACACAGTCTTTGGCTCTTAGTTCTTAAGCACTCACTTACTCTCTTAGGACTGATTTCTTAAGAACCTGCACTGTCTAGACTACTTCAGCCCTACAGTGTTCTTAAGTTTCAGTCTTAAAACTTCCAAAACTAGGAGGCAGGAGTGCATCTCACTGAATGCAAATATTGTCTCATATTCTCACTCGTACGAACCTTTAAGTCCAAGCCCTTAAACTTAAGGGTCTCTTGGTACTTAAGGTCTCAACCTTCATAAGCTTATATTATCCAAACTTGGACTTAAGATTCTTAAGTTTCTATATTTTCTTCTTAAGTCTTTGGGATTTGTTCCTTACTCTCTTATGATAGATTCTTAAATACTCACAACTTAGCCTACCTTAGAGAATCCCTTCTATTAAGGTTAGACTTAATGCTAATTTTTTGTATACATAATATGACACTCTTGCCATGCATCAAGGTATGCCACTCTTGATGTTTATTGCATAAATTGCATTAACATGAATAAGAACTCCACTTTTATTCTTATGATACTCAAGTTATGCTCACTCACACTTGAGATATTACTAAGGACTTATGCACCACACACCTCATGCACTAAGTCACTTAATTTCACATTATCTTCATTAATCTTCACACTCATGATTAATGCTCCAACACACACAGAAGGTCACAAACACAACTTTAGTAATTAAGGTATTTCCCTAACTTATTCTATGAAGAATAAATATACAATGCATTCATGCATAAGAATTTTATCCACAATTAATACCTAATGCATGCAATTGCATTTATACAACACAATGTCAAATTTATTCAATGAAGTTCACATATTATTGCAATTATACATATGACTCAAGTCACACACAAGACTCTACATTTGTAAATTCAATAGTAATTATATATTCATATATAAATTTAAATACTCTTACAACATTAAGAGTCATCAACTAGCTTTTTCACCTAAAGCTAGGGCTCACTCCAATCTTCCTCCAAGGAATTTCTATGGTAATGGCCAAGAATGCTAAAAATTCAAGCTAGTCATTCTACTCAACATCCAAGAGGTACACCTCTTGGCAAGAGATTTTCCCTAGTATTAACCATTAAGATTAATTCCACTAAATCTTCACATCTCTTCATATCTATTCATGAAAAGGAGCATCCATCCAAAGGGTGTGAGTTCAACCCTTTTCCCATTATTTCCTTATTTTTGGATATGAATAGGTACTTTCCAATTAATTAACTACTTAGTGTGAAACTTAATCATTAATTATTTAATTCTTCATATATCTACAACCTTTTTTACAATTAATTTTCGGAAGAAATCTATTTTTGTCATTTTGGCTCTACAACACCATCTTGGTTGGAAATTCTCTGGCACAATTTTTAAGGGAACCCTTCCCACTGCCTTGTTTCAAGTGGACCATGGCTATGCCATCTAAGAAGTGTTGATGCTTTGGTACAAATCATGCCAAGAGCATTTCTTTCACTTCTTTCCATGACCTTTCCATCCAATCCAATGTCTTGTTTTTCTCTACCAAATACCACTCTAGGGCAGTACTTTCAAGCAAAGTGGGCAGGGTTTTGACCCTTCTTGCCCTTTTGATGTTTGTGGCATCAAACCACACCTCCACCTTCTCAAAGAACTTTCTTATGGGCCTCTTCACTTCCACGTCGCTCCACTTCTTTGAAGCAGGCACTTTTAGAAGTGTGCCTTTTTCCACCTCTTTCGCCCCACCCCAAGTTTCTCTTTCCTTTGCCACTTCCTCTCTCACCATCTTCGTGATGTCAGAAAGTGACAAGGTCATTTGGATGTCTTCCACTGTCCTTGCAGTGGGAGCTACTTGAGTTGGCACCACCCTTAGTATGCTATCCCCTTCAGCTCCTTGTGAGGGAGTTAAATCCCCCCTTGGATTTCTTCTCTCACTCCCCTTTGTGTCCTCCGAGGTACTTGACTCACTTGGTGAGAAGGAGAAGCTTCCTTTGGATGGTTCTCCCTTGGAGAGTCCACCCTTAGCATTCCCACTTGGAGTGAGGATGGGAGTCTCCATGACTCCTTCCCCTTAGGCACCTCCTTCCACCACTTGATCATTGGCTCCCACAGTTCGAGAGCTAGTGGCTTTCTTGGAAAGGACCCTCTTTCTAGTGGGCTTTTTGGGCAAAAGGCCTTGGGTACTTCCAAAGTCCTCTTGCTTTAGGATTTCTTCAACATCCACGCCCTCTCTACTAGGTGGCGCCTCCACCACCGCATTCTTTCCCCTGGTCATGGCTCAAGTCCTCATCTTGGCCCTCACCACCACCACTAGGTCTTGGTCCAGCCACGCCTTGCTAACTGGTCCCGCTCTGATACTAATGTGAAGTCCCTAAACTCCCCCTTAGTCTAGATCCTTTCTTTTACCTGCACCCAAACACCCCTTTGTGATAGTGGTGAAGTTATTTAACTTCACTTAGTGCTCCAACCCCAAAGTCCCTCTAATGGCCTATGGCTCAAGGGTCCCAAATGTCCCCACTTGGCACCCCGGAGCCATTTCAACTTTTAGGTAAGGAGGGACCTTCTCCCTTTTTTTCCTTAACACCAAATCTCTCTCAAGCCCTTGTTTGAGGGTTGGGGTCCCTTAAGCACCACGTGCCACTATGGTGCCCATAGTGCATTTGCACCACAACAAGGCCAAGGGAGTTTTCATGGTGTCTTTGCACCACAAGGCCTCTCCATGGTACTCCTGTGGGAAGATGTTCCCACTCAATTTCGGACACTAGCACTAAATCCGGAAAGAAATGGAAGAAAATTAAAAAAATTAGGCCGTAAGCGTTAAAGAGGTCCTAGGTAGAAATAAGGTCTCACTGCAAAACCGGCATCCTTAAACATGACCGTTTCTGTACTTTTCCGGAAGTCCGGAAGCCAAAGTATAGTGGAGTCTGGAATCGGTCGTAAAGATCCGGACGATATCCAGATCCGGAACCGTCATCATGACCCCAACGGGCATCCGTACATCGTACAAGATATAATAAGCGTCTGCTTGAAGAGGGCGCCATCATTTCTCGTTTGTCGTTTCTATGCTCTCTGTTCTTTTGCTTCTCTCTGCCTTTCATCTTCTAGGTCTCTAGTGCTGAAGTAGTTTCTAGAAACGAAGGTCTTTGTCAGGTCAATGCATGCAGGTGCTTCTGGAAAGATTGCAAGGCGCAAGCATACCGAGAGGCACGGCTGGATGGCAGGGAAGAATGGCAAGACTCCAGCCGCCGGAATCCCACTGCTCCAAAAGGTGGCGCCGGAACTGCCAACTTTGAAGGAGGAGCTTAGGGTTTTGGAGAGTAAGTTGGAACTCATGGGCTGCAACGGCCTTCTGGGAGCACCATGGGCCTTCCAAAGTGAAGCGATGGTGACGGAGCTCGTGGAAAAGCCGCCGAACGAGTACGATGGACGCACCGGGCTCACCCGGAAGAGTGGACTGCCGCGATTTGGAGGGACACCATTGGCTTTTGGCAGGACGTAGTGAAGGTGGCGGAGCGCAACGACAACTTGCTCAAAGGAGAGTTCCTACAGAAAGCCAACCCAAAGGATGGATACGTCTTCGGCGATCTCAAGGATCCGGACGCTAGGTTAGTCATCGCTTTCCTAAACCCTATCTTCTATCCGGAAAAGCCGAAGAGGGTAGTGGCAAAGCTAGCTAGTCTACTCCTGAAGGCAATGAAAGGGAAGCATACAATAGAGTAGGCGGCCTTAATGGGAGACCAGGTCGACCGGATGGTCTAGAACCGTTCAAAGGTGAGGAGGACATCAACGTCTCTTTCCACATACGTGGCGCATCTGTAAGTGAAGAAGAAGCTGTTGCGTCCGGAGGAACATGACGAGTTTGGCAAGCTTCTCAACATCCAATCTAACGGCAGATAGGAGACGGAGGAATAGAAGGAGGACTCGAAAGACACGGAGTCTCAAACATTGTCCCCGCTCATCACCAAGAGATCCCGGAAGCGGAGTAGGTCAATCCAGAAGACTCCGGAACTTGCAGTCCGAGCCAACCTCCATTGGAGAGGAAGACATAGACCCAGACCAAGTTACCACCCTCTTGAGCACCACCGGCTGAACCCTACAACATCGGAGTAGAGCCAGAACCGACTTTTTTCTCGGCCATGACCGGCCGCATCCCGGAGGACATTGCGGAACTCCGCCAGCATGTGGTCTGGCGGGCAAGGATCTTGGAAGGAGAGATCACAGAGCGAACGGTTGTGATAATGGCCATCTTGGAGGAGGTGGAGATGAACAACTCCGTGGATCTCCTCCCACGACTTAAAGAGCTCATGACCGAAGAAGGCTTGCTCCGGCAGTAGGAGCAGTAACAAACCATCCTCACCTAGACCAATGTTCCACTTTCGAAGCAGGTGGAGCACGCGGAAGCAGCTTAGAAGGGGGCCCAGGAAGCGAGAGCCATGGTGGAAGCAAAGGTCAAGGCCTCCGCCCAGGCCTTGACAGAGGTTCGCGCCGCCCTTGACATTCAGGTGGACATCGTCAACCGGGCTCTCCTCTACACTGAGAGTCCGGAGAAGGACGAAAAGCTCAACAAGGGGCAAATCATCCGGTTTCTCCTAGACCACGACCAAAAAATGGAGGAGACTTAGAGTAAGATGCAGGAGTTGGTGAACAAGTTGGCAAATCATCTGGTTTCTCCAAAGGCAGTTGAGACCGAAGTTCCAGAGGAAGAACTTGCGACACACGCAACGGCCGAGCCATCCGAAACTCTACCCGGACCTACACCCGGAACCCCCTTAGATACCGGCCGGAGGGTTCAATGATCTCATTGGGACTCCGGATTTAGCTTCTCCTATGAGCTGGAGCAAGGTGCCCTTTCCAAGCACAGAGACCCTCTAGAAGTGGCAGATAGCCGTGCCGGAAGGACTCTCGTAGGAACCCCCTCTTCCCTTCTGGATTCCGTCGGAGTCTCCCTCTCTAGTTCAACCGCGAGCGACTCCTCCACCTCGCAACAGAGCAATGACTGACATGGATGTCAGTTGAAGTGGAAGATTCTGAGACCTTCCCGACCTTCTAGTCCGGTCACCCTCACCACAGACCGGCGTACCAATAGGGTGAGATCCGGAACCTCCTTCCGGTCGGAAGGACAAAGAGCCCGAGTCTACTCCGGAGCAGCCAAAGACTAGTACATCCGCAAAAGAAGTAATCCCTAAGCGTAGGAGTTTTAGGAAGAAAAACCAAATTACTCCCTAATTAGGATCTTTAGTCAGCTAGGTTAAGGAGCGGCTAACAATGGGGCTCAAGATTGCACCCGGCTACCAAACCCTAGGCTACAAATACTCTAAACTGGTTTACTAGTTAGGAGCGGAAAACCGGATATCAGATTAATAAATTTCGGATCTGAGATTTGAAATCCGGATTTTCAGAGATAAGATCTTTTTACTTTTAGAACAAGATTTCCCAGATTTTGAGCGGATAAGGTAGACTTTAGATTCAAGAGCTTAGTTAGTACTTAATAGATGAGTTTTAGTCAACTCATCATCTTGTTCTTCTCTCATGAAGAGTATTTTCTATTTATCACGTTTTCTCTTTCTGAATTTGTGGTGATTAAGGTTTCTTTTCTGTGAGGAAGCAGATCCATTGTGGTTGGGATATCGTGATTTAAGTTCTTATGTATTGAGTGTTGCAAGGGTTGTACTTAGAAAGTTCAGTTGGGATTTGCATTGGGAGATCGCCCGGAAGAGCTGGAGGAGAGATTAAGTTGAGACCTGACATTCTGCAAGAACCGGAAGTAGTCAGGAGGGAGGAAGGGACGTACTGTAGGGGTAGGTCTGGTACTCCCTAGGGCACATAAAACCCATGTGAACCCGGACTTTGTTTGAGGCCGGAATTTCCCCTTTGGATAGGGAAAAAGCCTGATGTGTATGTCTAGAAGGTAGTTTATTTACCAACTGTAACACTCATTCAGTAGAACTAACTGGAATGTCGTTGTAGTCCGGATCGACCCTTGTATGACCGCATCCGGATGGCCATCCGGATGATGTGAGAGTGTGGGTCAGACCGCAACAAGCGTCCACCGATTAGCGGAGTAGAAGAGAGTGGGTGTCGAGCCACTATAAGTTTCGGGGCAGTGGGTGTCTAGCCACTTAAAGTCACAAGACAATAGGAAATCCGGCCACAAGTTATACAAAAGAGGATCAGTGGCCTTCCGGTCGCTCGTTTAAACCATCCGGACGACTCTCTGAGGAGGAACAGAGATAAATCAAACCATCTTCCGGCGGTCCAGAAATTAGTTCCGGAAGCTGTTTGTAACAACTCCGGAATCCAAAACAATCCGGATAGTAGATCAAAGGGATGAATAGGAAAGCTAACCAATGGAGTAGTGTTCGGTAGTTAGTAAGTTTTTACCTAGCAACTAGGAAAGAAACAATAGGTCTCTGTGGGAACGAACTTAGAGCGGGTACTTGGAATACATTTGGCTACAACTAAGTGCTATCTTGAGGACTACTTACTCTACGACTTGCAACAACTCCTCTTGAGGAGCACCAACTTTACTTAGGCGTCACCACTCCAGGGTGCCGCTCCCTCCAAGGCCCCGCGACTCCAGGGTGCCACCACTCTAAGATGCCACCCTCCTAAGGCACCAAGGCAACAAAGCACCACCACTCGAGGGTGGTACCTCCCCTTGGTAGCACCACTCTAGGGCGCAACCACTCCAGGGTGACACCATTCCAGGGTCTCACAGCGCTACACCTCCACCACAAAGGTGGAGGCGTCCCCTTCCATGGTCACCCCTTTCCCAACACTGAGGGAGGTGACAGATATGCTCAAACTCTACGGGTAGTCTTCTTTGATCAGGTCTAATGCTTGACGTTTTCCTTCCTCCATCGCCCGGCTATATAGGCCAAGGTGTAGATGGAGACCAGCTTTGGAGTCCGACCAGCGAAGTTGTTTTGTGCGAATTTTTGTTTTTTTGCTATACGTACGATACCCTTGCAAATTGATACACAGGGATTGTAAAAAATCAAATATCAATATCGCCTCATACCCACAGGTACAGATAGGTCCTGAGCCTCAACCAACGCAAAAAGACCTGTGATGAGCCGAGGTGGGACCCGTGATGCGATTGAAGTGTACTGACTGTAGCTAGATCTGATTGAGAGGACTCTTGAGGGAGACAGAGTGGCGCGGAGTGGAGCACCTACGGTGCCACAACTTGTCCACTTCCAAATTGGAAAATTATAGGGTTGTCGCAGAAGTTGCCCCCCCAAATTCACTCTCGCAGCTGTTTTTGCGCCATGTTCCTTTTGTTCCTCGCTTTCCTTCGCAACTTCGCTGCTTCTAAGTGCTCGCGAGTCACACCAATGTGCTCCAGGGCCTAGCCGCTCAGGGTGAAAGCAAGCTACACCGGTATAAAAAACATGTCACAAACTGATTTCGAAGGACTCACGAACATTCTTTGGTACACCAAGAGCAATGTACATTTCATTTCGGTTTTTTTTCTCGGAATGTTGATCCCTACTTGCTTTCTATTACATGAATGCTAAAAACGTCCAAGGGTGCTAGATTGTTTTATCAATGGAGGTATATTTGTAGTCCGGTTTATACTTGTCAAAAACGGCGTTTTTTGTACAAATATACCGCTTTGTAAATGAATATCGGCACATATGATCGTGAAACTTTTGGTGCACATTGAAAGGGTGCTGTGGATGGCCTATATCATAAAAAAATTCAAATCCGGTATTCCAACTCACTTCTAACGATTGAAAACAGACCGTCTTTATAGGTTTAGAAAACACCATGATTTTGGTCGTTTCTTCATTGGAGTTTTTGGAATACTTGTGTGCCATACAAAACTCTATGTAGGCTTATGGTCTTTTAAGCTAATCTAGAATTTTTATTGCAATGTCTTCAAAAATAAAGTTTTAGGAGCCCTGGCCGAATTATATACCTAATGGACGATCTAGTATGTTATGTGACCAGATGAGTATGTGAATATGGTTTCTGGTATATCCCTGTCAAGCCGCTAGAACACTCCACGTGTATGTGATTCGGCTCATAGAGATTCTGATAGTGCCAGTCACTAAATCAGCAGTTTGCCTACTAGTTTAACTAGCCGTAATCCTCTTAATTCTGCATGCCACAGGTTCAACGCTGCGACTGTGGGCAACCACAAAGTTGAGCCGCCAAAGCACCATCCAGATGAATGTTCCAAAATTCATGGAGAATTGAGGGTCATTGCGTCGCGATGCACATTTTGTAGTGCATTTTTTTTGTGCGAATGCTTCATGTGGGCTGAACACTGTGGGTTTTGAAGCCACGAATCTAGAGAACAACGATGCCTCCAGGTGAGTAGGAACGCACATAGGGCGGAATATGAACCTAAGGCATACCTGAAATTGTACTACTCAAGAGCACAACAATCACTTTTTTCTTCATGACTGTTGTGGTTGTTGCGTTTTAGGCAAAATGAGTGTGGGAAGAATGTGCGCTAGAGGGACGGTTTGTAGGCAACGGCTGTTTGAAGAAATTGGCGTCCTGGCCCAGAACATGCTTCTGACCTGGGCTATCTCAGCCACTGACTTGTCCACGGCCACTACCACAACCTCCATTACCAGGTGCATATACTATGTGAAGTCACTCGGGTCCACTTAGGAAAACTGGACCTAACTTCAGCAAAGTGGTAACCAAGCACCATAATTACATTGTGACGTTGTTTTCAGTGCCAAGGTGCTTGGGAGGTAGCAGGAAAGAGGTGCGTGGGAGGTAGCGTACGCAGCGACAGAGATATTTTGACGCCGATAGGGATCAGAGTGGACAACGTGCATTACCTGAACAATGGACTCATGTGGAAGGTGCGTGCTTGGAACTTGATGGTGTTTGGTGCTTCGATTGCAGTTCATGACGTTTCCTGGGGGAATTTTCACAGTATGGCTTTCACTTGAGATGTGAATATCTGATATGATGTCTCGTGTGGACAGGCACGGCTTCTTGATTGAAGACCTGGTATAATTTGTTATAAGGCGGTTTTGCACAGTCTTCCCACCTTATTTTCTGTGGCTGGAATTGAATTGACTGTGTATTTATTTCTAATGGTTGCTAATCTGAGGGTTGGCGTTTCACTTCAGGAGGTTATGAAGGTACCTTCATTATGATGTTCTACAGGTGAAAGCCTGAGTTGGAGCTTCAGTAGAGAATGCGACCTCCGAGGGTTAATGGATATAGATATGTTCAATTTACGTAGACTGTAATGAGAAGGCAAGTTTTGTATTGCGCTTTTATTACCATTTGTTACTCATTGAGGTAGGGCAGGATTTGTCAGGTTAAAGAAGTTTGTGAGTGTGTTTGGATCGCCTTGTATGGATAGAATTTAGATTTCTTTCGGTTTTGATAAAAAACCATCGTATACTCTAATATTTCCGAAACTCAATTTGAAACAGTACGAGAATTTTAACGGTCTAAAACACGGTTCTTACTACGATGTATTATATAAAATCACATTGTACCGTGTTTTCAAAATACACGATGTACGGTTTTTTTTACTTTGTATTTCGATAATCACGTGGTAGTAGATAAAATCAAAGTATATAATCATTAAAATCTGTCATCAATTGTCGTTGACAATGTATAAATGTTCGTCTTGTGTTAATTTGGAATTGATCAATACCATCCTCTTTGATTCTCACATGACGAATAACCTTTTCTCAGAAGAATTGGAAATCTGCCAAGGACACAATGGTCTCTGAACGATTCTCATAGCATTGGATTTATTAGTCTCAAAGGTTTTGTGGTCTCTATTTTTAACATGCAGCATTATTGTTATTCTACATTTATATTATGTAGACAATAGATGATTATGAACTAGCACTAGGAGAATCGTATTCTAACGAAGAGGACTTTGGGATTGACCTGAGACCTACTTCCATTGAACCTTGTCCATCTGCACCATTTCAAACAGCAGGTATCCATATTATGATGTAATTCTAGGCATCTCTTTTTCAAAAAATTGTTATGTATTCTCGAAGATGACATTAAACATACTGTGAGTTTTCAGAGAGTGAGTTTTTACTATCGCAATTCCATTCCAAGGATTCAGAGGGCACCTCGAATGCTAAGGGTACTTCTTTAGATCCGTGCGGAAGTACACCGTTATAGAGAACAGGTATTAAAATTCTCATGAAACTATTGTAAAGTAGTTGGAGAACCTTTGTGGAATTGAGACGTTATCAATAAATTTGTCAACATTCTTTCAGTTCCAGAGGATCCATCGTCGACGTGGGAGGAGTCATCTTCGGATTTAGAGGGCATCTTCAAGGTTGAAGAGGATACGTTCGTGCCAAGTGTTGAGGTTAGTTCTGGTGAGGTCGTACTATACAACCATTTCGGGATTATTGAGCATGTTGTGATCAGACGTTGCTAAAATTCAATCGTTTTCCCACTTATGGTGTCCAGCAAAAATGTGCCATGTATGTCGTTCGTTACTCATTCCTGGGGGATTGTTGGTACGGTTTCTCAATTGTACGCCTATTTTGCTTGGCCTTGAAGAAAAGGCTACTTTGAAATTAAGTGAAATGGTTGGTCTTCTTCTAGAGGTTCCTAAGTGATGAGAAATGGTCTCTTACAGAGCTCGGACTATATACTCAAGCAATTGTTTAGTACTCCGACTACTTCATTAAGATGTGGCATACCAGAAGAGACCGAGGGGCAAAAAATAGAGTGCTTCTCACACTACCAGAGTTTGTCGCTACGATAATCAATGCATTCAACTCGGATTCCAAACCCGGGGTTTAAGGTTTCAGGAGTGCGGCTGAGTTGGCTACGAGTTTAAAGAAAAGCACACGCACTGTAAGTTTCTTTTTGGAATTTTTTGGAGGTTCTTGCTAAAATAAATCAATTCATTTCTTGAGTATGGTGTGCTAAGGGTACTAGTAGTGAAGCCTCTAATTTTAGGACATGCTATACTTTATATTTCTGACTCTCATCAAAGTGTGGCAACATGGTTACCACTAGGGCCCGTGGGAGTAGGAGGGATGGGACAAGGCATGTTGCCGGAGAAAGGTCACCCATGACCACTAATGACATCACCCTTCGAAGGGAAAGGGCTGCAGTACGTCAAAGACTGCATCGGGCAAGAAAAAATATAGCTTAAGAGACGTCGCTGCAGCGTTTGTTGGCCACAGAGGATCCCAGTTTGGAACCAGTACGACGTAGGGACATCTTCAGAGTGTCTTTGAAAATTTCGGAACTCACTATAAGAGAGCTAGAGGCGGTTTGATGAAAGTGCATCCTTTCGGGAGGCCGTGTTAGAAAATGTTCTAACTGACAGGTTGATTGTTCCACATCTGCCGAAGCAATATCGGGACGTGAAAGCTAGCCATGCTTCTGTACAGTCTTACAAAAATGAATTACAGCTACTAAAACTTCCCCACTCAAAAGAAAAACTAGTGAGGAAGACCGCACTTTTGGAGGCAGCGGTCAATACTGAAGCGATAGGACTGCGAGCCTTATCGAGGGTTCTTGGCACTCATCCTAAGAACATTGCCGCAGCAAAACAACGACGTCTAAGCCTGGAATCTACTGGTTCCTCTATTTTCAGCTTGGCTGAGCGTAGAAAGAGGTTGGGCTTGCCCAACAGTACAAGAGAGCTTGTCATTTTTTGGTGGTCTTCAAAGACGCGGGTGAGTCCAAACAAGAAGGATGTCCGAAGAAAGCGGTTGGGACCCAAGGTTTACGAAGAACATGCCACACACTTACTCCTTGAGAGTCAGGTAAACATTCGCATTACTCCATTGTGTTTCCATATGTTCTGAGAGGATCATGAGTACCGTGATTGTCATTATATACTCGTACTTAGTATGTTAATATGACATGGTAGTCCATGAGATGCTGATGCCTAATGTTTTATTAGCAAAGTTGTATGGTGCTAGCGTCCCCTGTGTAGTCTCCTAACATACGTATCAGGGTAATGTGTAGAAGACAAGTTTAGTGCATGTACCTTGTCATCCATGCACACCCAAATTTAACCAAAATGAAAGGCACTCTAGTGTATCAACGTACTTTGTTTAGCTCTTTGACATGCTTTTCAAGTCCTAGAATATACACCTGCACTGTGTTTTTTTTTGTCTCTAGTGTATCATCATGTGGACAGTTTGTCGTTACCATTCAGATGTATCTGTATATACTTGGAGATGGCCTCGATATACTACTCAGGTTCAGTTAAAACCACTTCTATAGGATCTGACCGCATTGGAGACACTAAAAGGAATGTACGTTAGTGATCATGACATGTAGTGTGCTATATTGCTAAACAATGAAGGGTATTATATAGTTCTCACATGCGTTCAAAAATACCTTGGTCTTGTCTATGGAGATATTGATATACCATTTTGGTATCTCTGGCAGGCGTCGTTGTATGAGCGATATACTCAAGCACATCGGGAGGCCTCTTTGAGTATGCGCGCATTTGAAACACTACGACCATATTTCGTAAAGAAATGTAAGGAGAGGAATGTTTGTTGTTGTAGGTACCATGTGGAACTTGATTTGTTGCGTCAAGGTCTACAGTTCCTTAGAGACACAACCAAAAATTTCCACACGAGTATTTCATGCCATTGTAGATGTGTTGTTTGTAGTCCAGAGCTTGATATCTCATGTGCAGCACATTTGACAAGCGTAGACGGAGTTACTAAGATGTGGGAGTCAGTTGTTTGTCCTAAGGAAGAGGAGGAGGAATTCCACCGTCTGGAGTGTTTGATGGGTGATTGTCCAAGTTGTGGGGGTCATACCTTGCCCATTTGCCCCCTCGAGAATGCGAGATCAGGGATTCGATTCAAGTGGAGGCGTTTCGACATGCATGTCGTGGGCGTCGGTGATGATGGAAGGCCGAAGAAGCGTAAGGGGAAGTGTATATGGACACTTCTCCTATACAATTCTTTGAGTACTTGTTGCCTAAGCTCCACAGATTTATTACTCACAACTTCGTGGCGAGATGGCAGGATGTGTAGTGCTACAGAAGCATGGAGGAGCTTCCGAAGGACGTCATTCTTTCACACGTGGATTTTGCAGAGAACTACACTTTTGAGATTCAAAATGAAATACAAAGCATGCATTGGCACTCATCCCAGATCACCATATTGGTGCACATTACGTACCGGTACGTGCGTGGCTCTGAGAGTGTTGTGAAGGAATCTCACTTCTACGTTTCTGATGATAGGACACACGACACTATATTTGTTCAACATTGCTTCCTGAAACATTGGGAGTGGCTACGCGAGCGTGGTGTCTTGATCAACAGGCACTGGGTGTGGAGTGACGGCTGCGTAGGTACTATACCTTACTGTTTACATTTATCGTACCACTTCTCTAGTTAATATACTCACCTTCATACTATCTATGCTTGTGAGGTCCTTTGCTAACCAACTGTTGTTCATACATATCAAATTGGAAGCTATACATGTAGTATGTATAGGATGACACGTAGTGCTAAAGACGCAGATCATACTAAGCTGGTACCATTACAGTCTGTGCTTCGATTTTAATAACACCTCCGAAGTGTTAAATTATACACATACTAAACCAAGTGTGTATATAGATAGAAAGTGAAGGTTTTGACATACAAAATTGGTATTGGTATATACTCATTAAAGAATATGACACAATCTTGTATATTCCTTTGCACGTATACAACAATATCAAAGTTATTTAAACACAACTCACACACTAGTAGATACTATGTATAGGCTTTTACATAGTAGATGCACAGTTGTATATACTCTCTTAAGATTTGAGTATACTACTCTACTCCTTTCATACTCCCGTTCAATATATAAGTTTGTCCTAAACATGGCAGATGTATAATTAGATACTTCGATAAGGCTATTACATATTGCTATGCTTCTACAACAATACGTGTATGGTGTATTTACTCTTTCCATGTGGAATGATGGTATGCAGGACAGTTCAAGGGGGCCCGCTCCATATATTTTGTCAGTAGATATCCAGGACTACCGGGCGGATGTGAAATGGAGTGGAGCTTCTTTGGACTGGGCCATGGAAAAGGAGAGTGGGATGGAGCGGGCGTTGTAGTGAAGTGAGCGTTGCAAACACAGCCCTTGGCGCAAGTTGTTGTGTTCGCAACGCCAAAGAACTCCACAACCTAAACTCCACAACCCTTGGCGCAAGCTTCACGATGCCAGGGATGCAGTGGACTTCCTTGATGAGAAGTTGGGTGGATTGGTGGAGAGCTCAATTGTGGAAGGGAAAATTGTTTCACATCGGTTCTTTTATTACATTGTCGTATTAGCTGTGGATCGGCGACAGCCGCACCATTGTCACACTATTTTGAGATCGAGGAAATTTCATTCCGTTCGAGCAGTGTCTGTGGCTGATCCTACATCACTGATGGTACGCGATTTGTCGTGTTACTGTTGCCATTGCTTGGATGGCACATGTACGGCGTGCGAGAAGGTGGCACATGTGAAACCGTGGAGGGTAGTCAGGCTTTCGCCTGTGGACATGACCTTCGCGAGGGAAATGGCGCAGCAGGGGCAACGGATTCAAGAAGAAGAAGACGCCTGGGACTACACCATAGACGAGAGTCTTGGGGACTTGGTGGATGTTGGTGACAATTTTGCCATTCATGCGGGCCAGGATAACCATGAAGGCGTGGAGTTCTACATACTACAATGCCAACGACAAAAACAGCTTGTCAGGGAGAAATTTCTGTGCATATGCGGAGGTGAGTTTGAAGTCGGTCAACACATCAGTGTAGGCACTTACTATCAAAAGTGGGGTAACAGTCCAAAGTCCTACGTATTTTTGAAAAATTCTAGACCTGCGCATGTAGATGCAACTTTAGTTATTGCTTGTAAATTTCAAATGGTTCCGGCGTTACACAGGGTCAAAGGTGGTGACCCTGTGTACCAACTTCTTGATGAGTCCATCAATGTTATTAGGACATCAATGGAGAGTTTGTAAGCTTTCAAAGGATTTGAGCACCTCATGGTATATAAACAAAAGGATTTATAATCTTATGGTATATATGAAGAGGTGTGTTTTAGGAACGTCTGGTATACAGAATAAAATAATATAGAAGTTTCTCGGTCTATTGGACGGTATGTTCAAACATATTATGTTTTGGGTGTACCATCTTATGGTATGTGTTGGAGAAGTATAATGTGTATACTAATATGGTATGGATGGCAGGGTTAGTTGAATGCCCATAGTTGAACATGTGGAGGACACCTCAAATCGAATGTGTGTGATTGTGCGTTCGAATGCCACGTTTTCTGAAGTGAACATTTGTCCAATTTTACAATTGACATGAGTTCTAGTAAATATCGTAATTTCTCTAATGTTGACGACTCCTAGGATTACGGCATAGCCTGCTTCCACACTTGCACACAAAACTAGGAACTTGGTTTGTTGTCTCTTCAAAATCAATCCCATAGTCCCATGTGAGTTCTTCACCCGCCGCTATGTGCTGGTTAGTAAAGAATGCCACCTGCTTCGAAAGAACGATTGGATTAGTGGTTGTATTTAACTTCCATAACAAATTTTGTTGTTTTAAAAGGATAAACATCTCAATGAGTAAACATAGAGTAGTACGTGATAATAGCCCCTGAAATGCATTTCAATTATTACTGGAATCTGCAACAGGTTTACATCGTAACACCTGGGCACAAAAACAACCGAATGCAAATAAATGAAATTTACATTCGCTTGTATAGAAATAAACTTTGGACGAACATCATGCGCAATGTTAATTTCATGTTAGCCTAACCTGTGATTAAGAAACCTGGAGACATTTCCTTCATTAGTGGCATCAATTGATAGACACTCCTCATTGCGTAACCCATCCTCCAACTTCCAGTCTGCATCTAAGTTCAATTCATACTTGCCATCCGCGCCTCTACGGTTATCCAACTCGTGGCTAGATAACAACTCTTCCACAAATTCAAAGATAAAGGCACCTATCGGTAAATCTTCCAAGGTTCTAATGCCCCACTCTTTATTAGTGTCAGCCCAGAATACCTGCAACCAGATTGTCACGACATGCCCGACCTTGTATTTAGCCCTCCCTTAAATAGTATGAATATTGGGCAAAGAAGAGCAAAGGGGAGAAGAATGTCCATAGATGAACCAAGTAACTTTTAACACACCTGGAGTTTCCTGGTGATTCCCTTTTGCACCACACGATTAGGACAATCGGAATTGCAATAACATGAAGGCCCACATTCTTTTATGAAGGTTCACGATACGTGGCCAATACATCGGCCTCGCATACAATTAGAACAATTGTCACTATCACAGAATTCATACATATCCTCATTAAGTGGGAAAGTCTCCCTCAAGGCGTGCAAGAAATTATCACTGATTTATTAATCAAAATATAACATCGGGATGCATCATGAATAAGGAATCGATGGAAGGGGAGGCAAATATTAAATCCCTTTACCAGCTTACCATTTCAATGTAGTGCTCGTGAAGGAGGCCGTCCCTACCGTACAATGCACAGTCAGCAGCAAAATAAACACACTTGCATATATTGTGCCTCCCCACCCCGCATGCAGTACTGCAGTTCTTGCAACCATTCCATCGCGATGCAATCGCATCATGCTCTACACAAACAAGTCCATCAAGTGAGTTCTCTACAATGTACTGAAACTCATCCGGTCCCTGATATGGGTCTTCTTTGACAACCACGTCTATGGGGATCCGTTCAGCACCATTCGATAAGTCGTAAGACTTTCGAAAGAGTTCAACGCCCTGCATGAGAAAGAAAATGTTGGTATTATACAACCACTCATATTTAATATCCCTTGTACTTGAAGTGTTGGTTATCAACAACAATGATACAAGACACATATGTAGGTTTTTAGGAAACAAGGTGAAAAATATACTCCTATGCCCCGTAGTACTCTAGACCAACATATTATACGGCCATCCGATTCCCATGTCAGTTCTACAGTAACATCTTGTATAGGAAACACTCTACTAGTATAGCTCATAGTATACTATGGTATACGCATTACGATACAATATAGTGTTGTATACTACAATTCACTATGCAGTATACTTTCCTATACTGAATATACTTCGGTCTACAAAATATACTTACAAAAACCAATGTGTACTTCTCTATATTCCTGGAACAAAGATATGTACTGTAGAATATTGCATGTACCGCATTATACCCGAGGTCGCCGCGATATACTATTATTTGCATAACAATAGTATGATGCACTAACCTCCAATATATTTTGACGGAGTAATGAAAATAAGGTAGTACAAATGAGTCTCGATTAATCTCAAAATGGTTGGCAGCAATATTCAGAAGGACTTGAAATGCGAGGAGAATAACAAGTCCAATATTAGCAATACCTGAGCAAAATATACAAACATCTTTTCCGGTGAATTGGTCTTCATAAGTTATCTTTCCAGAACAGAAAATTGACACACACCCTTCTTTCCCTCATGTACATACACTAATATCACCAACGGTACAACCTCAACAAGCAAGCTACGCTAGGGAAAATGCGCACGATCTGTAGTAAGTACCAATCTCAGATTCAAAGCGTGAAGAATAAAGCTACTTTCTACAGGTTCTCTTTACCTTTGCAATCCTTGGCTCGCCACCTTCACAGGCTCCGGCATCCTCAGTATCTGGACGGTCGGCTTTCCTCCTCTTACCCGAGCTCTTTTTTACTGAACTAGCCAAAACGATGTCCTCGGTACCTCCATCATGACGAATCTTCAGCTTCTCCTTTCCTTTAGCCCTCGTCAGGGCTCTACAGTCTTTGTCAGCAACAATGTTTGCCTTCGCAACAACGCTAGCATCCGGTGCAATAATATTAGCCTCCGCCACATTGGAAGAGATCCCCTTGCCTCTGACGACCTTGTGAGCTTTTTTCGTCTTCAGCTCAGCGATCCTTTGATTACACTCCGCCCGTAATGCCGCATCTGTCATCGCAAAGTCCTCCCCATTTCGCTCATCGGATTCACCTTCACATTCATTAATCGCTGCAAGATAGGCAAATATTAAATATCGGCACCTCCGAATACCATGTACTTATGGAAAACCATAAGCATGACTCCTAACTTGTCACAAACAATAACACAGGGTAATATTCTTATGTACATATGTAGATCCGAACTTTAGAGTGTTTAATTCTAATCATGGAAGACACCAACATTAAGTGCACTTGTCTAATCTGGCGATGTCTTATCAAGAGGCAATGACCCACGTTTACTGGAGTTTGGCACATGTCGCTCACCCTTGCTACACTTCTCTGAGGATTTGACGCCGGTGGTGGACTTTGGCGTAGGTCCCAGAGCCATGGTGGACTTTGGCGAAGAATCTTTGGCGTTGCTGAACTTCGGCAAAGAATCCACCGTGTTCTTTGACGGTGAAGCATGATCCACAAAGCTGGGATTCAGATTCTCCAAAGATAGCTGCATCTTATCCAGCGCTGGTGAATCGGCTAAACGGGGCGCCTTATCCTTCCCTGCAAAGGGCTCATTCAGGCCTTGTAATATGCTCACCTTCTTTGTGTTCTGAACTTGATCCTCCGGCGATAGTCTCTTTAGCACTTTCACTGACGCACTTGGTGATGTGGTTGCATGCAACGCTCTCCTTGGAGTTCCTGTACCATCCCCCTTTCTTGATCCAAGCACCGCTCGAGTAGGTGTGCTTAAAACAGCAGGAGTTGCCAAGTCTTCCGCATTTGGACCATACGAAGTGACCATGCCTGCCTCTATGGACTGCTTTCGAGGACTTATGACTACACAGTCATTTTCACCCTTCCCCTTACACTGTTCAACGTACTTCCCCAATTTATGGAAATTGTACGGCCCACCATCCATCCTACCTTTACCATGGAGGGAAGGCAACGAAACAATGGGGGCAGAAGAGACCTTTGCCGCGCTAGTCTGCCCCATGCTAGACATATCCGTAGTAGTAGACTTTGGGCTGAAGAATCTCTGCGAAGGACCTGCAAGATCAAAATCAACTAAGATTAATTGTGTTCATTCTACTATTCTGCGCAGTGCTACATAGTATCATAATAAATGTCGTTTCCATATCAGATTGTGACACGTGAAGACGCAAAATAGTAGCCTATACAAGGTAAACCACATAACATAGACAAACGTACTACAAAGTTGCATTTTATATAACACATCATACTAAAATCAAAGTCGGCTGTAAAGTACACATGAAAATGGCAGACATCTCAAACACTACGCACTACTACTGAGAGTCAGAGATACTATGCACATTTACATCTAAGACTCTGCAGTCCTACTCAAACACTAGAGTCACTACAAAGTATTACAATGTACCATTAATGTAACACATCATACCACAGTACACATCGACTGTACACTGCACTTAAAAATCTCAGACATCTCAAGCACAAAGAACTACTATTGAGAGGCTATAATCAACTCATCCGAGACTCAGCAGATATACTCAAACAGTATATAAAACTATTGCTTGGACACTATGCACTACTACTCGGACATTGTGCACTACTACTCAGACACTATGTACTACTACTCAGAAAGTATGCACTACTACTCAAACACTGTGCACAACATCTCAGAAGTATTTACTACTACTTACACATTAAACACAACAAGTCAGAGTATGTACAAGAACTACTACTGAGACGCGATGCACAACATCAGAGACTCTACAGTCATACTCAAATAATATATAGTTCTACTTAGATACCATGCACTACTACTCGGACACTATGCAGAACTACTAAGACAATGTGCACTACTACTCAGACATTGTGCACTACTACTCAGACATTGTGCACTACTACTTGGACACTATGCAGTACTACTAAGACAGTGTGCACTACTACTCAGACATTGTGCACTACTACTCAGACATTGTGCACTACTACTCAGACATTGTGCACTACTACTCAGACATTGTGCACTACTACTCAGACATTGTGCACTACTACTCAGACATTGTGCACTACTACTCAGACATTGTGCAATACTACTCAGACACTATGTAGTACTACTCGGATAGTATGCACTGCAACTCAAACACAATGCACAACATCTTAGTAGTATTTACTACTGCTTACACATTAAGCCTCAACAACTCAGTTGTACCAAGACACTATGCACTATTACTTGGACACAATGCACAACATCTCAGACAGTAGGCACTATACTGTCACACAATATTCATTGTATTGTCACACAGCTCGCACTATATTGGTGCACATAGGTAGGACTCCTAGGGCATTTTCTCTAGTACTTAAGAGTATCCCTCAACCAAATATACGAGCACATATGACTCACACTATGTTTTATGTACACCATAACATACTATAAATAATACATGTATCACTATCGAGAATTGTATACCTAAACACAATATTGTACTGGAACTCAGAGACACATATACTACATAGCATGAACAACTAATTTACTCCCCACTGCACTACAAACGTGGTAAAACCACAAACTATCCTATCCATTTTGACATTTTGACAATGGCTAAAGTTTACAAATATAGACATTCTAGTATACCATAAACAATGAGGTGCACTATTAAATACAATTGTCCTAGTAGATCATAGAGAGCATAATTACGTGGAGTAGGCACTAACCAATTTCAGGTTGTGTTGTCTTTGCGGCCATTGTCCTCGTGGATATTGCCAACGCTCTACTGGCATCAAGGTCTAGATAATGAGCCCGCTCTTGGAGCTCAACCGGCAGCTCCCCGAACCCGTGACTTGTATACCAAGAAGGATGGACCACTCCGCAGTCATTGGTAGTACACTTGAAATTATCCTTAAACCACATCCTCGCACACCACAGATGATACACGTGGTGGCAACTGTAGAGCAACACATCAGAATGCGAAAACGGGAGTTCACATACGGCACAAGTCTTGTACGAAACCGTCCTATATCCATTTCCCTCAGTATCCTCTCCATACACCATGGGATGAGGAAACAGAGCAAAGCCAACCGATCCAGAATCCAGCATCTGAATTTGCATGACAAGATTTGCTGCTTGTCTTTCTAAGATATTGCTCCTCCATACCAACCTCACAAGCAAGTCTCTCTTTATCTCGTAATCAACCTTCAGAGAACCATGCTTCGAAGATGCCTCCTTGAGCATATCACCGTAAAACACACTCTTCATACGTAGGTCCTGGACCTCAACTTCGTCCTTGCATACCTCGAGCCGCTTCTTCAAGTTGTCCCATGTGACCTCCATGGTGTCCACAAGTTGACCCTGGATAAACATGTATTGCATGCTGCCGGCCTGTTCCTCCTTGGCGCTTTCGAGCTCCCTCTTGGTGGCCTCGATCTCCACCGTTACTAGTTCGCTAACGTGTTGTACCTTGCACCTCTTCTGCGTTATCCAAGAAAAACTATGGGACGACTTCACATCAAAGATCGTGCGTGTGGACTCACCTTGCTCCAATTTGCCCGGAAATGGTCCTTCAAGATATCTCCCAATCTCCTCTTCGTGCACCACCTCAGCGAATGACTTGCTAGTAATGCGAGCCTGCCGGCAAGAACACACTGTTAATAACTCATGCTAAATGAACGTGAAGTACAACACTACAGCATGGCACAAAATTGGCACATTGTTTAGAAGCCCTTACCTTTGCATTTACCAACTTCACCATTTTCTTCCGCCAAGCACTGCGCTGGTTGTAGTTGGTGGTAGCACCAAACCCAGCCCAGTCAACTTGAACGCCTTTAACCACGTCCGCTACCACGGCGATAGCAAAATCCCTACCTATGAGTTTAATGGTTGGACTACATGGCTTCTGATAACACACACAGTAGTACTTCTCAATGGCCGCCCTAATCCTAGGGTCCTTTACATACTTGAAGGAATACCCGGACTTCCCTTGGCGCTTTTGACCAAACATCTCCACAAGGTCTGCCTCCGTAACGTCTTGCTTTTCTCCATGTCTATGAGGATTCAGGTCATTCGCGTTCAACCTGAATATGTCCCTGAACGCCTCGTATGTATAGGCATTGGGCGGCAGTCTTCTTAGCGCTACCCCCATCTTCAAATCTATGTCCTCCAGTGTAGCCTCCTTCTTTTCTGGTGCCTCCTCGTCGGTTTCGCTTTCTTCCCTTGCCGCGACCACTTCATATCTCCTTTGTGATACATCACTCTTGTTGGACCCCTTCAGGGCCTTCCTTTCTTGCTTCCCCATAATTACTAGGGCTCTTGAACACACCTGCAAGCTTAGCTTAGAATGTGCAACATAGCAAATTCAAGAACAAATCGTGGATTGCAAAATTGTAACAAATGCAAGACAAAATCATCAAAAAAAAAACAAGAAGGTGCTTTCAGGTTCTGTAATTACGAGTAGCAAACACCATGGCCCTCGGTTAACGAATACATGTGCATCCGATCCCCTATTTGTTCTAGAGTAGTGCCCGGTGTTCGTGAACACCATAGATGGTTTAAATTAGGCAATGTGACCGCGCTGTACCAGAGGTCCAGAACCACAGAGAACCTATACCTTTCAATCCTACATACATCATACGCGCATCACAACGAACGTGGAAGGTGGAGTTTGTACCCGAACTGGCTGCTGATCGTTTCCCTCTCTCCTCAATTTCTGTAGAACCTGACATGAAATAAGGAGTGCAGTAGTTAGTGAAGTCGCAAATGAATTCCACTAGTTTGTAACAAATGCACAACAAAATCATTTAAACCTAAACATTGTAGGTGTTTCTTTGATTCTGTAAATACGAGTAACAATAGCCATGGCCTTAGGTGTACAAATACATGTGCATTAAGTCCCTTATTTATTCTAGACTAGTCTATGGTGCTCATGAACTACATAGGTGGATTAAATTGGGCAGCGCTTCCGCCGTGTACCAGAACCACGCAGAATCTAAAGCTCTAAAGCCTACATCATACGCGCATGAAAACCAACTCAGAAGGTGGAATTTGTACCCGAACCAGCTACTTGATCGCATGGATGCTAACGCTGATCCTTTCCCTCTCTCCTCAGTTTGTGTAGAACTTGATATGAAACAAGCATCGCAGTAGGTAGTGAAGTAGTACAAGAACTCTACTAGTTTGTAACAAATGGGGAGAGAATCATCACAAAAAACCAAAACAGTACGTGTTTCCACTAAGATAATCACGAGTAGCAATAGCCATGGCCCAAGGTTAAGGAATACATGTAAATGAAGTCCCTGATTTTTCCAATAGTAGTGCCCATTGTTCGTAAACACTAGAGCTGGGGCAAACTTGATAGCGCTTCCGCGTTGGAATAGAACCACGCAGAATCTAAACCTGGCAATTCTGTGACATACGCGCATCATGATTCAATGCATACGGTGGAATCCTTACCCGAATTGAGTGCTTGATGGCAGTGTCTTCGGTAACGCTGAACGACCTCCAGGCCACCTCAGTTCACCTGCCCTGTCGCGCCTTCACAGCCACACATCAATTACGGTCAGCTGCAGCATCAGCTGACCACTAAACCGAACATGCAAGACCCTCAAGTTATCAAAAGTAGCAATGTGAGAAAACCCTAGACACCATCTACGTTGCGTACACGTAACCCCAAAAACACGACGACCAACTATGGACTTACTAGTCCATGCTTTTCCGCGCACTTGCCTCAGCGCGCTAGCTGAAATCTTCGTCGATAGTCCAATCGCAGCGTCTTCTCTGAATGACCTACGTTGCTCTTCATCGCGCTCTCTGAAACAACATCACTATAAACGAAAGATTGCGCCTCTCAATTAGTAGGTGCCGACCGCGAGCTGCTGACCTCCGCGCTCTTCTTCGCACGGCGATGACAGCTTCACGTTCACTAGGCGTAGTGTTTCCTTCTGGCGCACAATCCGAAGAACATGTCAACGATGCAACACATCGCCCCCAGTCCGCACGCAGCTCACACAGCGTGAATGAGCCTTGATCGTTACTGACCCGGCGACCCCAGTTAAGCTTGAATGCAGCGCCGTCGTGGACATTAATGACCGTCCCCATGAATGCCAGCAAACAGTCCCATGAAATTAAGCTGTAGTCGTTTCCCCCTATTAACGTCCCTACAATTTCAACGGCCGAGATTAAGAGACACGTTTTAAATGAAGGGCTGAAATTCAACGACGGTCCAACAAAGGCCCTTGTTGGAAATATACTAAACACACCATGGTCTTTGCCCAAAATGGGGTGGGTGTAGCTTGCTTTCACCCCTCAGTGTTTTTTTAGTGATCGGCGTGTAGTGTTTCGTGTAGTGAATCAGGAGTCTGGACCTTCAACCTTGCTTGATTGGAGCGGCGGTTTAGCGAGCGTCTGCGACTCTGCAGACTGCGTGATGCACGGTGTGACAATGCAGCGGGCAACTTCGCTGGAGCCTGGCGGCATGGCAGAAATTGGACTTTGGATCTAAATGTTCGTTCAACGAGCCAACAATGAGGCGGCGCAGAGCATCAGTCTGCAAGAAATTCACAGAGGTACGTTCCCGCAGCTCGCCTTTAAATTCACAGCTGCCCTCTGTCTCTATGATTCATTTATTTGCTTTGGGTTTAGGGTTTAGGCGTGAATTCTCAGTCCGGTGTCTAGGAGTAATTCGGTGTCTCCATTGCTTGCCGAGGTGAGAGCGATGGCTTCTCAAGTCAGGTTTCGAGGGAAGAAAAATGTGCAGGGCACACTCCCCACGTCGTACCGTGCGAAGGTTTTTGAATCTGGGAGGAGGGTGCTTGCTTCATCGAAGCCGTGTCAATCTTTGCATGGTCTATCTCTTGAGTCTGATAGCCTAAACCTGATGCGTCTTGCTGAGATTGTCCAGTCTGAGGGTGTTTCGGGAGATTATAGACATGAAGGGAGTGACGGAAGCACTGCCTTCAAGCCTGAAAAGGTGGTCCACCTCTCAGACTCAGAGCCAATGCTGATGAGGTCCGAGGTTGGAAAGAAGGTAATTTTTCGTCCCATGTTTTCTGACTTGGTTTTGTTGTCCTCTGACTCGGAGGTTAAGGGTGAGAGCTCCTCCCAAGGGGGCTCCAGAGGCTATGTGCGAAAGTTCCAACCCTCTTGGGCAGCCTCCTTTCCTTCGGCCGAGCCTGTCTACGACGATGCCGGAGTTGCACACATGGTGAAGTGTACAATCTGTACAAGGATTGAGAAGCACGTTACCACAATTTGCATGAAGAAGGACAATCTCAACAAACATGGTGGCTGGAGGTGTGCAACTCGAAGTATGCTGAAGGGGGGAGTCTTGAAAGGAGAATGGTACCGTGACCGCCAGAACAAACACTTCAAGAACGAGAGGTTGTTTGCGGCCTTGGGGCGTGATATTGTTCTGGACATCCTTCAGAAGGACAATCCAGCAGCTCGGCACAAGAAAATTGAGCAATTCTCGCTGATTTTTTGGCTCTGGAGTAATGGCCAACCGTTGAGGGACTACCCTCTTGCAGTGGAGCTCTTCAATTTCCTCAATGTTTCATGTCCCAAGAAACACTGGTGCTTGTCATCGGCGTGGGGCATGGCAGAGGCACTGCATCATGTCTTTCGCATGAATGTAAAGTCCCTCTTACTTTCTGCTCGTTTCATTGCAATGTCAGCCGATGAGGTTACTTCAATTGATAATGCTTCCTAGATCTCTATTCATGCGTTTGTAGTTGTGGACAATGTGAGAGTGCCCTTACAGTTGGCATTGGAGAGAGTTGTTGCCACTAGCAAGGCTCAAAGCGACCACATTACGAAGTTCGTCATGGCAACCCTTTTGGTGCCTGGTGGTCTTACGCACGAGCAAGTCATGGAGAGGCTGGTCTTATTCGGTGCTGACGGACACAGTGTGTTCCAAGGCTGTAGAAACGGCGTTACAGTTCAAATTAGAGACAAATATGCCCCGCACCTGATAGGTGTTCATTGCATAGCTCATCGGACAAGCTTGGCTGTCCAGGCCATGTCGAGTACTTACCTTGTAGTCCGTACCGAAGTCCCCATACAAAAAGTCTATGAGTATTTCTCGAAGAGTTCTAAGAGGCATTTGAAGTTCACAAAACTAGCTGACATTATGGAAACAAAGGGGAGGAAGATCTTGAAGCATGTCAAAACCCGCTGGTTGAGCTTGCTTCTATCCTCTCAGCGTGTACTTAGTGCATACCGCACCCTGGTGATGAAGATGGAGTTAGATGATTCGAAGGATACTAACTCAAAGATTGTGTTGGCTTCTCTCATGGACATTGAGACCCTGCTCGGGCTTGCATGCCTGATTCCGCTCATGGAGGTCATTGACTACATGATGCAGTTCCTGCAAGCAAGGGTTGTGTATGAGTGTGATTTCGTAGCCGCCCTTAGGGAGTGCCAATTGCAAATTTGCACAATGTTCTTGGATCCTGAATTGGCCTTCAAGTCTGATAATTTTGACTTGTTGCATGGGCTGGAGGAGACATGCTCTCCAGCCATTCGTTTGAAGTGGGTCAGTGACCTCAACGAGAACGATGTAGAGCACCTTGCCTTCGCAAGCTCAGAGGTCTCAAACAACGTCTGGCTTTGTGAAACTAACTTTGTGACTCGTGCAAAAACAATGGTTACTTGACAGGTTCGGGCCGCTGCCATTGCGAGGACAAAGGACGCAGTCACAGGTAAGATCTCGCCCCTCTTACAAATTGCTATCCATGTGATTGAAGGTCGCTCAATCTACGTTGTTCTCTTTCGTTGTTGTCCCTCTTCCATATGTTGCACTGTTTGGGCCGAGTCAAGCCTTCTTCTCACTGCTTTCACTGCTTGTTTCATTGCGTTGTTCACGTTTCTAACTTCCTCTCTGCTTGTTGTGTTGTTCACGTTGTTTTCCTATTCACCATGGTTTTGGGCTGTTGTTCATTTGTGTTGTTCAATACGTTCCTGTTCATCGCTGCCATTGTGATGCGTCTTTGTGTTGTTCAGGTCGTTCCTGTTCACCATGGTCGTTGTGTAGTTCATTTGTGTTGTTCACGTCGTTCCTGTTCACGATGCAAATAGCGTTGTTCACGTCGTTTTCCTGTTCACCATGGTCGTTGTGTTGTTAATGTGTGTTCACTACATGCCGTCGTTCACGTCGTTGTCACAGCCTGGCGTTGTTGCGTTGCAATGAAGTATACTTTGTGTCGTTGGTTGCATTGTTCTTACTCCGCCTCACTTCAGTCGATGTGTTCATTGTACAGGGGCTGCCCGCTCCATTGCTGCGGAGCTGCATTTCCGATTCCTTTCGCAGCCGATCATGGATGCCCTGGGAGTAGTGTTCCCGCAATTCTTGAGGGATGAGCATGCTGACGAGTCCTTTTTCAAGCACCTTGCGGTGCTGAAGCAGCATTTCTGCCAGGCGAAGAGCATTACAGGATGGCCTGACTGAAGTGATGTTAGTACCGCAAGGCTCCTATCTGCCCACGCCGTTGATGCTCAAAGCGCCATGTTTCGCTTGGCGATGAAGGCAAATTGGTCCACTGCCATGGCTCGGCCCATCACCATCAATCCTTAGACGAGGGCATGGCACCAGCTTGGGGCAATTAGCATCTTGCTAGCAGGCTCTCCCGAGTACTTCAAACTTGCTGAGATTGCCACTGTGCTTGTTCTTGGCAGCGTGGAAGATGAGTAAACGTTTTCTACGTTTAGCTTTGTGAAAAGTAAAGTTCAAAATAAACTAACGGACCACATGGCTTTATGTGTATAAATTTACACGCAGAAGTTTAGGAGCTTGGAAAGTTTCCCCTGCAATGAGGCCATAGTTGAGTGGATGGCTATCAAGCCAAGATATGCTGTGGATGGGCAGTAAGTTTGAGCCTAGTTTCGACTCAGGCGAGGTGTTTTGGTGACATCAGTGAAGTTCACTGTGGCTGAATCTAAACTCGCCCTTGTTTCCATACTAGCAGTTAATTTCGTGTCTCTTGACATGGATAACAACCACTAGTATGTTATATTAATGTACTTGAATCTAAATTGTTTGTTTTGTAGACTCTTGTTTATGTATGTTTTGATCACGTATTGACTAGGGCGTCGGAGTGTGTGTTTGTCGTGTGCAGGTTATTGAGGTGTCTGGAGTGTGACCTGAAGAATAAGCAAAGTCTTCATTCGACAAGTAAAGTAGTTAGTAAAATTCAATACAATAATTAGTCGTTTGATAGCCTGATACAGTGGAAAAATTATGCAAAGTAGCGTGCTGTAGCTACCTTGAATCTCCCCATTGAGTAAATTTTTTTTAATACAAAACTATAGTTTTAGTTGCAATTTCTGAGGCTACGAATGTTTGGAAAAAGTGGCCCAAATTTTTTTCGTCTGTGGCGCACCATTCGGCACAGCCTATTTGTTCAACTTGCACCTCTATGCGCACCGAAAAAAAACACTGAGTCCGACCATCTAGGCGCCACAATAAACAAGCAAGTTTCAGTTCTAGGTTTTTGAACACGTGGAGCACCTGATCTCTGACTATGTCACCACGGCAGCCAAATTCCCCCAATTTCAACCAACCGAATCTGCCACCCATGGAAGAATCCAAAGGCGGCCCTATTTGGATGGCCACTTTCATTCAAATACACTTGCTTAATAGAAGTGGTTTGGAGGATGTCGCAGTGACGCTCTAAACGAGATGCCCTTGGATAAGCCTCGGGCAAAACTTGCATTTAAAGACTATGATTCACAGAATTCTTCAATTCACACTACATATTGCATTTTGTTGTGTTCTTCATTGTTGCAATTAATGGTAATACAACAAGTTACTAGTTGAGTTACTAGTTTAAGTTACTAGTTCACTTGCTAGTTCAGCCGAGGATTTCTCTGCAGCAAGATTGGTTTTTCCGGAACTAGGATGAGATCACATCTAAGCATGCAACGGCAACTCTACACTAAGCATGTAAGTGCAACAAAAAATGTTATTGAAACTCTACATGTTTTGTGCACGACACAGTACAATACGTGCTCGCATTGAAGGTTTCCGATTTTTGAAGGACCCCCGTGAAGGAGGTACCGCCAGCGGCACTTGTTTCACAGGGGTCCTCGTGGCCTACACCTGCCCGGCCATCTCAACACAGCGTGCCTTGGATGGCATCACTCGTGGCCACATGATTCTACATGAATGGTGCCTTATTAATTCATGATAACCGATGATAACGCTACTAAGATAGAATAGTTTTGTTGAAGTTTAGCAAAGTTTGGTAAACGTTTAGCGGAGTATAATTGATGTTTAGCAAAATATTATTGACGTTTAGCGGAGTATAATTGACGTTTAGCGGAATATTATTGTTGTTTAGCAGGGATCTATTAATGTTTAGGAGACATCTGTTGACGTTTACAGAGGTTTTGTTGTCGAAAAGAAAAGGAAGCTTACTACTACCGGAATGCTATCAATCACCAGTAAACAAACAATTTCTACATCGACAGCTTAAGGTTCAAATATTGAAGTGACTTTGACATGAAAGATAATAGTTCCCTACATGAATGGTGTTGTATTTCAACATCATGCGGTGCACTATCTAGATGAGACCTCCGCAAGAAAGATGTAAGTTGAACCCTCCTCAATGTAAATGTGTAAGTCTTGCTAAACCTTTAAAAGCAAACAATGTACACATCTGCCATGGACTCCCTCCCACGCGACAAGTTTTGCTTCCAACGAAGCTCCGTTTGAAACTCTTGCAACGACAACAAGAGTTTAGTTCCCTCCGTTAAATCTCCACACCTCTTGCTTGTAGATCAATATCAAGAAATTCCAAGTCATTGTCAACCGATTTGCCCGATGCTACATTGATGATGTTATCATTTATTGTAGCAACCCTTAAGTCTATGCGAGGCATCTTTAAGCAGTGTTTGAGAGGTTACGGCAGTGGAGATTGCAATTGCACCATGACAAGTGCAAGTTCTTCCACGATCGGTTGCCATATTTGGCACATATGATTGTTCCAGGGGGTCTTGGCGTGCAATTGGCCAAGGTGGATTCGTTGCAGAAGATTCCTGTCGCAACCAACGTGTCACGGCTTCAAGCTTTTTTTGGCTTGGTGAATTACTATCACCAGTTTGTCAAGAACTTTAGCTTGATTCTTAAGCCATTGACTAATCTCATGGAAAAGGATCAACCATGGACTTGGGGACAAGAGCAACACCAGACATTTGTTCCTTTCAAGCTGAAGCTCAATTTAGTGCCCATGTTACGGCGTCCAGATGCTACACAACCCTTTGAGTTGCACACAAACTGGAGCGCTATGGGAATGGAGGTTGTGTTGGCTCTGAAGGATAATAAGGGACGGGAGTACGTTGTGACTTTGCTTTCAAGAGCAATAACAATGCGGAGTATAACTATTCGTCCCATGAGAAGGGGGGCCTTGGCCGCGGTTTGGGCCATAGCTCATTTTAGGCCCTATTTGAATGGGCAACGTTTTACATTGGTGACCGACCATCAGCCTTTGAAGTGACTCATGGAGCCTGACAAGCTTAGTAAAAAGCTTGCCAGGTGAGTTTCGTTGCTTCAGGAGCATGACGTTAAGGTTGAACATCGGGTCAACATCACGAACTTGGATGCGGATGGTCTATCATGCGGATGAGGATTTGGATAGGATCCAAGTTTTTAGCGATGTGTGGGAAGACAGTCCAATCTTGCACAAGCTACAACATGGAGCTCTTCTCCCAGCTCTTTCTGCTATGGAGCGTAATAGAGTTGGGCACCGAATAGTGAGGTTTTGTTGGGAAAACAACCTTTTATTTTGGGTGTCGCCAGATGGGACTAGGCGCATAGTTCCAAGACTAGATCATAGGGCTTTTCTTGGTACGACAAGTACCCAAAGACCTAGGACATTTTGGTGTGCGACGGACTCATTCAATGTTGCGCAGCCGGTACTGGTGGACCGACATGTATTCACAGGTTGCCACATATGTTTTTGGGTGTGAAGTATGTGATCGGGTATGATACAGATTCAATACCTTATCACCCTAGTTGCAGCCTTTGCCCATTATGGGGCTAGGATATAAGTGGTCTTTGGACTTTGTTAGTCCACTTGTCGTGACTCCACGCGGAGCCAAGTATGTCTTGGTGATGGTGGAGCATTTCAGCAAGTGGATTGAGCTCGTGGCTCTTTCGCATAACTCTTTAGAGTTGGCGGCCATGGCATTCCTTGACCGGGTGTTGGCTTATTTTGGAGCCCTAGCTGAGGTTTTGTCACACGAGGCACGTGAGTTCCTTGGGGCTTTTAAAGCTTTGTGTACCAAGGCTTTTATTGACCATCGTACCACTTTTCAGGATCCCCCGGAAGCGGATGGTTTGGCGGAGCGTGTGGTTCAGACCGTGAAGCGGAACCTACAAAAGTATAAATTACTTTAGGGTGGCCATCGTGATTGGGACCTGATGATACCATGGATCGCCATGGGGTACCAGTTTAGCTGGCAGGCTTCACTAGCTGCTTTCAGTCCGTATCAGTTGTTATACAAGCTTGAGCCAATTTTATTGAGTTATGTTTGGGAAAAGCTGACTTTGGTTGTGGATTTGGACGATCCAGAGGTGTGGGCCCAATGTCCATGGGATTGTACGAAATTCTTCAAGCAGGTTATGTCCATGGCCATGGAGAATTTGTCCATCGCTCAACACCGTGACATCTTATAGTACGCTCGTATTCGTAGTGGTGCCTACTAACCTCAGTTGCAACGTTTTTCCACGAGGGTTCACATTTATCTACAGTGTGAGGCGCCCACAACGTTGGACGTCAAGGTTGGGTGCACCATTCTTCGCGTGAAAGATGTGTTGCCTAGTGGCATCTTATTGCTAGAAGGCAAGGATGGCCGGGAGTGTTGGGAGCACTCTAAGAATTGCGCTCCCTGCCATTTATCCATTGATGGCTCCGTTCATCCGGAGCTGGCGGTTGTGCCTGACGGCCTTCCGAGTTTTGTGTATGGTGAGAAGAAGGCGCGGCGATCATGTTGCTTTGTGACCATTGTCAGCGTGGTTGGCATATGGCTTGCTTGACGCCATCTCTTTCTACTCTACCGTTTGGAAATTGGACTTGCCCTCGTTGTCGGAGGTCTTCGAGCCACATTTCACCCGATGAAACGGCTTGAATTCCTCGTGGACTTGTCACTGTGTGGTACATTGCTATCGACTTGAAGTTCTTGGTTTCGATTCATGAATAGGCAATTTGGAGATTGACCAAGGGATTGGCAACAAAGTTGTCTATGGCAAATAAAGATGGGGCTCACATTGCACTTGGCCAACCCTCTCTTTGTTAAGTTTTTATATGCTTATTGGTTTGGCAACGGGCAAGATCTTCGACTAGATACGTACACTTGTTGCAGCAATATCACTGTGGCGTTTAGTCTTGTTAGTGTTGTATGGTCATAGCTAGATAGAGGGTCTCTTTATCCGCTACGAAGGGCACTTGAGGGTGTATTACGTACACTTATTTTAGTGTATGTTTTTTGTTTATTTGATGTTGATTAGGGCTCTCAAATTGTTGTGGTTGTCGATCTTTCTATAGACGACATCTGTCTCGGGACATGGCGTCCAGGGCCTCTCCGTATCGTAGTTTTAGCGTAGATTAGTTTATTACTAATCTGCGAGTGTTTCGAGACAAACAGCGGCGCACCGCATTCATCTATGGATGATCTTCATCCATTTAGGATTATATGGGTGTGTGTATAGCGTCGCACACGTCTTTGACTTGACTTCTTTGTCAAGTCAAGTTTTGTAAGTGAGTTAGAGAGTGTTAGTGATTACATTTGCTTGTAAGTGATTATTATCATAAGTAAAGGCTCCGCATTCTCTTACACTACTTGCACTTGTTGATTCTCCTTTTGTGGTGTGCGAGACGCTTAACTACGTGAGTGATTTCATTCTTGTTCACTCTTGAGGGTGTATTACGTATACTTGTTTTAGTGTATGTTTTTCGTTTATTTGATGTTGGTTAGGACTCTCGATTTGTTGTGGTTATCAATCATTCTTTTACACGACAGTTTTAAAAATGTCTTATGTGATTGATGTTTAATTTGAAGGATGTATGTGTATTAAAGGATGGTCTCTTTGAAGGATTGTATGTGAAGAATGCGCATGTTTGAATGACGTGTATGTGTATGTGAAGTATTGTTATCTTTTCTAGACTTCAATAAAAACATGTTGTGCTATGGGCCTCGGATGCTGCAGCTCATCGTCATCACATGAGAGACGCGTGGAAGAGAGACACATGAAGGAAAAAGACATGTGGAGGAGAAAGGAAAGGAGATTTGAAGTGGGAAATTATTTTAGGATTTTGCACAACATGATGATTTTTGTGTACTCCACAAGTATATTAATGAATGGCATTTCAAATTCTAATCATCATTGCACCTACTGCATGTTGGAGAAGTGGCAAAATGGTTATGCAAAATGGTCATATAATGAAAGATGTTAGTTGCAAAGTCTACTCTATACGATATGGTCATGTAAATAGTGCATTACAAACTTGTACGGTATATCGCTAACCGATTATTATCAAGGGTTACCCTTGCCCCATTGGGAACATTAGATCGATTCACTACACTAAACACTGAATATAGTGTAGAGGGATTATTGATGTAGATCACTCACACTAATTTCCATCAAAGCATGTGCATGCCAAGTTTTGATTGGGTATTTGTTCTCAAGCAAGTGAGTGTCAGTCACCAATTACATGTAAATTTTCAATTAGTGTAGGAAACTTCAAATAGTCTAGTCTGCACTATATTCACGGAACGGTGTAGTTATCGTAGAAGCTGGATCCCCAGAACCTGGCATTTAAGCCACCATCACCACTGAAAACATCACGGTCCCGGATCACCACCAACTCCAGTTCAAACATCAGCACCAACTCCAAACTTTCCTTTGTTTAGCTTGACCCTAGAATCTGGAGGGGGCGAGGTGATGTATGAATGTTCTGGGTACATGACGGGTGGTGTGAAGGTCGCGTGGATGCTAGCAGAGAGGCGGCGTTGTCTAGCTTTGAGATCTCGGGGGGATTGCATGTAGGCGGGCGGCAGAGGATGGCGGCTTTGGAGCCACCAGGCGGTTTTCGGGGCTTGGGTTTTATCTATGAAAGATTGGATTCTGGGGGTTGTCAAGTAGGCACATGGTAGAGGAGGCGGAGATTGTGGCGGGGCTGGGCGCACGGGTGTTCCGAGAGGGAGGACTTGAGGTAGTGTACGCGCACCACCCCAAGAGGCGCTGGTAGTGTTGTTGCTGCAGCTTGTGTTTTGTTTGGCAACTGGTTCACAGGGCCTTCGGAGCTTCTCCGCCATCGCCTTGCCTCGAGCTTCCTTGTGCTGCATTCCGGAGCCTCGTTCTCGGAGGACATAATGTGTGGGATTCTCGCCATCCTCGGGTGCTATGACAAGTCCCTCACCCGGCGCTCGCGCTGCCTGGAGCTTTCGCGCAGGTGAAAAATATCGCAGGTTTAGGGTTTAAGCGAGTTTCTGGTAGGTAGTGGTGATATAATAGCGACGGTTTTGGTATGTTGCAGACTGCGGCATCGGGGCCCGGACTGGAGCGGGCTGTTTGTGAACGAGGCGGCGGGCGTTTACTTGGCGCATGAGCGGTTGGCGATTATAGATCCGACGTCGGGGGACCAGCCGTTGTTTAACGAGGGCAAGGACATTGTGGTGGCTGTGAGTGTTTATCTCCCACTGAATCGTGTCCCGTTTTGAAGCAACTATTGAATTTCTGTTTCTGTTTGAGTTACGTGAAATTAGAATGTTTTTCTTGCAAGTGGCAGGTGAACGGTGAGATTTACAACCATGAGGCGTTGAAGGCGGGCATGAAGGCACATAAGTACCACACGCAAAGTGATTGTGAAGTTATTGCACATCTGGTGAGTGAAGTTGCGAGCTGAAGAATAATTAAGTGATGCGCTGTTGTTCTGCTTTCCTTACATGTACTGTTCTGCTCTTTCTTCTGGTTCGATTTGTCAGAATTGGAATCTTGGACGAGGTTGTTCAGGTTCAGGATCTGGTTGTTTGAAGGTTTTGGGATGAGCATTGTATATGTTTCCTAGGAGATCAAATTTTAGCTGTCGTGGTGAGTGTATATTTGGTCTGGATTTGCTAGCTCAGGAATAGTCAAAGTGATGTTTAGTTTTTGAGTCCTAGTTTTAGTTTTCTGCTCTCTTCTGGTTTTGTTCATTGGAAGTGGAAGTTTGGAGGAGGTCGTTGTAGGTTCAGGATCTGATTGTCGGTGGGTTTCGAAAGAGTATTGTATATGTGAATATGAATTCCCTTTCAAAAGTATTAGCTGCCATTCGGCGGACTGAAGTGCATAGTGTTTGCGTAGCGTTGCGGAAGTGTTTTTTTGCTAATTTTTGTCTCGTTTTGCAGTACGAGGAAATTGGAGAGGAGGTGGTTGGGAAGCTAGATGGCATGTTTTCATTTGTGTTGGTAGATTTGCGTGATAAGTCATTCATTGCGGCCCGTGACCCTCTTGGAATCACTCCACTCTACTTTGGCTGGGGCAGTGATGGTATGCATGTTTTCCCTCAATCTTACTATTATTACATTTCAACTGGGGCACTTCTCTAGTTCTTATCAAACAAGAGAATGCAGCTGTCACATGCAGATGCTTAACATTGGGCTTGATTTGGCAGGATCTGTGTGGTTTGCGTCTGAGATGAAAGCTTTGAAAGATGACTGCGAGCGCTTTGAGACATTTCCACCGGGCCACATATACTCGAGCAAGGAAGGTAATTAATTGCTTAATGGGCTGAACACGTTTTGAAAGTACCGCCTTTGGAAGTTTTTTCTAAAGTATTATATTTTGTGTGTTCAGGTGGCCTCCGTAGGTATTACAACCCCCCCTGGTTTAAAGAAAGCATTCCAGCAGAACCTTATGACCCTCTCACACTACGACACGCCTTTGAGAAAGTAAGCAATTAGTGCTCTCCTGTCATCCGTGTTCTAGTTCTAGTTGCATTTAAGACTTCTAAGTAATTGTTTTTTTTTTTTTGCTTCTGCAGTCAGTAATCAAACGGTTAATGACGGATGTGCCGTTTGGAGTGCTACTGTCGGGTGGCCTTGATTCCTCGTTGGTAGCTTCGGTCGCGCAACGACATTTAACCGGCAGTAAAGCAGCCAAGCAGTGGGGGAACAAGCTTCATTCTTTCTGTGTTGGACTGAAGGTACTTGACTCTTTTTTTTGCTGGCCTTGTGTCCGTGATTTGGCATATGGAATCTGATGCTAGTTGCACACAAACCTTTTTATAATCACCCGCTCGGGACCCAATGACTACCATCACATGTCCCCAGTCAGAAGATGTCATAATAGAGAACCATTTTGAACTAAATCGAAATGTTTGTGAGTCTCTCTGAGGATATGCTTTGGATCTAAGGTTTTGTGATATTATTGACGGTAACATAAAAGAGGTTAGAGTGTACACAGTGTGAAGTGTTGTTGTTCGTGAATAGGGATCTCCTGATTTGAAGGCCGCGAGGGAAGTTGCTGACTATATCGATACAGTTCATAAAGAGTTTCACTTCACTGTCCAGGTTCGCCCTTCCTGTGCCTGTAGGTGGCCTTCTGCTTGAATGCTCTTTGTCAATTGAGGATGGCTTTCCTGACACGTTTCATTCATGTTACAGGAGGGTCTGGACGCCGTTCCTGATGTAATATATCACATTGAAACATACGATGTTACTACAATTCGAGCTAGCACGCCTATGTTCTTGATGTCGCGCAAAATTAAGGCTCTTGGTGTGAAGATGGTGCTCTCTGGCGAAGGCTCCGACGAGATTTTCGGGGGTTATCTTTACTTCCACAAGGCTCCCAACAAGGAAGAGCTTCATAAGGAGACTTGCAGAAAGGTCTGTGATAATTTCTCTGTGCGACAGGAGCGTCTGCACTTGAATCGCTTGTTAATCAATCCTTTTCCCTATTTTACATTTTCTGATCAAGTATTTCTGCTGTATGTAATAGTTGAAGGCTCTGCACTTGTATGATTGCTTGAGAGCAAACAAGTCATCATCAGCCTGGGGTTTGGAAGTCCGTGTGCCATTCTTGGACAAGGACTTTGTCAATCTTGCCATGTCGATTTACCCTGCTGAGAAAATGGTATGTTCTCAATTTCGCTCTCCTCTAACCAACATGTTGCAGTCTTTTAACACCTGCTTGTTTTCATTTCGTTGTGCACATTCACTTATTCTTCTAGCTAAATGTTTTGAATGGACGGTTTAGGTGAACGGGAAAGAAGGCAGAATTGAGAAGTGGATCATGCGCAAGGCATTTGATGACGAAGAGAACCCGTACCTACCCAAGGTAAGGCTTTGTTCAACACCTAAGTGCTTAACACTCGGGGGACATTTTGAGTTTGGGTAAGGTCCCACGATCTCAAACTACGGCATGATTTTCTGAGATTTTTATTGAATGGGCAACTTTTTATTAGCTTCCCGTAGACATAAATTTCGTTGAAATGTGACTTACGGTAGAGAAGTTTTTAAAAAAATTTAGTAACATATACAAATAGTGTAGCGGTTTAGTGTGACATATAACAAATAGTGTAGCTAAACTCTAATTAATTCTAAATTCAATAGAAATTCGAGTTTTGTCTATTTTTAAAAAAGAAACATTCCTCTTAGAAAGCAAATGGAAATGTCTGCATCTATTGTACAAATTTTTGAATTTCAAAAATAAGAGAAGGATATGATATTTGCAAAACTTGAAGTGGATTGTTAATTCTCATAACATAGTTGCATTGCATGATTTTAAAGGACATCTTCTACCCCTCTTCTACTTCTAAAATTTGTTGTGCATGTGCCAATTATGATTCTCTTAAAGTTAAAATTAGAAAATCATGGATCGTAGTGCAAATAGTTGCCATAGAAGGTGGTCAAAGTTTGTTGAAAGTGTTTAATATGACCTAAAGAAGAGTCTATGTCTCACTTCAAAGGCTGATATCTTTTAATTCGTGTGGTCAATCTGAACAAAAAATTTACCACACCTGTACAATCCTAGTACAAGATCCTACAGTTGGAAAAACTGTGCTCATTTGCATTTTGTGTTGAATGCATTGAAACTGGCAGTATTCAGTGAGTTTGGGTTCTAAAATGTTGTGGGCCTTTTGGGGTTAAAGGTGTCACACCTCTCTAGATACAAATAGGAACTTCCTATGTGCGTTAATACTAACCCGACTAATAGAGTAAACCTTAGTATTGAATTTAATCTCTGCCTAGACGTTTCTAAGGATTTGTTTTGGGTTCAATGAGCTATTGTAATAGGTACTTAGGGGTTAAGTCCAAATTTAGAGTTTTTTTTTAATAAAGTGCATTACCTGAGTTTTGAGCCCATCTGTTCTCCAGCATATTTTGTACAGACAGAAGGAGCAGTTCAGCGACGGTGTCGGCTACAGCTGGATTGATGGCCTGAAGGACCATGCTGCCAGTCAGGTATATTCCACTCTTCGGCACCACAATGTGGTCCCTCACAACCTTCAAGGGCGGGTTACTTTGGCTGCATTCTTATGTACTGTACCCCTGATACGCCCCCTTCTTTGCAGGTCACTGACCAGATGCTCGCAAATGCGAAGCACGTGTACCCGCACAACACCCCCAACACCAAGGAAGGCTACTTCTACCGCATGATTTTCGAGAGATGCTTCCCGCAGGTTGGTGGTCTTTTTCTGCATTTATCTCTATCCAGTTTTTACCACCTTCTATGATAATCGAGTTATCTGTAAAGGTTTCAGATGATAACGGCATGTGATTTGTGAATCTTTATTGGCTGTTTTTATTTCCACAGGAATCAGCACGGCTCACAGTGCCAGGAGGCCCCAGTGTGGCATGCAGCACCGCCGCCGCCATCGCCTGGGACAAGACGTGGGCTACCAACTTGGACCCCTCCGGCAGGGCCGCCACGGGCGTCCATGACTCGGCCTATGAAGGAGGTGATGCTGCCGGGTTGATCAACCCTGAAAGTTGATCTGGAAGTCTGTGCATGATTGGGAAGATGTCCCTGGTGGTTGTCTCTTAAATTGATGGTACTGGTTTGAAATCGTCATTGGGACCGGAAGGTGCCTTCGATTCTTTCGTGGTCTAGAGAATACCAGTAAGCATTCCATTCGTTCCAATGTAAGAATCTTGTGATGAAGCTACGAGTCATTGTGACGTGCCTTGAGTCGAATGCAATGAAACTGGGATTGGGTTTGAGATGCCGCTCAAGTGTCGCTTGTCCCGGACTTGGAGACTGATTTTCTTGCTCTTGCCTTGCGGCTTTGGAGACTTAATTAACATGCCTTTGGAGCTGCTCGTGTGGCCGTGATCACCATCGTCTGCCTGGGACAAGGAGCTCTCGTAAGAAGGGTCTGCGTCGGAGCCTGATGTATCGGTCATGAGTTTCAACTACTTGGTCATGGAGTCCTTCGTCTTCAGCACGAACTGAATAAGTGCAGCAAAAGAGTACTATGAGGATGGCTAGAATCACTGGTTTAGGGTGTGTCACTTCGATCTTCTCCAGGAGTGTGCCACGTCGTCCAGCCAGACTCTAAACCGTACTAATCAGCATATGGTCGTCTATCACATGGTCGGAGAGTGAGATTATAACACAACACATTATAGTAGACAAAACACAATACACGTCAATGTCCACATTATTGTTCCTAAACATTACTCCAGCTTCGGATGATCGCATGCATATTTTTTCACCAGAAGTTGCACCTGGAATACTAGAAGCAGTGCATGATAAATTAGGGCCTTAAAAGTTGAGATTTAACACATCATACACACGCTCGGAGCATAATTTCAGTGTGTCAACATTAATCCAGCTCCGAAACCTCTGCAACTTTTCTCACCAGAATACCAGAAATGATGCACATCAAAATAATATAAAAAGCGCTGTACCAAAAATTGCAGAACTTGACAAGCTGAAGACACAAAGTTTATAGTAATAATAAATACATTACTATTTATTATTCGCTTTTGATAATGGGCTTAAAATAGAAGAGAGGAATTTCTACAGTATCATTTGGCATGCCGTCAGATCACAAACAAAGATTTAGAAACCCGCTCACTAGGTTCAATCCGTGTTCGGGCTGTCAGGCCCTGTTTTGGTCTTCTTTCCGTCTCCCGCGGCCGTCCCCCAAAAGCATCTTTCCGCCCCCTTGTCCGCGTCTTTTCCTTCCAGCGCCTCTCGCCCTTTCCGAGATCCCTGCCCGATCCATCCCGATAAGCGCCTGCCCGCCCCTGCTATCGGCGCAGACCCCGAGACCCGATAACACCATATCGGCTATCGGCCTAGGAACGGATCCACGCCCACGTGTACCGGTGGGACCCATCCACCCCCCTCCGCCGCCGATAAGCCAGTATCATCCGTTACCTGTCACAATCATCCATCGCAGGAGGGTTGCAATCAGCCGGAATCCAAATCGATTGAATCTGAAAGCAATCATTTTTTGCATAGGGTTTCGATGGAGCTATCGCGGATTGAATGACAGGGCGGTCTCTTGATTTGGTCGAGGCGATGTGCTCTCATGGTAAAGCGTGTGATGGTTTTGATAGCTATAGTTCTGTGGTTGGCGGCTGGTAGTCTCGATAGGAGAATTAGAGTCTCATCATTGTCGCCATCAATTTCAAATGTTCCGGCGGCGTTGTTCAAATGGCGAAGGCTGCTGTTGGCTCGTTTTCTCTCTCATTTGCAAACCCGTTTGTTTGTACTCCCTACTATCGTTTGCGCTGTTCTTTTGCGAGCTCGATCTCAGAGAATTCCTTGACATCTTCCATCTCCGACGACGCCTTCTGGTAAGCATGCAAACCCTCCCGCTCTCATTCAGTTTGTAAACCTATAGGCTCATATCGAGTTGGGAAGTGGACGCAGGAAGTTGATAGTTAGGGTTTCTGGAACTCGATATTCTCAGTACTAGTTTTTCTGGAATCATACTGAAGTTTATCTGTAGACGATAAGGATTTTGGGGTTTAGCGATCTGTCGGATTTGTTTAGCCGTATACGATAAGGCACTCAGGTGATTTTCTATTCTTACGTTGTCAGTGAGCGTGAGCGTGGAGTTCATGATAGAATATACTGTGTCGATTGGAGTACGAAAGGAGATAACGATTGGAATTCCAAGTGCCGCGCTGATAGGAGTACCAAGGGAGATACCGTTTGGAATACTAAAAGGCTTAAACTTCTCGGTTTTGGTTTAGGGTTTATAGCTTCTCATGTACCACGTTTCATAATAAGTTTCATGACTGATTTGCTCTGTATGCTGTAGGTCTGCAAAAATGCCGAGATGCAACTGCGTCAGTGAGTTACCGAGAGGGGTGGAGGCTGTTCCCACCCACCCGATTTACAACGATAGGCTGAAGAGGATAGAGCAAGTTTTCAAGGTGGAGGGGCATTACTGGCAAGACAGCTGGCATCCTCTGACGGCCAGGAGAATGATTCTGGCGATGCACGGGCCAGACTCGCAGATTTACAAGACCAGTGAACTGTCTCCGGAGAAGAAAGCTTTTCACTGTCCGTATTGCAAGGAGGTCGGGCAGAAACATAGGATCAATCTGCACCTGAATCACGCGAAGTGCCCTGGGCGACCTAACAGGAAAATGCCTGCTTATCCGAACCTCGACATCAAGAATCAACCTCAGTTCATACAGAAGATGGTGGATTGTACAACAGTGGACGACGTCATTGCTGCGTTCCAGCATATCGTCCCACTCGATAGGTCTAGCAGGAAGCCGAGAGGCGGCGGGAAGAGAGCGGCCGGGACTGGATCTCGGGACACTCGCGCAAGAAAGCGAGGTGCGTCGACCTCTCGGGCATCGAGACCAGTCCGATTGGAAGCCGATGACGAGGAGTCGTCATCGGATGACGACGATCAGTACGAGGCGGGCGAGGATGGCGATAGGTCTGAGGACCACGAAGATGTCGATGCTAGGCCCATGGACATCGTCGCCTACAGCGTTCCAGCGACATCGGAAAGTGGGCACTTCGTTTCCGGGAATGTCGCTTCCAGCGCCCCGATAAGCCAGGCGATTGTTACATCAAGTGCTCGTGGTCGGGACATGCACTCGATAAAGCGAGGTGCATCGTCCTCTCGGGCATCGAGAGCAGTGCATGCACAGCCCCCGTCCGATACGACCACATCGGATGAGGAGGACCAGGACGGGTCGCGAGAGGATAGCGAATCCTCTCAGGCGCGCGAAGATACCGATGCGCGTCCCAATGAAGCGATCCCGGTCAGGCATCCAGCGACGGCGAAGGGTGGGCAATGCAGCTCCGGGAACGTCGAGAAGAGGCCTACGATAGGCCAGGAGGTTGCAACACCCTCTCGGCGTGCGAGGAGCCCCAAACCGAACTTGAAGGCGCGTGCGATGTGTCCCTTTGACAGCATCACTGCCCCGAATTTCCATGGAGAAGACGATCCATATTCCGTAGGGAATGCAGCGGAAGTGCGCGAACAGTACAAGGTGGTGCGGAGGGACGACGGACCTAGCGCGACTCTCGCCGATATCTCCGACGAGAGGTTAAGTATCAGACAATACCTCGCGGGGGGCGCTAGGCCGAGGTACAGTAACCCGGACAGAGAAGCCAGGGCGCGGGAATTGGAGGAAATGCGCATTCGCGAAATAGAGCGCATTCGTCTCGACGTGGACGAAAAGTACGCGGCGTCCATCCAAACCGACATACCTCCAGTGAGGCGAACCCGAACCCCTTTGTGGATTCTCATGAACAATGGTTTGCTGTCTGAAGAGGAGGGTCGCAGCATATCGTCCGAGAATCATCTACTTCAGATGATGCAGGACGTTGTGGCGCAAGGGCAGTGGCGTTTTACGTCTGCTATCGGGCAAGCGTTCTGCACGCAAGCCATCTCCACCGACGAGCTAAATGAGTGCAAGCCTATCGTGGAGCTGGCGCAGTTTCCGTGGAGCGAGAAGCTGAGAATTCGGTGGGTGGCTACTGTGAGGGAGACGTGGCTATTTCTTCAACGAGAGAAGGAGGCGGAAGAATGGGAGGTCTCGGGAAGAGCTAGGGCCGCCAGGATCCAACAAGACCGCGAGGCGGAACTGGTCTCCCGAATTGCCTCCTACGACAAGGAGCGGTCTGTGGAATGGGAGGCCTTGGTGTGGGACTACAATCTCCTGTTCCACTTCTGCGCCGATAACCCCTTCATTCGCGAGCTCTTGCCGCCCATGCCATGGAAACACAACTCCGAAGAGGCGAGAGTGGTGTTATCGATCTTGAAGGCAGCAAGTATCGATCCCATGCGTCCTCCACGAGAAGCGAGGCTCCTGAAGTGCTGGTTTATCGCCAACGGTTTCAGTAACCGGTTTGTCCCCCCTCTATTATCGTCATCTCTTTTACCAGCTATTTTAGGGCTTCAATGCTATCGGACTCTCGTTCCAGTTCAGAGTTTTTTGTCGTTTTAACAACTACTAGATTGGAGGTATCGCTTATGAGTTATCGGCTGACTGTTGTTTGAATTGCAGTGGAACAAATATGTGCCATCCCCACGCGCGAATGACGCCGCTGATGATTGATAGGAACTCCGATAACGCACATTCGCCTTGGGATGGCGCATTATTTCTGTACGAGAAGCTAGGGAGGTTTCTCTTCGGGCATGTGGAGTACGCGGATGAAGATCCGGAGGTGGTAGAACTCCATCAGATGCTCGTTAACGAAGCGCGTGAATGCGGCAGAGCTCTAATACAGTTCACCCATCACGTAAGAGCGCGGACAGTCATCGACATGGCCTGTAGACACGAGGTCCAGTTTGAGCTGAGGTGGTGTCAAACCGATCTGGCGTCGTACATGCCATGGGAGCTTCTCGAAGAGCAATGCCTGTTTCGGGAAGACATCGACTTACTATATGTCGGCAGTGGATCGAGTAAGCCGTCCGCCACATCGTTTACGATCTTCACTTACAATTTTATGCATATCGTGTGTGAGTACTTATGTTTATCCAATGTCACGTGTGTACAGATATGGTAGGTGGTCACCTTATCGGAGTCCATGACGGGCCCGAGATGCAGGCTTGTCTCACGGCGATAACAAGTTTCTGCCGGAAGCAATGCGCAGCATCGGTGTCACGTATTCGATCCGAAGACGTCACGGAGGGTTCTTCTCGGAATACTCGAGACATCGAGGGTGCCCAGGCTCTTATCGCCGTCCACGAGGGAACTCCGATTGGGCTCGGAGAGCGACGAGAACCTGCTCAAAGAAGGGAGCACGTAGAGAAGGTCTCTCTCCCGCCGCATATCGTGGTGGAGGACGTCGCCGATAAGAAAGATGAGAGTCCTTCAGAAGCTGCATTTCGGGAGGGGGAGGAGACGATGGACGTTGACTCCGAGAGGGAGGAGATCTTGGGTAAGGAAGGAGATGCCAGTATCCCCGACCCCGGGTTCGATGTCGTCCCGAATTTAAGCCGTGGGAGCGAGGAGCGAGAAGCCGATGTCACACCTGACAACGCCGAGGTCAGCCAGGAAGCTGGTCACCTAGCTGACCGGCGCACTACATCTGCAGGCGATATGTCAGGCGTCCCTTCTTACATGGTCCCGGTTCCTATCGAAGCCGATAAGGAATGTCGGGCTAAGGAAAACAACGATCCGCCTATCGTTGAGAGAGATTCGCAGCCATCGGAGCCTATTGTGTCTGAAGAAGAAGCGGCAATGCCTTCGGAGCCTACCGTACCTGAAGAAGGAGCGGCAACGCCATCGGAGCCCCATGTGGCGGACGACGGGGACGAAACGCCTCTCGGATGGACCCAGGTAATGGCTGACCTCACGCTTGGAGATGGGTTGCTAAACCTACACGGGAACGGAACCCCCGAGGACTTACGATCATTACACGGGGTAAGAACACAACGAGCCGTGAAGGTTGCCGAGGGAATAAATAGACAAAACCGTCCTTTTAACCTATCGCGATATCCGCCTATGTATGCTATGTTCTTTGCTTCCCCTCGAATCCGTGTCATAGAGACTACGCCCCTAACGACTATAGATTCTGTGTTTTTGTAGGACGGGTTATCGGAACAATGGAGAGAGCGAACTCTAGCGCAAGTCATCGAGGGCGTGATGGAGAAGAGGGAGTCCATTGTGTATCATCCAGGACTTCTGGAATCGCTCGCGAAACGCGTCCCTGATAACCCACCCCCGTATCAGTGTATGTTGCCCGAGAACCGCCACATCTGCACGTCTCGGATGCCCGACTGGAATAGAGAGCCCACTCTATGCTTCGAGGCTGCAAGTCACTCTCCGGAGCTGGTCGAGCAAAGTTTGGGTCTTATCGTCGAGCTTCTGAAGCACAGGTTTAGTTTTTTTACTCTTATCGTCCGATACTTTCCGATTTGCGACCTCAAGTATAGTTCGTGTTCGATATCTTGTGAACGATAACCCCTTAATACGATATGACTTGTACTGTACAAATGCACGTATCGTTTGCTAACTCACAGTGTCATTTCTGTCCCGCAGACCCCCTGGCAAGAAACTCGATGACATTGTAGACGATATGCTCGTCTTCGGCCCGGACAAGAGGAAAGCTGTGACCATATCGCTCAATCGTGCCGACTGGGGCTGCATTCTCCAGGACGGGCGAGAGCTCGACGGCTCTCTTATGGACTTCCTACTCCGGCATATCGTATACCGCGCTGACCCGGAGGTACGACGGCACTACGCGTTGACTCACAACTGGATGTCTAATTGCATGCAGTCGAAAATCGATGACGCAAGCACATGGGACGAAGTCGTGTATTACATCTATCGTACCGTGCGTACCGTATCTCGACTCGAGGACACACTAGTGGTGCCCTACCAGAACATGGGTCACTGGAGCATATTTGTCGTGGAGGACTCCCAGACGATACAATTCGACACGTTGAATATGCACCGGGACGAGCGAGCGGGCAACTTCGCGTTTGTGTTGCACATGGCGTGGGCGATGGCGAGGGGTGTTTCGCCTAAGTCGGCCATGTGGAGGAAGTGGCAAGGACGGAAGGTGAAGAGGTTGCCGATTCCAAAGCAAGCGTTGTCGTGGGAGTGCGGTTACGTGTCGTGCTTGGCATTCTGGCAGTACCTCGTCATACGTGGGAGTAGTCCATCCGCCGATCCGGATTTGCTGCAGAACCACAAATGGCAGGACTGGGCGGGGTCAAAAGCGCGACTGTGGTTAGTTCAGGCGTTCTATCTCGAGCTTATTTCCCCGCCCAATGGGTTTTCTAAGCCTACAGTTGATGTCTGGAGTCCTGTACAGGCATATGTTCTCGCCAGCGAGAACATGGAGGGCGATGATGAAACCATGGAGGTGAGCCCGGAAACAGGAAGGAGGAATACGACGAGGGCTGCTATCGACTTGGGTATCGAGAAGACGATAGCATTGCAGCTCAAGGGATGTCGTGTGAGGCAGCCTCTCGGCGAAGCACCTAGGGAAGGGGTGAAGAAGCCGGGCACGAAGAGAAAGCCGAAGAAGAAGTAGGCTCAGAGCTTCTTCTTCTTGTATTTTACATGTACGATAGGTTAGGCTCAGAGTTAGCGGTAGGACGATAGGTGTGTATACATTCATTTTCCGATCAAATACCGGACAAATCTGTACTGTACATTCCAAAATGTACAAGAATGTGTTGGTAATGAAATGATCTCCCGTTGTCTATCTATCCTGGCTATCGTTTATCTATGCATAATAATGTGTATTTGTCCTACCAATCCTGTTTGTATCCTATCGAGGACTATACCTCCCGCGATAAGAACTATAGGAGCGAGCGCAGTATACCTCTTCCGATAAGATGAACATATGTAGGAGAGGACGATGGACCACAATATGGCAACCCGATAACGCGGTGGCGTTATCGGATGTCTAAATTAAGAATATAGCCTATTGGCTATGCTTACTGCGTAAGGTTCTCGGGAGCACGAGCCGAGGAATGTCGGTAACCTCGCGAATCTAAGAAATCGCGCAGCCTTTGAAGCCTCATTCCGAGCCCGTCTCGGTTACAAGGGAGGGAATGAGCAATCTGCAGCAGTGGATGAAGCATGCCGGCATCAATATCTGCCTCGATTCTGGACAATGTCCCATCCATACTTCGTAACCCGGCGTCCAAGTGCCGCGCCAGTATCGGTTGCCGATACGCCTTATCGAGGAGCTTCAAAATGAGTTGGTGCATGCGGTCGAAGTCATCTGACCACACACTTCCCAGTTCTCGTGTTGGCGATGTCTCGAAACATACATCTCGGTCACATGATCTTGAAGGCAACATATCGTTGGCGTCGATATCGAGAACAGGCCGTAGGATTTCCGATCTCTGGTCGTTGGAGAGCAGGAGATTGGTCATACCTCCTTGGGCCGTGCCGCGTAGAGAGCCGAGGTATCGGGCAATCTTGCCCGAGGCGAGGTCGGGTCTCGTTAACTCGAGTACTTTAACTTGATGCTTGCAGATGTTCCCTTTCTGGGAATACACACACTCGCAGACGGCCCACTCCGTGCAGGGATTGTATACAGCGTACGCAATGTGACCTCGTTTCGAAGACCTAACCAAAGCCGGTCCTCCAATATACATTGGCAATACGACGTTCTCGTTTGGGATAGAATTGGCTTGGATAATGGAGTTTACCATAATCTGCCTCAGCTTCTTGTTCTTCACGAACCCGTTCTGTTTACTCCAGTCGGTGTAGTCATATTTCTCAATGACATTCCCAGTGAGCTCATAGATAAGCCAGTCCATCCGTCGGCCGATAAGCTTCCTTTTCGACTGTCGCAAGACGGATTTCATGTTCGAATGGAATGACTCTATCGCAGCTGTGGTATCCTGGCCCGCATGAGGGATCTTTCTGTCTCCCACTACCCACATATGGATTTTCGGCATCCATTCCTTGTCAAAATACTTCCAGTACTCCTTTGCATCTGGAATGCGTGCCTTTGCCTCCATATAGACGTGTTGAACCCACTCTAACAACGTCCAGATCCTCGTAGGAGGTCCTCTCGTAGCAGGGTCATCGCAATCACTTGGTGTCTCCGACATGTACATAAGATCCCCTACAGTACGCAATGCAGCAGCTCTCGTCTCCATGTCTTTCAACTTCGCACAAGCGTTCTTTTGCCAGGCTCGACGCACGTGCCACAAGCATAGGAACAGAAACGACCGAGGCCAAACTTCCCTGCGATAAGTAAAAACACGATAACCCATCAGATAACCCGGCACGATACGAGAAAGCCGGAACGCCGATATGTCGGATCATCCCGACCTGAACCTGACGTACAAAAGGCAAGATATGAAACCAGAGGGGGTATTCTGCGAGTCTCTATAGTTTCTTACCGGAGTGAGTTGATCTCGTTATCGGCGTCGTCGAGTACGAATGCTGTAGGTCTCCATCTTGGGTTGATTTGCTCTAGCTTCTCTTTTAGAGCGTGCATCCAAGGCACTAGATCACTTTGTTTTGATCTCGCGGTGATTATAAAGGCGACGGGCACGCCATTCCTCCAGTCGTCGAACACCATCATCGTGAATAGAGGGTACTGTAAACAATAGGAAATATTAGTACTAGAAGATACGAATCGATGTTGCACAAGTTTGTAGATCGGATGAGTAGACACATTCAGAGCGAGTCGTAAAGGCACATACCTTCTTGTTGTTTGTAGCGAAGGTCCCGTCTATCGCAATAATGCTATCGTGCCCATAGTTGAGCATCATCCGCAGCTGAAAAGGGGTCTGAATCCCTATCACGAAGGGCACGTTGTCAGAGTTCAGGACCCCTTCTATCTTAGTCCCCGGATCCTGGTAGTAGAATACCATCTCTCGATTCTCTCGTACCCACATTCTAACACTCTCGGCATCATTATGGTGCTTCATGTAGAGTTCTTGCGCACGGACGCCACAAATGTTCCGAATATCCTCCATGCTCAGGAAACAATCCCGAGAAGGTGTGAGCGTGCCCTCATCGCGTCCTTTGAGTACCAACCTCTGATGCTTTAGTTTAATCGATTCCATAGGAACGAGCTCGTCGTACTGCCGTAGAACCCAATCTCTAACCTCCTCCGATATGCACTTTCGGAATCTGAGTCTCCCCCTGGTGATGTTTACCTTATCGTGAACGATATTGCCCTCTCTATCAACGTGATCTTTGCAGAAGTACCCTATCTCGGCGATAGATGGTAGAAAGTAGTACCTCTTTACATAGAATCTACATTGGCAGCCCACCTTCATAGACCCTCCCTCCTTCGCGTCAGTAGCACGAGGGCCTTTCTGACCACGTCCTGAGTATATCTGTTTTCCTTTCCGATTGTATCGTCGTGCTGTGGGTGCCATATCGGGAGTGATATCGTCGATCTTGTCTCTATTGTCTTGGGGACCGTATTGACAACGCCATCTGCAACGACAGCCGAGAACTTTTTGTGATGGATACAGTGCGCAGTAGACGATATGACAGTAATCCTCGTAACAGCAATGACCATCTTACCGTTGAAGCTCGATGGGGCAGTTCCAGCGATAGTGGGTCTTATCTCCCACGTTCGTGGGGTCGAATTTATCCCGCACGAATGTGGTCTCGACGTCCTTTCGGCATGATTGCTCACCGTTCACGAAATCCATTACTCTATCCCATGGAATGTAGGCGATAAGCTTCGATTGCTTTCCCTCACCGGGGTCATGATCAGGAAGACCATGGAGGTCATCAACAGCGGACTTCGTCTCCCTCTCGGCCTCAAAATTCCACCTCAGATCTTTCCAAGTTAGCAAACCAGGTGGAGGCTTATGTAATGCATCACGCATCCTAAGAACCTTGTGACCATGCTTCATGAGGTACCGAGCGTGCGGGCCTTCTCGGATAGCTGTATCTAGATCTTGCACACCCTCCTCACGCACACCAGCAGGCTTCTTTCGACCCTGCCGCCTCCATCCTCTCGCTGCCACCCCGTTATCGGCTCCACTCCGAACTGGTACCTCACTTGCATCCACACCTGGGAAGACCGGCGGCAGGAGATTCAGATCCAGGAACTCCATTCCCGCTGCCTATCGGTGACACTCTACTCTCCCGCGAGCACAACAAATGGCGCCGCAATGAACACGGGCTGGGGAGACGTTGCAAGCCGAGTCCAACATAAATCATCTACATCATCTCCGCTCCTCGGATTGCCCGGATGATACTGGCTTATCGGCGGCGGAGGGGGGTGGATGGGTCCCACCGGTACACGTGGGCGTGGATCCGTTCCTAGGCCGATAGCCGATATGGTGTTATCGGGTCTCGGGGTCTGCGCCGATAGCAGGGGCGGGCAGGCGCTTATCGGGATGGATCGGGCAGGGATCTCGGAAAGGGCGAGAGGCGCTGGAAGGAAAAGACGCGGACAAGGGGGCGGAAAGATGCTTTTGGGGGACGGCCGCGGGAGACGGAAAGAAGACCAAAACAGGGCCTGACAGCCCGAACACGGATTGAACCTAGTGAGCGGGAACCTTACATAGTCAGATAATTTAAGATTAAGTAAAACATTCACACCAGAAGTGACAACCCTGCAAGGTATATATGGTGTCCACAAAAAAAAATCTCTAACGAATCATTGAAAATAATTGCTTGCTGCACCAGCACATCTCCACCCACCAGTACTCGTTGCACTCGTTAAAAAGATTGTACGTCTCAAGTTATCACAACAATCTTAATAGTTTTGCGAACCTAAATTCATCACTTCTCTGCAACCTGTTAACCCCTGAAGGCCCAAGAGTACCCTTGGGGGACTCTTGGAGGTTTGGTCAGGTTCCTATGGTGTCAATTTCCAACATTCCTCTTTGAAATTTCTATTGTAGATGGACATTGCTAAAAGCTTCATGTGAGTCCAATTTTTTTTCTAAATCCAACATTTTATGAAAAAGTTATAGGTTTTAGAATTTCAAATGGGGAGAGCAGGCACATCGAGCAACTTCAAAAACTTTCGCTAGGACAATCTATTGAATGTGAGGTTTTTAATACTAGCAAATAATATTATTTCCTTTCATATTATCAAAAAAAAATCTTGTCTAAAGTGGAAAATAGCATAATAATCCAAGTCAAACATTTTCACACTTTGTCACACTTTGTCGGGGAAGGTACCAAAAGAAATTCTTCTTTTCCACATAAAATTTAGAGATCTTTGTGTTTCTTACATATTATTTTTTCTACTACAAGATGTGGTGTAAACCTTCTTATTGACCATTTGGATTATCATTGTAAAACATATTCACTTCACAAAAAAATAAACGTGAATGTTTTATTTTTGAACCTCCACTCCTTGCACAAATGTTTTGAATATGCTACACCCCTTCTCTACCTCTAAAAATTGAGTTCAAGGAAATAACATCATGACTAATATGATGGTAATGTATTCAGACCTTGGGTAGTCAAAAATTTGACACCAAGTATAGTCAAAGTCTATTGATCCTCTCAAAGGAGGGAAGAAAAAGAACGGTTTTCTCTATTTCAAACACTATAATCTTTCAATCCGTGCGGTCAAAACTTATGAAATTATATGAGGACGTTAATGAATAAGTCTTAATTTAGATCCTATGGCTCGATGTAGAAGAAAAAAAAAAGTTTTGATTACCTCAGTACTCATTGCACTAGAACAAGCAGTGTTAAAGTGTTTTTGGTGTGAAAATGACTTGGGCCTTTAGAGCATCTCCACTCCTGGCGTGGAATTTTCCACGCTAGGACGGAAAAAAAATTTCACGCCAGGAGTGGATTAGGGTTTGGTGCTTGCTTGGCTCCACCCCAAGCTCCAAAAAATTTTACCCAAAAAAATGCTTTGACCTTTTACCTCCCGCCACCAATGACACGGCGCCACGTGTCGACATCAATGACATGGTGCCACGTGTCGCGAGGGTATGGGTGTCTCACCAACATCAAAAAATGGTGCACTCCCCCCATCCAAGGAGCTTTTGGTGTGCCATGCACCAAAACTTCTAAAATTTTATAAAGTTTCCCCGTTTTGAGGTGATGGGTGCAACTTTTTGACCTCACAAAACTCCAATTTGGTGGTTCTCCGTCTTGGGGTGGAGATGCTCTTAGGGGTTAAAAGGCAAGTAATTACCTTCATACTCTTATGTAATTCCTTACTTTCCTCCAGACCAACAACTCCTCCAAAATGTTCATGCACAACAACAGAGAATAAAATCTTATCATGCTCCTATATGTCAACAAACTACTTCCATTCAATGTAATTAAGAAACAATTAGTTATGTAAAAATTGTAGGGTCGTGAGTAACCCTCAGCGAAGTCTCAAAGGCAAAGACTTGTTCCAAAGCCTCAGCGAAGTCTCAAAGGCAACGACTCTGGAAACTAAATGCATCCTTTCTCTACACCCACTAATACTTAAGACAAAACTGAAACATTTATACAGCACATACACAAGCTACACAACATCAAAGTTATAGAGAACATTGACAAATGCAAGGTGAGAACATACATGTAGTTGGGATTCATGGCAATGGACGACGAGTGAGCAAGACGAGTGAGTGGGACGATGATGGAGCCGAGCGGGACGAGTATTGAGTGGAGGACCGGGGCCATGCGGGAGCTTGCGATGTGAGCGGAGCATTTTCGGAGCCGAGAGTCTTGGAGCGGGAAGTCTCGACTCTTGCAAATCAGAGTGCGTAGGAGAGGCATCCGGGAGCGAAGACTGCGGACCAGGATTGTGCACAGATGTGCCTTGCGGGGGTCGGGCCAGTGGGCGGGCCTCGGCCGTAAGGGCTCCTCAGAATTGGGACTACACCTCTGTCCAGTGTAGCCCATACTGCCCGCCCAGCGGCCCGGTTGAGCTCGGTTCTTCAACCCGGTTCAGCTCTGATCCCGCCCCCATATCCACCCCCATACCTTCCACTCTCAAAGTTGTCGTCCTTGTCTCCGTCGTTTGTCGTCCTTGTTCACCTTTCTTGGTCCCATGTCTGCCGCATCCAGCAACTAGTGATTGTCGAGTAGGGTGCAACTTAGGTGACGTATTGTGGATTTGCAGCGATGGGGAACTTGTTGTCACTTCTCACGCAGTACGATCTGGAAGATCTCAAGAACCATTGTAACAACCTCTGTAAGCTTCGTAAACTCACTTGTGAATTACTAGAGTGAAAGGCTATGAGAAAGTAAGTATCTGGAGCAATTTTGCATGCTTTAGGGTTTGGCAATTCACGTGAAATTTGTCCAGCTGTGAATTTTTAGGGACTTCTAGTTTGTAACATGATTTTAGGGTCATCTCTTTGCTATGGACATTTAGGATGATTTTTTCTTTTTCTTGATGGATTTGTAGCGGGAGATAATTGCTTTGTCGAGCAATTCCGTCAGTTGGACCGTACTGGAAAGGACTTTATCTCTGCCGATGAGTTCATGGGCGTGCCCTAGATTGTTGTCAATTCTCTTTTCCAGGTTCAATTCAAACTATGAATTTATGAGTTTTATTGTTTGTTAAGTGTTTTATTGATGTATGGTGACGCTTCAGTCTTGCAGAGGTTGCTGAAGATGTTGGAAGGGCTCAATTTCAAGGGATTCATTGTTTTGCTTTCTGCTTTCAGTGCACGCGCCACAAAAGACCACAAGTTGAAGTGTAAGTGAAGTGAACGGATGAATAATTCTTTAATTCAGAGTTTTTTTGATGGATGAGAGGCTTAAAACATGCATTATTAGTGAGTTAGCCAAAGTTGCTGTAAGATATAATATGTTGATTTTTTGTTCCTTCTAGATCATTAGAAGAGGTTGGCGTTTTTCAATTATAATCTTTGTTGCCGCTTAACTCAAGCCAACGTCGTTTTTGCCATCTTTGAGAGAGTTTCAAGCTTGAGATGCCACTTCATTTGATTTTTTAGATAATATCTTGAGCTGTCCATCTTCGAACGATGCATGTTCTGGTGGCAGTCAGTTTCATCCAGGCTCTTGAACAAATAGGATACATGGTGGATTCAGCTTTAACGTTACTAGATTTCAAAAAGGTCCATCTTGAACCTCATACTTGACGTCATAATATGCCTCCTCAAGATATGCTTCTGTAGTTGCTGTGACATGGTTCTGTAGTTTGACCGTAGGATGCTTTGGAATTGAATTGCTCACATTTGCTCTGGTACTTACAAGTTTTGAGCAAGGCGGACCTGAAAATGGGCGTGGAAGTTCCAGTGGACTAACTAGGCCCACAGTGACACTGTAGCTTTGTTTGTATTGTAGCTATTCCAATAAAATGATGCATTCTATGTTACAAGTTTGGTGAAATTATACGACACAATTTGCAAGAATTCCTTGCATACCTGATGTTACGATATGATGTTAAATCTCAGCCTCCACAGTTTCAGCAAGTACTTTGTTCAACGATGAACAAGTAGAGCTTGATGAAGCAGGGGAGCGGCAACTCTCAAACACGTCTTCGTAAAGATCACTAAACAGTCCAACTGACAAAATTGCTCGTACAAAGCAATTATCTCCCGCTACAAATCCATCAAGAAAAAGAAAAAATCATCCTAAATGTCCATGGTTGAAGAACCGGGTTGAAGAACCGGGTTGAAGAACCGGGTTGAAGAACCGAGCTAGACAAATTTCATGTGAATTGCCAAACCCTAAAGCATGCAAAATTGCTCCAGATACTTTACTTTCTCATAGCCTTTAACTCTAGTAATTTACAATTGAGTATACGTAGCTTACAGAGGTTGTTGCAATGGTTCTTGAGATCTTCCAGATCGTATAGCGTGAGAAGTGACAACAAGTTCCCCATCGCTGCAAACCCACATTACGTTCACTTGAGTTGCACCTACTCGTGTGATAGCTCTGGTTTGACGATCACTACACTAAACACTGAATATAGTGTAGAGGGATTATTGATGTAGATCACTCACACTAATTTCCATCAAAGCATGTGCATGCCAAGTTTTGATTGGGTATTTGTTCTCAAGCAAGTGCGTGTCAGTCAACAATTGCATGTAGATTTTCAGTTAGTGTAGGAAATTTCAAATAGTCTAGTCCACACTAGATTCACGGAACGGTGTAGTTGCTGGATGCGGCAGACATGGGATCGAGAAAGGTGATCAAGCGACAAACGAGCAAGCTTGAGTGCGACACACGACGGAGACTAGGACGACAACGACTTTGAGAGTGGAGGATATGGGAAGGTAGATATGGGGGCGGGATCAGAGCTGAACCAGGTTGAAGAACCGAGCTCAACCGGGCCGCTGGGCGAGCAAAATGGGCTACGTCGGGCAGAGGTGTAGTCTCAAGGGTCGTTTACACTTGGAGTGGCCGAACCCACTTCTACACCCATTTTTCTGCCCCCGCTCTCTCCACCCTTGTATCAAGAACGATTTTTCATTTACACTTGAGGTAGCCACACTAGGGGCGGAAGGGTAAGTTTTTCATCAACGAATACAGGATTACATTGAAAGAATGATATGAAAATTAAGATTTGGTTTGTGGTCAACCTCTAAATGAAAGTAGAAATATTGGAAACAACATAAGTGTGTTGTAATATGTGAATTTGGGGTCTTAAATAAAAACCTTTATAGCCAACGTATTTTATAAAAATATGTTAGCTACACACACATGTTTTTTAGAATTGAGAAAAACGTGTGCTTTTAATTGGAGATAATTAAGATTGGATGAAATTAATTCATGCACTACATAATAAAAGAAATGGTTCTTAAAAAAACATGCAATTATTTCACGAAAATTGTGAAATGAAGACTACCATGGCATTGTTGATGCATTTTTCTTCAAAAATCTTTTTAAACGGAATTTTGTTGAAAATCATTCTTTTAGTTTTAAGTGATATGAAATGAAACACTAGTTTCTTATCTCAAAAATAAAATATTGATGATTTTTTATTAAAAATATAAAATGGGCCAACATCTTTATAGCCTTTTGATTAAATCTCATAATACAATCTTAGAAAATGGTATCATCTTCCTTTTCAAAATACAACTATACAAATGCGCACGCATTTGTGTCAACTCATAAATTGCATTCTCAAAATCATTAAAGTATGCTATATCCACTGCTAAGGCAATGACATACAATCCACAAGATGACAAATCAGCTTGTTGTTGTACATGAATGTACTTATATTCTATATTTTCAGGAATACCAAATCTTTTCAAATTTTAAAATTAATATCATGTCTACCCAAAGTGTCATATACATGTCATTGATGAAAGAGATCGCTAGTGGGATTAAAATATATTAACATCCTATGCATATACTCTTTGTGATGAAAAAATTGGAGACATGGTTTTAGCAATGGTGGTCTTGGCTTCTTCAAGTTGCCGTCAAAGCGAGTTTCATGAGGATAAAATCCTTTATGTACTAAAATATCATCATATAATATTTTGAACGCAACATCCATTATTGAAGTACTTAGCCATCTATCTTCTGACATCAAGATTTCTTGGTCGTCCCATGTCAAAAATAATGGCTCCATCCACCAAATTCCTGTTAATCATGTTTAGTAAGACCATTTGTCAGTACATTATATTTAATATTTGAAAGATATACCAAACAATATGTATACATATTATGGAAAATTAGATTTATCACATGTTGTACCTTTCTCTTTTTTAATGTTTGTATGTTTTTCTTCAATGTTTTTTTCTTTTTTAAGATTGTCTCCAATAATTTGCACTTCTTCATCTATTAAAATTGTCTCTTCTTTATTTCCTCAATTTTTTCTTCTTCTCCTTCTCCTTGTTGTTGTTGTTGTTCTTCTTCTTCATTTTTTCCTTCTATTTCAATTTTTTTACTTTCTTTTTCCATTTCTTCATTTGAATCCATTATTTTTTAAAATCTCATTGGTGAAGATTGTTCAGTGTCTTTGCCTCTAGGTATTCCAATAATTTTGGGATTAGATCCAATAATATCATCCATCCTTGAAAAAACAAATCCCAAGAAGATTTCAAGCCCCATGTTTGATTCTCCGCACTTTGCTGAGCTATATTTCTGCGTGACAATGATTTCTATTTTGATTTGCATTGCTCCGTTGTTTTCGATCGACGATCAATGATATTTCCACCTTCATTTACATCTATAGTACATTCTTGCCAATGGCGTTTTTTAAAATTTCCCATACTAAGGTTTAAAAATTTATCATTATAATATGTCAAAAGAAGATTGACTTCTTGAGGAGTCCATATAGTTATGTCAGTTTTTCCTACATTTTGACGACCCTCTGTAGGTCCTTTTTTGATGCCTTCTTTTGTACTATCATCTTTTGAAGAAGCCATACATTATAATAATATGTAAAATAGGTGGATAAATAGGTAATCAATTATGATTGAAGTTATACCAAGAATATAATCTCATATATGTTTTTTATATAAATAAAAAAATAAAATACTTACATTGTTTATATACTTTCAAAATTTTGAAATAAAAGTAAAATGAAATCTAAAATTATAATATCTTTACATAAAAGCAAAATGAAATCTAAAATTATAATATCTTTTCCATTAAAGTAAAATGAAATTTAAAGTTAAAATATCTTTTATCAAAAAGTAAAATGAAATCTAAAATTAAAATATCTTTTACATAAAAGTAAAATGAAATCTAAAATTAAAATTTAAACAGTTTTTGCATAAAAGTAAAATGAAATGTGAAATTAAAAGTTATTGAGGTGCCCATAATCTAAAATCACAATACAAATGTATATTTAATATCTCTTAATAAACTAAGAGAAAATCTCTAGAGCCATGAGCTTGATTACAATGTTATAGTGATGACAATTTCATTTTTTTAGCTATATTTTTCTTTGCCAATTGTCTTTTCAACTTCAAACTTTCACTTTTGTATTTTTGTATGAGCCAATTCTCAAATAAGACTTCCCTATTTTGCTTAGCAATATTTTCTAATATTTTTTCAACCTCTAAAATGAATTTTGAGGATATGGCTTTAGTAGAATTAAGTTCTTTATCAAAGTCATCGCTACCAACATCTCTTTCTTCAATTAAGAAGTTATGGAGTATACAACAAGCTGTGACTATTGTTGGAGCATATTCTAATTTAACATTCATATTTTTTAATATTTGAAATTTCATTTTAAGAATTCCAAACGCATTTTCAATTTTAACTCTACCAGCTCTCGACTTCCTATCAAATAAATCTTTTTTTGAATCTCCACTTTTAGTGGTATTATAACATTTCATTAATCCTATCCGTAGAGGATATGCAGAGTCTCCAAGCAAATATGGTTGGATGTTTTTTCCATTTACTTTGTAAACTTGATTATGTGGAAGTTGGTCTGTTTAAAGCATTTTCACAATAAAGACAGTCGAAGGTAGGCAGCATCATGGCAACCTCCAGGTGCTTGTACACAAACATTTAAAAATCTCCGCCTATAATCACAAACACCTTGTAATAATATCGAGTGAAATTTCAAACGATTAAAATAGTCGCCATGAATTTGTTGTGTAGTTGGTTTTTCAGCCAAGCGTATATGACTTCCGTCAATTGCTCCCCACATGTACCGTATTCCGGTTAAATTTTCAAAATCCATCATAATGTCTTGTAATTCATCACCTTTTGGAATACGGATGTAACGATTATAAAATTGGTTCACTAAAACTTGACAAATTTTATAAGTGAACTTGGATGTGGTTGCAGTCAATACATCCAAGTAATGACCACCAATGTATATAGAGCCACCATATGCCAATCTATGCAAAACAATTGCCAAAACTTTATCATTGGGAATTGGGCCCCTCATTGCTGTCTTTTGTTTGGTGATGAATGGAGACAACATTTCGACAAGTTTATAAAATTGTCTATGAGTCATTCTAAACTCTTTTGTCCAACGGCTATCTAAGAGATTCCCTATACGCATCCACTCTTTTGTGCAAATTTCTTCCGAGAATACTTTTTGCAGATAGTCCAACCACATAGTTCTATTTGAAAGATAATATCGTGGTTTTGAAATAGATGAGAATGAAGATAAAAATAAGAGAAATATGAGCACATAAAATTCATCATTGTCATCTGAGGCTCTTTTTTGTCTTCTTCTCAAATATATGTTAATCAATTATTTGCAATGTTTTAATTTAAGTGTACTAATTCTTGCCATTTCCGCCAATGTTTTAGATTCTAATAAAAATAGTAATTATTTTCAATATATTTAGTGAATATAACAAATATAACATTGCACATTTATAATATTTATATTGGTCATAGAAGTAAAAAAGTCGATTTTATACTTAATTGCTATTTACTTTATAAAATTAAAATTTTAAATTGATTACTTTTAATTTAGACCATTTAATCTTAAAGTAGAAAACTTTTACTTTGTATTTTTAATTTTATAAAATTGTTAAAATATGAATTTGGTAAGACTTATCATGTTGTAATTGTCTCTTTTTTACTTTAAGGCAACTTTCAAATTTTCCAGTCGTATTTTTTAAACTTGCAACTCATAGAGTCAAAATTATAATTGAATTTAAAAAAAATTGAAATGGAGCTTAAATTAATCTTGCCATTGAAAGTAGTAAATAAGAGTCCCTTCAACTTTACCGCACCCACTTCATTGCACCCGCACCCACTCTTGCACCCGCTTGTCGCCCCCTCCTACAAACTTGGAGACTAAAAAAAGTAAACCCCCTTGCACCCACACCCCCTTCTGCCCCAAGTGTAAATGACCCTTCAGTTCTGAGGAGCCCTTAGGGCCGAGGGTGGACAAACCACGTTGGGATGCAAAAAGTTTTTTTTTTTTTTTTTTGCACACACAAGTTGCTATATTGGGAACTTGTGGCGAAATCCTATCGTCTGAGAGAAGAATCCACTACGAGGTCATGAATCCACAAAGATTTGAACCTATAAGCTCATGGCTTTGAATATCCAACCCTAACACCCAGGTCGTCTAGGGTCATCTCGAACCGAGGGACGCAAAAAGTTTCATCCACGCCCCTACGCCTTGTAAGTTCGAACATGAAGGGTGAATTGTCAAACAAGTATTTATGTATGTCACATAAATGACCTTGTTGGATCAGATACTACATCGTTGACATTTAGTGTTGATGACACTAGTTCTTGAGTTGACAATTAGAATTGAGCAAGATGAATGGAATTCATGAAAATTCACCAATTTTAGTATAGCAAGAACGAGGTTATATACTCGTTGTACCAACGCGGGCGACACACTTTTTAGTGAAGTGCTTCTATGTAGACGACGTTGCGTGTGCGCCCACTGTTCCCATATGAATAACTATATTATGTTTCGCACATACCGATGTTCTTCTGTTCTGTCTTATAAAGGTGAATTCCAATAGTAGACTTTCTATTCCAATAGTAGACTTTCTGACTAATTAGAACTTTAGTTCTAGCTTTATCTTTCTTAAGTTCAGTTGAAGTGTGAGTGTTGCCTCCTCCGAGAGCCTCACTCGAGAGCCTCACCTAGAGCCTCATCGAATCCTATTATAGACATAAATTATGATTTTGTCTATAATAACCAAGTCTGAACGAGAAGGATTTTTAAAGAGTTGAAAGAAAATTCTTGCTTACCTTTTAGTTCCTTATCCTCTAGTGCTCAAGGTATTGGAAACTAATTTTCCTGTTGAGTTTTTGTTCATGAAATTGAAATATCTTATTTTAGTATCTAATTGTGCAAAGTTCCTTAACTATTACTTACCAAAAAAAATTCCATAACTAAAAAATTTCTTAACTATTTCTCACCAAAAAAACTTTAGACTTGCTTATTTAAGTGCAAAGAGTTTAAAAAAATAAAGAAAATTTTAATTTCCATCTTCAACTAAAAGATCCTACTCTATACCATTGAAAATAAAACTACATGCTAAATTTTTTTATTGTTCTTCAACTACAATAAATGAAGATTGTAGAATTTGAAGTGAAGAAATTATAAACTCTTCTTTGTGCGCATAAAAGATTAGCAAAATTTGACTACACTTCGTGTTAAAATTTTACAATTGCAATAGTTCTAGATTTTATACCATTATAATGCATGTGACGTTCATTAGAGACATTTTAGAGCCTCCAAGAGGCCCTCATAAAGACTTTTGGGCATGGTACTTTTTAACAAAATTGTGTTTGGGCAATTCGTTTTAGCTTGGACAACTTTGTGGGCACCACCATTGTCTGAGCGAAGGACAGGCCATGTAAGCAAAATCCCATCATTCATCACCAACACCTTTTGATGTGGCATGGTGCATGCAATGTGGCACATTCAAACAAATTTAATAGACCAAATACGTAATCATACCATGGTCTCCCTAATACATCCGTTGACATTGGTCATATGTGATTGGCTGAAATTTACATGATTGAGTACAAGTTGAACCATGTGGCACATTGTGTGCCCACATATTTTGCCTATGTGGCATGAACCTGCCTTGCTAATATGGCTGCGTCCAAGGAGCCTCTTGGAGGCTTCAAAATTTTACTAATTTGTTCATTGAACATTGAATTATAGAGATGTTGGAGAAGCGAAGCATTTTCAAAAAAAAAAAACAATGAATGGAGGATAAAAAAACACTGCCAAATCATATTTTGATTTTTTATAGAGAAGTCTCGTATAAACTGAAAATCGAAATGGACAAACTGAGGTTTATGCTTCTCCTTTAAGTAAAAGAAATGAAATGATAAAATCAAATTAGAATCTTTGAATATAATGAGAAAATGAAATGTGTTTTGGGCACCTTGCCTAAAAAAGGACCAACGTGAGAAAACTTTGACTTGTCTTGAAGTGGAAGCTTCATACCATAAAAGGTTATTTGTTTACAATCTTAAGTAAATTATGTTGCTTACTTTTTTAATGAGCCTCATTTTTAATAGAGAATTGTAACCAAAAGAATTGAAGTTGCCCAAAGTGCCCGCATCAGACAATTTTTTCTGTAGGTCCGATGAGAATAAATGACATATTCCCACCTAGCTCTTATCATCTTGCATCTTTGTACAAAATCTCAAGAATTGGAAACACAAATTGCAATCATGGGTACATGCTCGAGATGTGAAAAAGCCCACATTAAGACATGTGGTCTATATAAGTTAAGCGATGGTGTAAACTATGGAAGTCTAGAACTCCCACTTGGTTGCCCCTACCAAAAAAATTAGCTAAAATTGTGATTTTTAATTTAAATAATGAACTAAGTAGTTAGTATTGCGTAGAAGTAGGTTGTTTAATAATTACTGAAAGTAGGTGAATGCTTAACTAGTTCATTAGAATTATAGTGGTGATAAAACCGGGCCTTAACACCACCAAGGTTATGCCCGGAAAAACCTAAAAAGAATGCTGAGAAGGATCTCCGGGAAAAAGGATCTCAATCACCACTTGGGCTAAATTAATGAGTCAAAGCTTTTTTTAGATGGATATATTAATGATAGTTCTTTCTAATTGTTTAGGCCGCTTTTCCTTTTTCTTAGGTATTGTTGGAAACTTAAATACCTATTTAGTTTAAAAGAAAAAGAAAAAGAAAAATAGAAAACATTAAAAACCAAAAATAAAATGAATTGATGTTCGGGCTAAACCCGAGTATTGGCTCACAAGCACAAGGGTGAGCAAACAACAACAGCCCGTGAGCGAGCAAGGCGAGGGTGAGCGAGCAACAACAACCCGTGAGCGAGCAAGGCGAGGGTAAGCGAGCATCGACAGCCCAAGGGTTTGCGAGCAACAACAATCCGTGAGTGAGTAAGGCGAGGATGAGCGAGCATCAATAGCCCGAGAAGAAGAAGAAGAGGAGGAGGAAGAAGAAGAAGAAGAAGAAGAAGAAGAAGAGGAAGAAGAAGAAGAAGAAGAAGACAAAGAAGAAGAAGAAGAAGACGAAGAAGAACAAGAACAAGAACAAGAACAAGAAAAAAAAGAAGAAGAAGAAGAAGAAGAAGAAGAAGAAGAAGAAGAAGAAGAAGAAGAAGAAGAAGAAGAAGAAGAAGAAGAAGAAGAAGAAGAAGAAGAAGAAGAAGAAGAAGAAGAAGGAAGGTACAAGGAGAGTGAAACCACCTAAGGTTTGAATTTTGCAAACACCTACGGTTTTGATTTTTGCAAACTAGGGTTTATGGAAGATTATGGCAGATGGGGTTGAGACACAAAGGAGGTGGAAATTACTAGGCGTGGAGGCGGTGCAATGAGATTCAGAACCGCGGTGAGAAGATTCAGAGACTAAACCACGATCTCAAAGAGGTTGCGGGTGCAATAAGGAGGTGGCAAGAGTTGTGAACAAGGTGATTTTTGCCAATTGATGGGTTTTTCTTGTTTGTACAACTTCCTTGTTTATTAGATCTCTTCTCATTTTCCTTTTTTCAAGGTAAATTTCGGTTGCCTTCTTTCTCGTCTACGGAAAAGTCTCCTGGTAGACTCTACTTAAACCTCATACGTCCTATATCTCAAGTTCTTGTTACTTGTGCGTTTACGTGTTGTCCCATCATTTGTTTTCATTATCTCGGCCTTGTGGCAAGTCTTCTTTTGAGTTTTTCCTATTCTTCCCCTTTTCCTAGATCTTGCCTAAATTTTTTATCTTTTCCCCGGTCTCCCTGGTCACTCAGAAAACCCCCTTAAAAAATTCTTGTTCTCCTAAGTCATCTCTTTTGCTTGAATTGGATAATTATTATGTTGTTTTGTTAGTTGTGTTACTAGATATGTGAGATGCCTACATCTACATTAATCTAGAAAAGTGTTCCGGAGAAAGTACACCGGCTGCCCGATACACTTGTGTTTTCTGGGCCGGACTAGAAATTGTGATAAGTTGGTAGAGTGATTGGTGGAAGTTTAGGCACATCCCGGAGTTAGTCCATTCCAGACAACATGACTCCACGGAGGACATTGAAGCTTTCCAAGATTGATCCTAACAAGTAGGAGGGGACGGAGCAAAGAAAAGAATTGGACGAAGACCTCACCCGGATGGGTTGCATGGGACTATATGAGAAATCGTGGGTCTTCCAGAAGGGATATGCGGCTCTAGAGTTGTTACCTCTCGAGACACCCCGGAGAGTCTACCGGGCTAATCCCCGGACATGGACCATAGAAGTATGGCGTAAGGTGTATTCTTTTCAAGAAGAGGAGGGATGGATATCCGAGGTAAATCAGGAGTTGCTGGATAAACACTTATCAAACTCCTACGATGTATCAGAGTACTACCGGAATGATTAATTCACGAACAACTGGTTGAGGAGGGTTGTTGAGTTTTTAAGCCCAATCTTCCATTCCAACCAATGTGAAAGGATCACAGCGCGGCTGGCCACTATCTACATACAAGCATTCTTCAAGGATTCCTTCCCGGAGTGGGGGTTTTTGTTGGAAGAAGCAATTTTGCCACAACTTCCAGCAATTCAACAAGGTGGATGTTCCAAGACCTTCTTGACTCCATAACTCATGCACTTATATGAGTATTATGACTGTCCGGTACCAGAAGAGAAGAGAGTTTGGAGACAAGGGATGGCTTCCAAGGACCATGCTCCCCAGGCCTTTCCCCAACACACTGGGCTACAATTGCTGTTACTAGCAATCCCACGAGATGCGTCATCATCTCAGTCACTCTTGAACAAGGATAGGTCCTCTCGGTCTTACCGAGAAAAAACCACCACCACTACCCCGGCCATCCGAGAATCTCACACTCGTGGAGAACATAGCCAAGTTCTCCCGGGATGTAACCCGGGATGGCCAACAGATAAAGATGGAGCTTCTGGAGGCAAAGAGTTTTCAGAGAGCTCTTCGGAAGGTGTTTCGAGTAGAAAACATCGGAGACATTTTAGCTGCAGTCCGGGAGGACTGGGAATAGTTGACCAAAGTAAAGAAGGATCTCCGGACATCCCAGAAGGAGCACTTTGATACAAAGATCAAGGCACAAGAGACTATGGTAGCACTAACCAAACTAATTGTTAGATAGACGAGTGCTACCATACTAATGGAAGACCGAAGCCCAACTTGGAAGAAGAAAAGATTTGTCTACACCAGTTTTCTTTCTTCAGAAGATGATAATCCACCCACTCAATGCCCAACGAGTCGAGCGAATTCTCCATCTTCCAAGGAGTGGGCTGTGAAAGTTTATAAAAGACAATGAGGCATCTGGATCAAACCTCATGGGAAAAAACCGGTTGATCTTTCTTTTTTACAAATAGATTCATTGATTGAGTCTCCAATGGCTATATTTGTTGATCCGGTGGAGACTTCTCGTGTATCGGTAGATACTCCCAATATACCGGTGGATACTCCCAATATATCGGTAGACCTCCCGGTTGAGACTTCCAACCTTTGGGTGGATTCTCTTGACTATGGGCTCGCACACTCCCAATCTTCTAGTCAATCCTTCTATGGATTTATCGGAAGATAAGTCCACTCCTCGAGATGACTCTTCCGGATGAGCCTATGTTATATGTTATATGCTATTCTGGATTTATTCTATCAGTTGATAGGATGTTGCTAGGTACGGTAGATTAACGCTAGGGTGGGAATAGTGATGTCGATGGGGCCCCATTGTGCACCCGGTCAATACCACTTGAGTGATTTTTCCGGCTATCTACTTTTGTTAGAGAATGTTTAATCGGTCTTTGAACGGGAGTCTTCCGGTTTACCGATCTAACTAGTAATTTGCCAATGACTATGCAACCCTCAATTCTAGGATCTAGATGCCGTTTTCCACCTTTTGGAGATCTAGTTTTTGAGGGTAGCTAGTGACCTTTGTGTACTTAAGGAGCCTTGGGCTCTTGTTTTAAGTATTCTTTTCCTTGTCGCTTTGCTTGTGTCTTGCCTTCGTTGCTTGTGTCCAGAGTTATTGTTGAGCTTGTGTAAGTAAAGGGGGAGAGTTGAGCCCTCCTAATGGGTCTTTGCTAGGATGTGCAAGGTTGTGGCTTGTTGAATATTATGTGTTTGAATGTGAGCTAAAGGCTTCCGAAGGAAGTAGGATATCCAAGCTAGATGGTGGAGTAAGATCCGAGATCTACTTCAAATCATGGAGCGGTTGGACCTGGTAGAGTTCCTTACTGGATGGAATTTGGGAAGCCCACTGTTATTTATGATAGCATCCCTTAAGTGGGAAGTGTTTGGATTGGTGGGGAGAAGGGGTGACATCCCCCCTCTTGATACACCGGGAGAGATCATGGCTAAGCTTAAGTCTGGAGTATTACCGGTTTTCTATCCTTATAGTGGATGAGATCCCTTGATCGCCGTCGAAAGATATTGTATTTCTTATGTGAGTTACTTATCATTAGACTGTTGTGATTCTTGTATCTTCCTTGTTTGATTCATTAGATGTGGTTGTAGTTGGAACCCGACTTTGCGTGACCGATTTACCGGGACTATTTTTCGGTAGATTGTAAAGACCGGTAAACTAGCTACAACCTTTTAATTCTATCATGGTGTAGAGTTAGATTGTGGATATTGTGGCCTCTCGACTATGAGAACAAAGGGCAGTGACTTCCCGGGCACAGTAAAAACTTACCGGAAAACTACTCTGACGCTAAACAAAGTTTAAACAAAACAATTGTGGTTACTTGTGACGGGTCACTGAGGTACCGGGGAAGCCATCCTCTGGAATGTGCTGAGGTATTTGAGTGTGAAATGTCCTTAGATTTAGAAAGTTTGATACACGATAAAAAATCCCTAGAAACAATCTGGTTACTAGGTGGGCTTCCTTAAGGTTAATTTTGGTTAACTTTGAGAATTACGAACTACCAGACTACGACATAAACTTTAAGAAAATTATGCACAACATCCAACAATTGGCAAAATGATTATAGTTCTTTCAAAAACATATGAAAAAAATGGAATTGGTTAAGATGTACACTAAATTGATAGTACTAGGTTGACATACAACATGTGAAGTATACATATATACATGATTATGATGATTTTTAACTCTTTATTTGATTATACACAAAGATGTTGCATATCTTATATGGATAAAAATGGATAGTTTGTTTTTATATTAGTGAGCAACAATCATACAACAATCAAGAGTCTCTTAGAGATAAATGTCAATCAAACTTCTAGATCAAGATCATTTCAAATGACTGAAATACCATATAGTATTTAGTGATGTATTTGTAGGTATTCATTGTACTTAAGTGTACTGTACATAATTGGCAATGTATTCTTGAGTATTCAAATAGCTTTGTAACTCCAAGTCAAGTTCCAATTTTTTAGAGCGCACGTGCAAAGTATGTATATATCTAAACTTCAATACCAACGACGTACTATGGTAATAGGTGAAGAGATGAAAAGAAAGTAGCTCCGCATTTTCTAGTGAGGAGAGTGTGGGCCGTGAGCAAAATGTTGGAGCACAAGGCAGGTAAGAGGTGCTAGGACTTACTTGCACATTCGGGTTGTGGTTTTCTTTTGCTGGAGGATGATGTGTGGATAATTAGTATGTTGGAAAGGGATGTTTAGAGTTAGATCTACTAAGAGATTGCAAAAGTTTGATGGGCACTATGATTTTGTATCAGAATGTAGATCCCAAGTAGAGCCTAGTGTTGGTCTAGATTCAAAATCTAGAAACATCTCCTTGCATGACGTAGTTCATGATCTAGACCTAGACAAGTTGGCGGCATGGACATATATTACATCCAACAACTCTGATCCGAGATACATCCGCAAGAGGAGACAACCGAGAATATGACAAATGGCAGTCGTACGCAAGGATCTCCAATCAAACATCGGCAGCACAACGCTCAACTCTAACAAGTCTAGATTTCAGATAAAATCTTGATTCACAATATACTCATCACATGTAGTATGTTACAACTTGCTTGCAAATCCATTTTCATTGAAACACGTACACTGTATTGTAATATATATTAGCATAGACCTAGTTTGCATTTGTACATTTAGAAACCTATAGATACAACCAAGAGTAGAAGAATATTCTCAACACACAACATCAGCAACCCCAACATCTAAGTTCCGGTGAAGAAGAATCTGAAGACTATCAAAAGAAGGGAACAGAGACCAACTCGACCAACATAGCGGATGCCAAAAGAGCATGGAGCCGAAGTCCTGACAAATCCAATGCAAGAAATATTTTGTGCAACATGAGCCCTCACAAATTGTTTAACTGAAATTGCTTTTATCCTATGGTTAATAAGCCAAGCCCAAAATTAGACTTGACAGAAAGTCACCACGCAAGTCTACTTGTCTCTCTCCTTTTCTCTCTCCTTTTATTTCTCTCCACAAAGCTTCTTTCTAACTTCCTTTGAGTGCGTTAGGATTTTGATTTATAGGGTGGTATTATGAGAGTTCCAAAAGAGGATTTGATAGCTTTAATACTTGATGACGGAGGTGGTAGTTTTCTAGGGACTTGTGGTACTTTAAATTTGAAGAAAAAATCGACAGAGGGGACCATGAGGTTTCTTATAGACTTGTGTGAGGAAAAATATTGGAAGTACAATTGCAAGCCGTTTAAGAAAGCAAATTGGAAGTCATTTGCAAACCACTAGAACACACAGTTTCCTAAGGAGCCTCAAAGAACTTGGCAAGAGACGCATGACAAGTGCAGCAAGATGAAATCAACGTACTAGGAGTAGAAGGTGAAGCAAGAAGAGACTAGAACTTCAGTGCCCACTTGGACACCATGGTTTGAAATCTTTGATAATATTTTTGTTGGTATTGCAAAAATCAATGGTGTGCTTGATGGTATTCGTCACGAGTTTTGTTGAAAGCATTCTAACGCGGTTGTTTTGAGTGATGATGATGAGGACACTTTGCCTACCTCTCTTCTTCATCCCTCTACTCCAAATAGTGCTTCTTCACACTCCATACGCAGTGAGGCAATCAACCAATCAGGATGTTGTGAGCGTCTAAAAGCGCCACAATTTTAGTTAATGATTGGTTAGTGCGAATTGGCCTCGCTAACTGCAATGCGTAGTGAGGTTAGTGGTTAGTAGCGTCACCTAATGATAATTAGTATTTATCAGTTAACTTGACTCTGCGTGACCATGAATGAGCGTGGAGAATAATATTTGACTTAGAAGTGTCCAGAGAGACCAATTTGATTTGTGGTTAATTTAGTTGAAGACAAATTAGTGAATTAGAGCTTTAGTTAGTGGAAGAATTAAAAACACTTGTTTTATAAGAAAGAGAAGAAAAACAATTGAGATGAAAGAAAAAAATATAAAGAGAGATGGAAAAAATGGTCAAAAGGCTCCATGTGAAGAACCCATGCTACTTCCTGCATAGATTAGTTGAAATTACAATTATAGTAAGACTAGCAATTGGTTTGATAGATTGTTTGGTTTCTAATGATTTAAAACCCGGATTAAGACTTATGAATAGTCAATCTTGAGGTTTTGATTTGTTTTGAACATATTGATGATGTTAGTTTTATCAAAACTACTTTAAATTAGGAGTTACTAACATGTCCAACTCTAAAATTGGGCATAGGTAGTTGGTTAATTAGGGCCTTTGATCTTGATCAAGGTTCTTGACTTGGATGGAGGAGATGTGGCCGCCATCCTAGGAATGCCTCCTAATTGTATGTGAAGGCTTTGGTGGCACTCTTGCACTCTCTCTCTTCTCTTGAGCGAAGCTGTGCCAAACGTTTCCCAATATTATCCCTCTTTTGTATTGCAGTTACATTGTTATTTTAGGATAGATGCAAAGAAGTAGGACGTGAATTTTCATAAGTAGTTAAATCTTGTTGATAATTTCCCCAAGACATGAAGCACGCTCCATTTGGAGCAAGGACGACAAAGTAATGGTATTTTAAGTGTCAAGGGGGTCCTGCTGCCGGCAGATCTTGAGCATCAACTTTGGCTCGGCAGTGCAAGCGAGCAACATCGGATTTGTTGCTGAGCTTCAAAATTCACGTGGAACCGCAAGTTTGCTTTCAAGGCACTCTAAGCACGCTTCAATCCAAGCAGAAAAAAAGAAGTTGTGGCCCATTTTGTGTCACTGGGTATGTAATCAGCCAGATTCACAAGGCAGATTTTGAAGAGCAACTGCTAGCGCTCAAAAACAAATCTGAAACAAAGATTTTTTGTGTGTCAAGATTATAAAGTTGGCTTTTCAAGGATCCAAAGCAAGCTTAGATCGAAGTAGAGACGGAGAAGTTGTGATGAGTTTAGTCACACGAGGTCTCATGTGAAGTAGATTCAGATGTCCTTTTTTGGAGGGCAATTGCTGTCCAACCACAAGGATTTTGAAGCTGAAATTTGAGGACCATGTGGTTTTTTGAGTTGGAATTCTAATGAAACCAAGCACGCTTTAGTGCTCAAATTCAAAGGAGTTGCAACTCATTTAGTGGCAAGGAGTCTGCTATAGGGCAAATTCAACGTCCTACCTTTCTTACTTTTAATTTCTATCTCAGTGTTTATTTTTTTCTTTTGACTTGATACTTTTATCCTTGAATTTTATTTTCTTTGCTTCTTTTTTATCATCCATATCCATTTTCACTTCCACTTTATCTTATATGGTTGAAACCTTTAAAATTTACCTCATCTAATGAATTTCATCAATTAGGATTAGTGTTCATTTATTAGGGTTAAAATTTGGATGGAATTAGTTTGTGTGAATTTAGATTCATTGATGTGAAGGACAAGTGAATTGAAATGCAACGAAGAAGAAGAGGAAATTGGCTATGGAGGAGGAATCCATTGTCTGCCATTAATAATTTCTCCAAGGGTATTTCTGGAGGTGGAGAAGATGAAATTGCAGTTCATGGAGAAAATGATAGGTGATGAGAGAAAAGGTAGGAAGATGTTTATGAAGGGGCAGCTACAAATGGCAGCTTTATTTACTGAAGTGTTAAGGCCAAGGACACTTTTGAGGGTACTATATAGGTTTTGTATCTTCAATGTTGTTTATTTTTTGGGATTGAGGGCATTGGAGTGTTTAATTCAAATCTTATATGGAATTAGATTAAATTTGGTTGCATTTGTTCAAAATTCCACGACATATTTAAAGAATTTTTTTCAATGATTATATGCATGAGTGTCTTTGAATTCAAAGCTTAGAAAAGATGTAAGGAAAAATATCATTGTAATCATTCATCATTAGGGTTTTCTAAAATCCATTGCCTATATAATTGTTGCCTAAGTATCTCTCCTTGGCGTTTTGCATATTCTTCCTCCCTATCCACAGGTAATTGTGCATTTCCAAATCCAACATGTGAATCTCTTCGAAAATTGGCATTAATCACTTGCGGCTCACGTTGATTCAACATCTCACAGTAATTGTGTAACCAACAACAAGCTACTATATTTTTAGCGGCTCTGTCAACTCTAGAATTAAAGTGTTTTAAAATTCTCCATTTGTTCTTTAATGTCTCAAACTCTTACTTAATCACAACTCTTCCAAGATTCATAGGATTTCAAATCTTTTCTTATGCATATCATTGGGAACCTTCAAGTTTTTCATTAAATACGTGCAAATGGGGTAAACAGCTATCCAATCAAATATGGAGTACATATGATGCCTCCAACCAAAACCATTGGTTCTTATAAAATCTCTCGTTTCTTCAGACCCTTGTAGAAGTTCGATACTTTGAATTGTCGACCAACATGCCCTCCTCTAGGTTGGCCAACACATACATTCCAAAAGATCTTATGTAAATGGAAAACCCCTTGCAATACAATGGAATTTTTCCTTATGAAAAAATCACTAGCTGCCAATGTTACTATTCTACTTGGATTTTCTGTTAATGGTATGTGTATACCATCAATTGCTCCACATATATTGGGCAATCTTGTCAATTCTTTGAAATTCAAGATGATGCTTGAAGCCGGGCTTTACTTGGAATGCTAATACAATGGCTAAATACTTTATCTTTATCTGTAAGTATATTACAAACAATATCAACATACTTTCTAATAGTTGAAGCTCCAATCTTAAATCAATATGCCATGTGTTTTAGACAATGTCCATGTGGAAATCTATAAATTATACATGCCATAATTATTTTAATTTTCATTTGTGGCCTCACTTGATTGACACACATATTCCTCAGAAAAGGAGTCAACCTGTTCAACAAATCTTCAAATGCACCAGAATCCATCCTATGAAACATTTTGAATTTGTTGTGGTGCATTTCAATAGTTGTTCTCGACACTACTCTTTCCACAAAGTTCCAATGTCATGATTGGCTAAGTTCCATCCAAAACAATTGAAGAGGATTGGGTTTCTTCCTCAAGCCAAGCAAAAACAACAAAAAGAAAAATGAAACCCTGTTGAAGTGCCACCAATATAATTCAATACCTCTCGAGCGCTTGATTCGTAACTCAAGCATTACTACCACTTACAAAAAAAAAAAAAAAAACAAGTAAACATACCAAGAAGAAAACCAACGAAGTTCAAGCTCTCTATAACTCGCTCAAGCTTCCCCAAGCTCCTCCAAGCTCCTCCAAAAGTTGCTCCCAATTCTTCAATTCCGAATATAGAGATAGAAATTCAATTCTACCTTCGTGGAGCCAATAGTGAGCTTGAAAAGTCAACATGGCTGTAAAAATTGGGCGGCTTGTTTCACAAGGATGGGGGCTGCTCTAAGATATAGGACGTCCAACCCAGCCCTCACCACGTGCATGTGTGCGGGCCTATTGAAGAAGGTGGTGTTGCAAAGAACTGTGGTGTAGCAAACAAAGGTGGCATCAAAAAGATTTATTTATTTGATATAGACGGATGGTACAAGATCCGGTCTGCGGGCCGCGTCCTTGGGCGGGCAGCTTGCAAGTTGAAACAAAAAACCTTCTAATACCTGCTTGATGGTACACGCTGCTGCCCTCGTCTCCATTGGAACCAGCTTTGTTGCAACCAGCTCGTCTTCATGAACCTCAATCTCATAGCCACGGCCCCAAAATCCTAAATTAAAGTTATTTTGAAATCACCGCAGTGAACGCAGTGCCGCATGTGAGATCTCCTCTTATAACTCTAATGGTATCTTTATGATCTTGAACTGTGGACTCTCCTTCTTCACTATCAATGTTCATGTCTTCAATTTCAAACGTTTTACATGGTTCGTAGAGTTGTTATTGAGTTGGCGCACCTATAGGTACGTATTGTCTGCAGTTGATAAACGGGTTGGAAATCATAGGTTTTTGTTGTTGACACATTTGCAGCTTCTCTCGAGTGCTTCTTCCCACAATTTTCTTTCATTTAGCAAAGGGAATCATTCAGTACCTTGAAACTAGAATTGTAGAGTAGCAAGTAAGTGCGGTGAGAATTTTGGAGGATTTCAACTTTGCTGATAACAATCATCATACTACTAAAATCATAATCCGCGAAGTGAACCACGCAGCGATCAATCGCACAGTCAATCGTGCAGTGAACTATAGGAACGGTGCGGTCAACCGCGCAATTAATTGCGCAGCCAATCGCGTAGTGAATCATGTTACTTTTTTTTTTAATATAGTTTGTAATATAAAAACTACATTAAAATGGTTGGATTGATGCGTTGCAAAGCATTAGCTTGAGTTTTTGGGTGTGACAAACTTGCATTTGTGTGTTGCAATTTGTGCTCTTGATTACAAATTTGACGTTCAAAATATTTTTTGAGTGAAGCACTAAAAGATTGAATTCTAAATTATGAGTTGGCAACTTGGAGTGAAAAAGTTGTGAAGTTGGAATTGTGATCTTGGAGGTTGGCATACAAAGCTGGAGTTGCAAAATTGCATATTTGAGTCGTGGAGATTGAAATTACAAGTTTTGAGGTGAGATTGCAAGTTTTGAGATTGTAATTGCAAGTTGAGTTTGTGGGTGTGTGAATTTGAGATTGTTATTGCAAATTGAGTTTGTGGGTGTGTGAATTTGAGATTGTATTTGCAAGTTGAGTTTGTGGGTGCGTGAAATTGAGATTGTAGTTGCAAGTTGAGTTTGTGGGTGTGTGAAATTTGCATTTGTGTGTTGCAATTTGTGCTTATCCAAAATAAATTTGAAACTCTTGATTACAAATTTGATGTTCATAACATTTTTGAAATTCCAAATTAAAATGCAAAAAATCTAAAACCTAATTTATTATTTATATTCTGTTCTATTACATTATTAAAATTCATGCATAGATTTCAAAGACATATTTATATTTTATGTAATTGTTGTTACCTTTCCTTTTTATATTTTGTGATATAAAAACTACATTAAAATGTTGAACTATTGCGTTGCAAAGCAAGTTCTCCATCACAATATTTTAAACTGAGATAGGGTCAAACAAAATTGGAAAAAACAAAAAAAGACGACAACTTTTTGTAAAATAATAAAATGTGGATTCCATCTGAAGATCACACCTTCCCTCTACTCAATTCTAGCTTATGATGACTTTCAAAAAAGAAATAAAATCTTGGAAACAATTCAGATATGCTCCTAATATATCACCATCGCAAGGATGCTAGAATATCCACCTATGTTTTTGATTCTATCCATTATGGGCCACATATTTGGAGCAATTTATATGCTTTAAAAATCTCTCCACTAATATAGCCTACGATAAATCCACAATATTTAGACATTCTTGTTTGAAAAATTAGAGTTGCATTATGTCCTTGCAAGTTATAGGTCAATAAAATAAATTAGAAGTCCACATTATATATGATTAATATCAACATATCAATACATTTATAGGCTCTCACAATCAAAAATTACATTATTCCACAATTCATATTATACAAAATAGAAGTGTCAAAATTGTTCTTAAATTGTATATTGTGGTCACAAATGATTAATGTCTCCCTATATTAAAGAAAACATGTGATACCATGTGAAGCCAAAACCTAAGTGCTATACACTTTCTCGGCGCCCAACAAGAAAGCATATCATGCTCAGGCAGGGTGTTGTACCAGGATAGGATCTTGTGCCTAGACTTCCCTTGCCTAGTACTCCAAGTGAACCTTGTCTTTTGATTTTGGCTCTTTTCTTAAAGAACTCAATTACATAACCTAAGGAATTTCAATACCTTAACTAGAGAATTTTAATATTTGATCTAGAGAGTTTTAATACTTAAATTGAAGAGCTCCACCACTTTTTTATGGCCTCTAATCAAGCAATTCTTTTGTCTGTGAGTTTGTGGGTTTGTACTTCCCCAATTCCAAGCCTCTGACTGTAATAGCAAAACCCTAGTTGTGAAGAATTTGCAAAAGAAGAGTGACGTGAAGGAGTTCATCCCAAATTGGTCCTGACCTGTTAGAATTTAAGCAGAAAGTTAAAATAAATGTGATTTAATAGTGATGAAACATTGATGCAATAGTAATTTTCTACTGAAATCACAATCAGTGAGTAATGAAGCACCAAGGTTGTAATTTAATCAAGGGAAAGTTGTGTATGCTCTTAGTCGTACTCTTCATCTCTTATGAAAGCCTCCTGATACTATTACAGTTATGCTTTCTGGCCATCATCGCACCGTCACCACGATCCACGTTAATTAACAAAAATGTATTTTCTTGCTCTTGAAAATCCATGATTCTCGCTCCAAAAAGATTAAGCTCTTTGTAAATTATATACTCTATGAAAACGTACTAGGAGGGAAGGAAACCTATCGCCATCACTCAACTGTGAAAAGAAAGAAGAAGTACCCTTCACCCTGAAATCCTAAACTTCAGCTCTGTAATAAGGAATCCATAATTTTGTGAAAAATCCTGACCGAAACATAACAGGAAATAATTTATGAAGTAGGCAACTAGTTCTAATACAAATAGAACTGGCAAAAATATTCTCGCCCTTATGCACTACAATGCTACTCTCACAATGTGACTTATGTCTTTCGGATCAAGGCTATGAGAATTTCCTAAACAAGATTAGAGGTGCTCACTACTGCTTATGAGTGAGAGTACAGGGAATCCGTTTTCACCAGGGAAGTAAGGGGACCACTGAGTTGTAGTGTTCTCCTAATCCAAATGCATGTCTATGAAACGATATTCTAATGGTAGGGTTCTCGTTACCATGCTCCTTACCCATCTCTACCTCAGATCCGCTTGCTGAGTACACAATGATATGCTTCCTCAAGGCTTGAGCTAGTGCCCCCAGCTCCAGTTGCCCGCCCCATGATGCCGTTGCCTCCACCTCCCTAAAATTCATGGAAATATATGATCAAAGAACGGCAATCATATGGGCCATTGATGGTAGTAGTGAAGTCACCCGGAGTTTCAATCAGATCCTCCCTCTTTCCTCACAATCAGCTCTCAAATAAACTAAAACCAGCTCAAAGGAGAGAAAAAGGCAGCTCATCTTTCATGCAGCCTCTTCCTTCACTTCCAAAGACGGCTGAAACTGCTTTGAATACGATAACCCCTTTTTTTTCATTTTGTAGAGTTTAAATCAGCTATAAATAGTTCTCAAAAATGAAAAAGGCGGCAAACATCCATGGTTTATTCGTTAAAAAAAATTCTTCACTCTCTAAGAGAGAAGAAAAATCCTCTAACTTGACTTTGGAGATCACCAAACTCTTATTATAGGATTCTATTCAAAAGAAAGCCAAGCTCTTCTATTGATCTAATGACTGTTTAATGCGAGGAAAGAGCAGTATGAGAGGAGGTGTCTTAATACTTCCGGTGATTTTCACAATCAAGGACGGCTAAAACTACTCTGACTTGGGTTTAGAGAACATCTTGAAGATCTTCCAACTTTTAAGGTCAACAAACAGGAGTCTATTCCATCAGAAAACGGTCATCGACTTTGCATTTACCTGCAGTACGTTTCAAACTGGGACTGCGGATCCTTGCCCTCGATCTCCCGCTCCAAGTCGCCCCCAATAAACGGAAGAAAATCCTCCGCATGGCTTCGCATATATGCCGCCGCCAGTTCCCGGAGCCCCTGAAACGACAACACCTTCCCCGGGTGCAAACTCAGCTGATCCTCCACCGCCCGATACAAACAGTGCCCATCCGGCTTGATCTCTCGCAACCCGAACCCAAGCGGACCGACCTTCCTGCTGAGCTCCTCATCCTCCACCGCCCTCGAATCCACCAGGTTGCTTTTCTCCTCCTGGATTCTCTGTTCTCGCTCCGCTGCTTGCTGCGCGCGCTTCTCCCGGAACCTCTGGCCCTTAGAGGGCCGAGCCTGGTGCTCCATTGTGGTGGTTACTCCTGCAATGGCCTTCACTAGCGTGTCTGTGCTCACGGCCTCCTTTTGCTCGCCTAGGAAGCCCAGAGAGGCGAGCTCCTTCGCTTGGCGCGCTTTCATTACGGCGTCCAGCTTCGCAATCTGCACAGAAAATGCAGGTGTTTGAGGACTAGTGTATTAAAAAGTAGGGGAAAAACAAGGCTAAGTAAACATTGTGAACCCGTATTGTGCAATTATGAGCAATCATCTAAAGGCCTGGTTCAGGAGATTCAGAGAAGTAGGGGAAAACATAGTTTAGCTAACATGGAGGTGAGGTCTAAGAATCAGCACGAAATGGGAAATTATGAAGTGATTCATGGTTATCTAAGCGCCCCGTTCCATGTACCACACATCCACATATTTGGAGCACGGTTTTCTTGTTGGGAAGGAAATGTGTGCTGTTCTCAAACCGGACGTGTACCTAGGAAATCGTGTAGGAAAATGTGTATATTTTTCACTGTTGAGCTTCTATTTCTATTAGTTTTTCCAGGTGAATGTGCAAGTGATCAAGTGATTTGGTATTTGCCTCATTGACGTTGAAGCCATTCAAGTGAAATCAAAAGGACCTGGTTCCATATACCGCACAATTACATTCGGGCCATAGCTTTATGAGCCATGAACAATACCTAGACCAGTTGTGTATACTTTCTACTGTTGAACTTCTCAAGTGACTTGGTTTAAATCATCATGTCTAATTTACCGTCGGAGCCGTTTAAGACTAATTACTATCAAATTAGACTTGCACATTGAAGAAATGATCATTGAAGCCATTTAAGTGACATAGTTGGAATCATCGTATTCACTTTGAAGAAATTAATCACCAAACTATATGGACTCAAGTTGAAAGACTGAGATGAAATAAATATACAATCAGAAGTCAGAAACAAACAACTGTAAAAAAAGCTCTGATCCAACCTCTGACAAAACAAGCTGACCTTGAGCCATTGACCTTCAAGTCCAAGTAAGAATTCGACCTAAACTGACCATCGAATTAAAGCCACAAAGAGCTCACCTCATCCTCAGCAGATTTCTTCTTGGCTTTCTGCTCCGCTTTGCTCCCTTTCGAAGCTGCCTTCTTCAGCGCGATCTCCTTCCCTTGCAGCTCCTTGATCTCCTTCCTGATAAAAAAACATCAATCCACACTACTTTTCACCCACGAATTCACCAACTCCTGGGCCGCAAATACTCTCAACATCAAACCCGAAACCAAGTCCTGAATCGCAAAATCTCTCGCATCACCATCGGCATCGGAGACATCTACCACTTCAAAACTATATTTTCACCTACAATGACCACAAATTCATTTTAACCAAGTCCTTTATGTCCCATCTGAGACTGCAAACCCTAAAGATAAGGTGAACCTGCGAGCACGCTTACCGGTGGCGTGAGAGCATCTCAGAGCGCGTTTCCTTGGGCCTCTCCTTGGGCTTGACGTCGTCTACTCCGGGGGAGTGCTCCGGCTCAGCCGAGGACGTTTCCATCGCTGCAGGTGGAAGAGCGGATTCTTGATCCAAACAGGACGCGAAACGTGACACCAGGAAGAGTCAGGGCAAATTTGGAGCTAGCTCAATTTCTTTCTCGTCTCTGAAATGGTGACCTGAAACCGTGATTTAGCCTAATACCGTGGTTGGTCCTAAAACTGTGACTGTGCCTGAAGTCGTGAACGGCCTCAAACCGGTACGTTTCCGAGACCTGTTCTATACCTTAGCGTCTTTTATGTCACCGGTTCGAGTATCACAGAACCCTAGATCCAAAGCATACTCGTAAAAATGTGATATTAAGGTGCATCCCAAATATTCAATTCAGCACAAAGCTAGTTCTCCATCACAATATCTTTTCACTGGGGATATTAGGTCTTTTGATCTCGAGCTAGAGATAATCAAGGGTTTTTGGTGTAGCGTAGACCAGGAAAACTTGAGTTGTTGGACACGTTCGTACGATCACTACCATACTAGTCGCTTTCAACACCTCTTTGTCAAAAGAATTATTTTTCTTTGACGCAGTGATTTGGACACAAAGGGCATCACCTAAGTATTATATGGGTATCACCTATGCACTACATGGGTAGCACCTTGATATCACATAGGTAATCATGTAGAAAAAAAATAATATTTTCCAAAAATTTTGGACAACTCTCCATATTGAATAATTGTGTATGAAAGTGACCATGGTGTATGGTATTTTACTTTAGAAATAATTGTTTCTTGTTGAAATCCTTTTATTTCAACATTATTTTAACATGGAGTTATATTTTTATTTTTTCGTTACTCGGATATTATTTTATATTACTCAACAAGTGTACATCCCTATCGTCTCCAAGGGCAAGGGCATTCCACTCAAGTCCCTACACAAGACCCTATCTTTGCGCAAAACCTTATTAACTGAGATATAGAGTATTGCGTTGGAACATGGTCTTCTGTCTAGGTTTTGTCTTCACAAAGTATCATTTGATTTCTTTTATATAGAAAGGTAACCCCTTTGCTACAAATTGGAATTTTATGAGAGAAAGCCCATAACAGATATTTAACAAAATATGAAAAAATAATAAATTGTAGACAAAAATGAAGAAATTAAAGCCAAAGTTGATGTCAAATAAAGGACATATGATTGAAAAAATGGCCAATTCTTAATATACACACATGGTTAACAATAAAATAAATTTAGTGCGCTAAATCTAAGTATTCCAATTTCCCTGAAACGGTGAAGACTATCTCAGTAATTCTATTTTTCTTCTTGTCAACGGCTTGTTGACCTAAACAGTACAGTTGAAATAACAATTGAATTTAGAAGGGTATTGTGAAAGTGTTGTTGACGAAAGCGACGTACGACTCGCAGCCGAGCTAATTAATGCAATAAAGATCTTATCGACGAGGACGACATCATATCCAAAGTCCGAAAGCATGAGCGTAACATTGCATAGGGTGAAAGTCCACTAAGGTGATATATTCATAGTGTCACAAATGGTTTAGGAGAGAGTGACAAACCTTCTATTGCTGCATAGTGCAAATGTGGGACCAATCTTGGAATTTTATTGATGGAATGTGATAGTTGCCTTGATTTAAAGTACGAGAACTCCAAAAATGTTGAGTTTTGACTTACAGTTTGGCCAATATAGGTATATCTTTCAATATTATATATTTGTCATAAGTATATGACATTTATCAAACATACTTATTTTTAGAGTTCTATGGAATAAAATACTTCAAAAAATTTGGAATACATTTATGCCACAATGTGTTCATACATTACAATTGAAAATTCTCAATCGAAAACTTATTTTTACTTTTATTGCTAAAAACATAATTATTTTTTAGGGCTCCTAAAATAGGGATCAATGTTGATTCTTGCTTTGATTTTTTATCCAATCAAATAAGCATATATAGATCCATCTTGAAACATATTTTTTTCTCAAGAAAAACCTTTTTTCCATTAATTTGGGTGAAATCAAGTTTTTTTGGCCCAAAAAAGTATACTTCTAGGTATACTTTTTTTTGCCCAAAATTGAATAATCCTAGCTAACTTCTACCCCATAGAGTAATAGGTTCAAATGAATCGAGAGAATATACATGCATTAGACAAAGGAAGGTAGTCTAAAACCAAAATAAGTTAGATGTGATTAAAAACTAGTTGGTTATAAAAGAAAGAAGCCGTCGGCTGGCAACTGACTAACACATCATCCATATCTTCCTATATGATAAAGAATTGAAACACATTCCCAAATGCTTGTGAAGATAAACCACTCCACTTGTTTTGTCTTGATTCCATTGGTCTTCTTCTCCTTGCACTTCAAAATTTATGCATCAACTGCACCGTCACAAACTCCATCTTGAGGTCTCGTATTTGCAAGGTCTCCAATGCGGTCATCAAATGTTCCAATGAAGACGACAAGCTCTCAAGCAAGGTCATGTCCAAATCTTCATTTCTCACGAGGACTTCTAAGAAAGTGAGTTAATCTGCAAGGGCCTTCACTTGGTTGACGTGATTTAATAAGTTGTCTCCATCTTGCATCTTGATTGTGAAATACTTGCGGCAAATAATGAGGATGTTGGACAAGCTCCTTGTCTCGTGGATGTTGTATAAGGTATGACATGTTTCCGCTTGTCCATTATAACGTTTTATGTAGGCAAGTTGGTTGTCCGCCAATGTTGAACATGAAGATATTGACATTGCCTTCTTTGCACGTCGATCATAGTCATTCTTGACTTTGGGTTGGTGTCAAAAGGTGGAAGCCTCTCGAAGTCATCCACTATCTTCCAAAGTTCCATTGAAGGCAACACCATCTCCATCTAGAACTTGAAAATGACTAACACTCTTACCATTACATGTAGCCAAGTTTTTATTCCAATACCAACTCCTAGCTTTCAACAAGCACTATTGTACTTCAATCACTTAAACTGACCTTTTCTAGGCTCCAATGTGTAGTTATGCACCAACAATACTCAAAATTTTAGGGCTATTTATACGGATTGTGTACCATGTATATGGCCAAAGTGTAAAAATACTTTTGGCACTAAAATTTCAGCTATACCCAAACACCTTGTATATTACGTGTATGGCAAAAGTTCAAAAGTGCAATAGTGAACACTTACAAAGTCCACAAGCTTGAATATACACCTACAATGCTCAAAGAAGCTTTTTGGACCATCCTCAACCACTTCTTATACACCCTTGATGTTCCAACAACCTAGAATCAACTTTTGTGCACCTTCAATACTCCAACTTGGATCTTCTGCATGTTGAACATTCAAACACTCAAAAAATCTCCTCCTAATCTATGTGTACCAAAATTCTATATATGCAAGTGACATGAGTGGGTCTGTAGCCCTTTGAATTTTAAAAGAAAGGCAAAAATGATTGCACAAGCAAATGTAATACACAAGATATTATAGATAATGCTTATTGTGATATGTTGCCTTCTTTCAAAGACCTTTACTTAAAATCCTGATTAGTAACAACCTTTGCCAATACATATAGAACTTCTTCAAGTTTTTTTCACCTCTTTTCATTTTCTCTTCTTTACTATCTCCTCTAAATCTACCTCAACTATTTGCAATGTTGTAACAACTATAGGCAACGCATAAGCTCTAACAAGTTAGACTTGAATAAGATTTGTTAATTTACTTTCGACGTGGTCCGCTAAGGCACGAATCATCGCCAGAAGATGGACACATGAGGACAACTAGTATAATGCAATTCGAGCCATCCAAATGAAATGTCGTTAGAGAGATGTGTAATGTTATCACTATCGGTGGCTTGCCAATAAATTTATGGGATTTGTTGTGTTACAAGCGTTGAAGGAATACAATGTTTTGTTAGTTGCCGCCAAATAACACGCTGACAAAAATATGTCGTTGGCTGTGCACCGAAGACATCGGAACATTAACCTCCTTCATTTCACACCTCAACATCGTGAATCAACCAATTCAGAAGCTAAATCTTAATTTATAGATTGCTTCAATTTTGTTGTTGAGGCGTGAGATGTCTTGTTTTGTCTTGATTTGCCATGTGGTTCTATGGTTTTGGAAGAGACGCATGCATTTATTTATGAGGTAGCGGAATCACGTAGCATGTACTAGTAGAGATCCCCACATGTCATTACAAGGATTTGCTTCTGCCATGGGGGACTCAATTGAAACTCACGCGTTGTAGTCGGAAATTTGTGGAAGCTCTTGATGTTCCACAACGCTTAGTTGATTCTTCCACTCTATTGTTGACCTGTACTATTTAGTGGCAACAACTAGGTGAGGATCTAATCTTTGTGGAGCTCATTGTTGGCATTGGTACGAGGTTGGCGGCTGTGTTGGAAGCTGAGCTTAAGGTAGGATGGTAGATCCACATGGATAGTGGCTTTGCAACCAACCGTGTCACTCACCATTACGTACAACATCTATTGGCGTTGTATTTGGAGTAGCTTCCACCTTCTGCGATCTGTGGTTGTTTTTGTAAAATGCCACATGATGTGATGTTGATTAGTGAGGATGATCTGTGATGATTTGGCCAGGTGGATTTGGTGATTGCCGGATGGCCTAGCCAAGGTCATCCGGGGGCGGGTAGTGGACGTAGATAACATTATATTTGTTATATTGGTAGATTTTTCAAGAATTCGAAAGGTTTAGGGTCTTTGACGAGATATAAGTGAACTGTATGAGCAAAGCATGGAGATAATGTATTTACAATGCTATATTTCCTAGCAACCACTCCTGGTGACAGAGCTGCAGTGTCACAGAGCATCGTCTCCTCCCCTCTTCATTGCAAGGATTGGTTGACGTCGCTGAATTGCTTTAGATCCGCCACCATCTTCATGCCCACTGCACAAAATACCTCCAAAAATCGATACTCATTGAGAAAATCAAATCTCATTGAGCAACATGCCCATTGCACTAAAAACCGAAAAAATAAAAACCCACAGAGGAAATCATTGAGCAAGAGAGACAAGGTTTTTGAGGCTCACTTGGAACCATGATGTACTTCAAGAAGGTGCCGTTTCTTTTCATCCGACTGCGATGCGCTGCTCCCTCCTTCAGATCCTGGCTCGGGCTCCGACTCTATCCCCTCGAACTTCTTTAAGATGAGCTAGGTCCCATACGCAATGTCCTCCTCATGAGTTGTCTCCTTGAAGTGGTGATAGAGATGGATTAAGAAGGGGCAGATGGGGGATCGTCTGGCGTTGTTGATGCCCTTCACCAACCTGAGCACCATCTCCCTGACAATAATGGCCCAATTCACCATCCTCTCTCCCAAGAAAGATCCATACACGGTGTTGGCAAGGATAACAATGATTCGGGAGGGCTTCTCGGGGTGCAAGATGGGCACGAGGAATGCAAAGACCCGTTTGGCCCGCGGGTCACAGCAATCCTGTAACGAATAGCCGTTCTTGGCGTCCTTGGTGTTGAAACATCCTTTGGCGTACTCCTCCTTCTTCAGACTAGTCCATCCTCCTCCTTGTCGTGGGAATCCATACACCTCCTGCCACCTCCCCATGGTCGACCTATCTGGGAAGCTCGGATGCTCTCTCCCTTTGGTTGAGGTAGTGGATTCCTCCGCATTTCCTGTAGGATAGAATCAACATAGAAACTCCAACAAAACTCAATGAAGGAGAGGCAACCCATGCGTAAGAGGTCCTCTTTGAGCTCTGTGAGCTCAAAGGGATCCTAGGGAAGGACTGGGCACATCGCTACGGGTGAAGAAGAGCCTGTCGCCATCTCCTTCGACCGCCGTCGTTGGGCGTTCAATCCTCGCCCTGCAAGTGTGGTTGTGTGCTAAGATCCTGCCTCCACAGCCGAGGCCCTATCTCCTCCTCTCACAGCCGTGCAGCCAAGGTTCACCTCGCTCCTCCCTGGCCCTGCTTTCAGTTCCGCCTTTGTTGGTGCAGTCGCTTCCCAGATTCCTCCTTTGCTGGTGCGGTTGCTTCCCTGGTTCCGCCCTCTCGGGACTCCGCCCTTGCTTGTGTTGCTCTTGGTGCTGCCCTCGCTCGTGCAGTCCCTCTTGGTGTTCGCCCTCGCTGGCCCTGCTCTCGGCGACGCCTCCACTGGTGTAGTTGCTCCTAGTTTCCGCCCTCGCTGGCCCTGCTCTTGGCGACGCCTCCGCTGGTGTAGTTGCTCCTAGTTTCCACCCTCCTTGGCCCTGCTCTCGGCGACGCCTCCGCTGGTGTAGTTGCTCCTGGTTTCCGCCCTCGCTAGCCCTGCTCCTGACTACGCCTCCGCTGGTGCAATCGCTCCAGGTTCCGTCCTCTCGGGGTTCCGCTCTCTGGTCACCTTGCTCGTGTTGCTCTCGGTGTTGCCCTTGCTGGTGCGGACGCTCTAGGTTCCGCCCTCGCTGGCCCTGCTCTTGGCGACGCCTCCGCTGGTGTAGTCGCTTCAAGTTCCGCCCTTTCGGGGTTCCGCTCTCTCGGCACCTTGCTGGTGTTGCTCTTGGTGCTGCCCTTGTTGGTGCGGTCGCTCCAGGTTCCGCCCTCTCGGAACTTCGCCCTTGCTCGTGTTGCTCTCGGTGCTGCCCTCGCTGGTGTAGCCCCTCATGGTTTTCGCCCTCGCTGGCTCTGCTCTCGGCGACGCCTCCGCTGGTGTAGTCCCTCCTGGTTTCCGCCCTCGCTGGCCCTGCTATCGACTACGCCTTCAATGATATAGTCGCTCCAAGTTCCGCCCTCTCGGGACTCCGCTCTCGCTACGGCAGTCGCTCCCCTGGTTCCACCTTTCCGGGATTCCGCCCTTCGCACCTCGCTGGTGTTGCTCTCGGTGTTGTTCTCCGCTAGTGCACACAATCGTGGGTTCTGCCCTCGCTGGTGCTTGCTGGTGTTGCTCTCGGTGCTGCCCTCCGCTGGTGTTATGGCTCCTGGTTTCCGCTCTTGCTGGCCTTGTTTTCGGTTCCGCCCCTACAGGTGCAGTCGTTCCTGGGATCCACCTCACTAGCGTAGTCGCTCCAGGTTCCGCCTTCCCGGGATTCCGCCCTTGACACTTGAGGTCCGCCCTCGGTGGAAGCTGCCGGATATTGCAGGGTCCGCCCTTGCGCTCCTAAGGTCCGCCCTTGGTGGAAGCTATCGGGTACTGTGGGATCGGCCCTTGCGCTCTTGAGGTCCACCTTTGGTGGAAGCTGCCGGGTACTATGGAATCCGCCCTTTGTTGGTGCAGTCGCTTCACTAGCTTAGGGGGGCTTGATTCCCTCCGATTGAGGTGATCCGGTTATCCTCGGGCTTAGGTGGGTTTTTAAGATCGGGTCTAGGCTTGGATTTAGGCCCTCCTTTATACCTGGTTAGGGTTTTAAGGTTACCTTTTATTCCTCTTTCCTTAATTCTTCCTATAGGCTCACCCTAGTTTAGACAAATCCCCAAATTTAACTGTTTGGTTTAACTTTAACACCCTAAACTACCTAACTAATTTTTTATTGAAAATCCGTGGTACGATAAGTACCCAAATTTTTTAATTGTAGCACATCCGACTCAGCATGAGAGGAGAGGAAGTGAGAAAAAAAAAAATGGCCATCCACTTGTATAGGCGGACGGCCGCCTACCTAACCGGGTGGCCGTCCGAACCGACGGCCGGCCAATCGGACGTGCCCACCGAGCTGGCAGGCGGCCAATAGGCTGGTTGTTCGATCGGCCGTCGGCCGAGCCTGGCCGACCGCGCCGGCAAGTCGTCCCCCAGCCGGCCGTCCGTCTACGGATGCCAAACTTTTATTTTTATTTTTATTTTTTAAATATTTAAAATAGTAATGAAAGGCACAAAGGCTTTCATATCTTCTAGCTAATTTTACCCCTAGTAGCCCAAGTGTCTTTTGGGGTACAAAAATGTATACTTTAACAAGTAATTAGCTTTCAATCCGTACAATCAAAATTCACAAAATTTTCATCACATTATCTCATATGAGTTTGCAAAGAAATCCTTTGGTTACAATTTCAATAAGTTTTTCTTCATAGTTTTTAATCAACAAAGTAGAGATTAATCTAAAATGGCTTGGACCATGAGGGGTTAATGGAGTCGGGAGGAATTTTAAAAAAAAGGGAAAAAGAAACAAATAAATAAATGAAGAATACAAAAGGATGAGAGTGACAATCTACAAAATTCAGATCTAAACTAAAACGGAAAGAGAAGAGGGAGGGAGAGAGAGAGGGACATTTATAAATGTAGATCTCATTTAATTTAGATGGAGTGAGTGGAGAAGGGAGAGATGGACAATTGTTCAGGAAGATCTTAGTTTAAATTAGAAGAAGACAATCCAAGGCAAAAGAATTCCATTTTCTTTCTATTGGAAGGAATGGAGAAGAAAAAATTATAAATAAAAATAAAGAAGGTTTTTCAAAAAACAAAAACAAATTGGAAGGCAAAAGGGGAGAGAGGGACAATTAAAAATAAGTCTTCATTAAATTAGAAAGGAAGGAAGAGGGTTTAGGCTTTAGGGACAATTTTGATTTAGATATTAAGTAACTTAGAAGGTGTGAGTTTGGGGAAGAATATCCCAATTTTTAAAAAAAACAAAAGAAAGAGAGGGACAACCAAATAAAAATTAAACTCTCAACTAAACTAGAAGGAGAAGAGAACGGAGAGAGAGAGGGACAATTATAAAATGTACTCCTTATTAAATTTGTCACATCTTGTTTTCTGTTGTACAAGGTGTGTTATAAACTTTCTCATTGATTGTTTGGATAAACATTCAAAAAGATATTTGGTGCACAAAAAAATGAAAATGTGAATTGGCCTTGTTTGAACCTCCACTCCTTGCACAAAATTATTTGAATATGCTACTCCCGTTTTTTACTTCTACAAATTGGTGTTATGGAATTATCATCATGCTTCACAGAATAATATAAAATTACGAACTTTTGAATTGTAAAAAGTTCATAGAAAGCGAAGTCAAAGTCTAGGTACCAGTCAACAATGGAAGAAAATGAACCATTGTTTTTACTTTACAACACTATAATCTATCAATCCATGTGGTGGATTGCAACCATAAGAGCATGGTGTGTTAATATAGAAGTCTACTTTAAATCTTACGGTTGAAAAATCTAAAGATCACTTGAAAAATGTGATTGCTATGCCTCTTTTTCAATGTGACGGTTCTGGACTAATTTTTTAGCTAAATTGGCCGTGCTCCTTTAGAGTTTCAGACAAGGGTAAAATATTTAGACCTTGCATATTACATAAATATGATACGAAGTGTTGTCAAAGTCTCACTGTCTCATGAATATGGATCAACGCAGGGGAGATAATGAGTTGTTGTTTGGATTGTAAACACCATGATTTATCAATCCGTGCGGTCGATAGGAACCAAATGTATATGGCATCTTCAAATAAATGATGTTATTAGTAGTACAAAGTTGGTTATGTGTCCATAATTCATTATAACATAAACATAGGTTACATTCTTATGCAAATATCATACGTGTATAGAATTTCTATATATTTCTCAAATTGTCTCTACATCCAAGATATTGTATAGAGTTTTCATTTTTTTTTGTACACAACATCTTTTATGTACATGTTGTATTAAATTTTACTTATCATTGGATGCAAGTTGTATGTGGCTCTTTTTAGACCAATATTATATATTTTTCATATGAAATCTAGGGTCTCGTATTTTTCTGATGGAGTTCTACATGTGGTATTTCAATTTTTATATTTATTTTTTGACGCAAGCAAAATACTAAACAAAATCGATAAATCGATAAATTTTCTTGTAATTAACATGGAAGCTCAAAACAAAATTGAAAATTACACGGTGACCCTAAACCTTATTTCTTCTATTCGTCAAATTGCTACACTCTCAAATGGTTTTGTTTGTTGAAATCTCAAAGAAAGAAGGCTATGCTCCATTGCTTACGTACAAATTCTCAAAGTTATTGGACAAGATTCACATGAATTCCCAAGGATTTTTATCAAACTCATCATAAACTATTCATAAAATGAGAATTGCCAAAATGAAAACGAAAGTATTCTTTGCATTACACACGAATCAAGAATAAGAAATCCCATAAATGTGTAAAAAGGTCTAATTCTCTTGTGGATTTTATGTACAATACATTTTAGTTTTCCTTTTCATGTGAATTGAAACTTTCAGAGTTGTCAATTTCATGTTTTTTGGGCGCTTCAAAGTAAAATTGTATTAGTTATCAGTATGAAAAAACCCAAAATCCATGGAAACTTTTGTCATTGTTGTTGGAGGTGTTCCATATCCAACCCTTAATTGTATAACGGTCCATTCCATAACCACATTCTCTTCCCCACAAATCTTGCAAAATGCGCATCCATGTTTGATATTCCACAAAATGGCATGGATGGTGTTTCAACCCATAAAGTACCACGGAGCCTTTTGCTCAAAAACTAGTCCTAAACCGGCACTGTCAAAAAGAGGCAATGAATCACATTTTAAAGTTAAGTTTGGATTTTCAGCCATTAAATCTTAGAAAAGACTTCTATATGAGCACGCCAAACTCTTTTAGTTGCAATCCACTGCACGGATTGATAGATTATAGTGTCTAACGTGAAAACAATGGTTGATTTTCTTTCCAAGTCCGTAGACTTTGACTTCACTTTCTATGAAATGCTTAATGTACAAAAGTTCCAAATCTCTTACCATTGTATTAAGTATGATGTTCATTCCCTATACACCAATTTCTAGAGGTAGAAGAGGGGTGTAGCATCTTCAAAAAAATTGAGCAATGAGTGGAGGTTCAAGAATGGCCAATTCACGTTACTATTACTTGTGAACTAAATATCTTTTAGAATGCTTATCCAATAGGTCAATAAAAGGGTGTAGAACACATCTTGTAGTAGAACAAAACAAAAAGTGAAAATTATAAAAATTTGTAAGTTTTATGAGGAAATGAAGAAGTTTTATTGTACATTGCCCAAAAAGGGTGAAAATATTTTACTTGGAATAAAATGCGATTTTACAATAAAGACAATCATTTATTTGGAAATCTTTAAAGAAGGTAATATTTTTCATGAGTATGAAAAACGTCAATGTCAATAGAAAATTCTAGGAAAAGTTTTTAGATGCCTGGGCTCCCCATTTTTCATTATGAGTGCTATTTAATTTGGAATCACAAATAAAAATAAAATAAACTCTAATCAAAAATAAAAATAAAATAAACTCTAGTACATTCAAATAGCTCTTTCCAAGGTCAATCTAACATAAAATTTCCAAAAGAAAATTATTATTTTTTGAATTCTAAAAACTTGCCCAAAATTGAAAACTCGCTGCGAAGGAGATTTAATCCTGTAGGGGCCAAAAATCCTCCCATACAAAACTATGCCTATGCCGTGGGCAATGTACCCTTGGCCCTTGGAACATTGTGCGCGTGGCCATTCCAATTTCCTCTTGGTTCATCAATGATAAAAAATGATACGAGCATCTCTTATATGTAATGTAGGATATTTTAAGTGGAACCATTATTAAGAAATTATATAATTCATATGCTTCCACACGTAGAATGGAATATCCACGTACATGCACATAAAATCTTCCCGACATTCCTCTCACCAATAATGCATGTGACTCTATCTCCTAATTTGGAGTGCACATGCAATGTCAACCGTCCTAGAAAAGGAAGTTGAGGACAAGGAAGGGAGTTGGGAGGGGTGAGAGTTGAGAGGGAGGGAGCGGAGAGAAGTGAAGGAGGCCATCCCATCCGACGGCCGCGGCAGACTCGGCGGATGGCCCGGCTGCGGATGGCCGCGACCGCTCTGACGGTCGTGACTGTCGGTGGCAACATCGTTGTCGTCCGATCGGGTGATGCGTCCGAGGCCGTCCACCATCGGACAGCTCGAACAATTCCCCGATGTTGCAGTTCGTAGACTGAGTATTCCTTTGGATAGCACTGAATTGGAGCTAAATATATCCGGAATATCCGCTCTAAATTCGTTCCCACAGAGACCTATAGTTTCTTTCTTAAATAATAAGGACAACGAACTATTACCATCCTATCAGCTACTAGTTAGCGTTCCTATTCATCTCTCGATTTGTTCATCCGGATCCTTCCGAATTCCGGATGTCCCTTCTATCCACTTCCGGCCCCTTTCAGGTTCCGGATAGTGTCAGACGGAGTTTTCGTCCGGAGTTTTTAACCGAGTGGCCGGGTACCATTGATCCTGTTTTGTGTAAGTGGCCGGATTCCCCACTGTCTTGTGACTTTAAGTGGCTAGACACCCACTGACTTCCTACTTCGCTAACCGGTAGTCGGTTTGTTGCCTCCGGATTCACTCTCTCACATCATTCGGAAGGCCTTCCGGATACGGTCACTGAGAGGTTTGTCCGGACTACAACAACATTTTGTTTGATGCTCAGTGGTTTTAAGAGATGCGTGTGGTAGATTTGCACATAGACTTCCTTCTAGACATACACCTTAGGCTTTTTCCTCTATCGTAATGGGAAATTCCGGCCGCAACCGGAATCCGGGTTCATACAGATTCTCCGTGCCCTGGGAGCTACCACGCTCACCCCTGCAGTACCCTCCCTCCCCCTCCAGGCTTCTTCCCATCACTGAGGATCGTCAGACTCTACCTAACCTCTCCTTCAGCTTTTCCGGGCGATCGTCCGAAGCAAGCTCCAACCGATTGTACTGGGTGCAATCTTTGTACCACTTCACATCCAAGAACTAATTCACTAGACATCAACCACAATGGATCTTATTCTCTCTCCACAAACTGGTACTCCATCACCATAAGTTCAAGAAGATAAAATACACTAACAGAAAATACTCTTCATGAAAGAGAAAACAAGACCATGAGCCGACTAAGGCTCATCTATTAAGTAACCACTAACTCCTGATCCTAAAATTTGATCCTATCAGCTGAAAATCCGGAAAATCCTATCCTAATAGTAACAGGGATCTTATCCCTAGAAATCCAGAATTCAAAACTCAGATCCGGGAATTCCGGATCTCAGATCCGGTTTTCTCGGATTTAACACAGAACCTAGTTTAGGGTTTTTTTTAGCCTATCGCCTGATAGCCGGGTGCAGACTTCAGCCCCATCGTTAGTCGCTATCAAACTTAACCACTAGAGGTTCCTATCTACGGTGTAACCTCGTTCTTCCTCCTACTCCTACGGCGCGTAGGGGTAACCTCCGATGGTGCTGCGTTGGCTTCCGGTCGTGACGGAATGATAGATGGCGGTTCGAGTACTGAGGCAGGTACCTGTATCCTTGGTCCGGAAGGCGTTTCCGGATCTTCTGCTATTGCGGTCCGGGCTGATGGAGCGGCTATCCGGACTTGGAGGCTTTGGAGGTCCCGGAAGCTATCAGTGGGGCTGACTACCATGGGCGTTGCTGTAGAGCTTCCAGGTAAAGGGGCCTTCTTTGGTGGCACCGGAGAAGGAGACTCTGATAGAATTCAGAAGGGCAACGGGGATATCTGTATATCTCCTGGCGTTTCGTGCCACTTTCGAATATTGTCTATGCTCTGGAAGGCCACCCCATTCCAATTCATCGGAGAGTTGAAATCCGGAGTTCCCACGAGATCATTGAAGCCTCCGGTAGGGGTCTTAGGTGTGCCGGCCGCAGGTTAGGATGAAGAGCCCGCTGTGGGTCTAGGCGGGGATCCGGCTTCCGGTCCGGATGGAGATCCGGATGGACCAGCAGTGTTTCCGGACGGGCCTGCAGCGGTTCCCGATGGACCTGCTGCGTCTGGAGCCGGAGGTGCTACGTCCGGACCTGGAGCTTTAGATATTGGTGAGGACACGGCAACGAGATCTTTCGCCAGCTCTTGCATTTTGCTCCAAGTGCTCTCCATCTTTCGGCTGTGGTCCATGAGGAACCGGATGATCTGCCCCCTGTTGAGCTTCTCGTTCTTCTCCGGGCTCTCGATGTAGAGAAGAGCCCGGTTGACGGTGTCCATCGGAAAGTCCAGCGCTGCGCAAATCTCCGTCAAGGTCTGAGTGGTTGCCCGGACCTTTGCTTCCACCACAACTCTTGCTTGCTGGGCTGCATTTCATGCGGCCTCCGCCTGTCGTATATGCGCCCAGAGCCGGGTGTTGGTCTAAGTGACGGCGGTATTTTCCTACTCCAGCCTTGTGATGGAGCTCTCCTTGGCCTTCATCCGGGTGAGTCGCGAAATGAGGTCATGAGAATCCTCCGTGCCTACCGCCTCCATGACAGCCAAGATCATGGCGTGCCGTTCTCGGATTTCCCCTTCCTGGATCCGAGTCCGCCAAAAGATATGTCTGCAGAGCTCATTGATGTCCACCGGATTGTCCCCAATGAAATTTGGGGCCCACGTTGGTCTCGATTCTGATCGTGAATTGTTCTTCTCCCGCTTCTTCGGGTGGTGGTGCCTCGGTCGGGCTTTAAGCTACCACTGTTGATAGAGGTCGGCAGGCTCCTGAGGCTTCTAGAGTCTTCTGAATGAACGACTCCGCTTCCGGGATCTCCTGAGTATGAGAGGGGATGATGACTTCTCCGCCTCAGAGTCCTCCGAAACTTCCTGTTCCTTATCCGTCTCCATTCCTCCGTATGTCTAGATGTTGAGCAGGCTGTCATACTCGGCCTGCTCATCCGGACTCACCATTTTCTGCTTCGCATACATGGGAGCTACGTAGGTGGACAGGGGTGTTGGGGTTTTCCGGGCTCTCGGCAGGTTCTTGACCATGCGGTCTATCTGTTTGTCCATGATGGCTCCCCAATCGACGGACAACTTCCCCCTCATCAACCCCATGATTAAACTAGCTAGCTTGGCCACTATCCGTTTAGGTTTCTCGGAGTGGAAAGTAGGGTTAAAGAATGCCAGCACTAACCTTGCATCCGGATCGGTGAGGTCGCTAAGTACGTACCTATCTTTAGGGTTTGCCTTCGAGTAGAACTCCCCCTTCAAGATGTTGTCGTCGCGCTCCGCCACCTTGATCGTCCCTGCCCGGAGTCCATAAGTGTCGCTCCAAAGCGATGTAGTCCAGACCTCCGGATGCGCCCATACGCGCTTCTCGTACTAGCTTGGTGGCTCTCCCAGGAGCTCCGCCACCATGGCTTCGCTCTGGAAAGCTCAGGGTGCCCCTAAGAGACCCATTATTTTGAGAAAGCTCTCCAAAACCATGTAGGTCTTGTCCGGTTTTGGAATCTCCGGCGTCACCTTCTGCAGCAGTAGGGTTCCGCCTGCTGGAGCCTTGCCCTTCTTGCCCGCCATCCGAGCCCACCTCTCCGTGAACTTGCGCCTCGCAATGGTGGCCGAAAATCCTACACGCACTGACCTCACCAAGTCCCTCGTGCTACGCCTTCCTACACCCAACCTTCCGCCAATGCCCTCCACCATCCGCAGTTGGCATGAAAGGCGGACAACCGACCATTCTCCCACACTTCAGTGGGCGAGCTTGCCGCTTTGGCATTTTCTACCTCATTGTTTGTGCCCCCTCGAGTGCACTCATTAATTTTTAACTCATTTAATTTTCTTTCATTCATTTAATTGTTTGGTCTAATTGGAAAAGATGCCAAGGTCTAATCGCCTTGTCGCCGTAAAGAGGAAAGCCCTTGAGATGGATTGGGACACAACGGACGATGCATATGTTGTCGCAGAATATGGATGGCTAGATGAGGAAGAGAGGCTTCGGACCTGCACCATGTGCAAGAGGTACGTAAAGATGAAGCACCTCATGAAGTTGTGGCCGAGGGCACATGCTAGGATATCGAGGCCGCGGTGCGAAGGTCTAGCAAGCAGTTGTCAGAGAGCCCATTTCCTGCATCGATATCATGAAGTCACAACTGCGGTGGGTGTGCGCAACTCGGGTGGGTGTGCGCAACTCGAGCCCGAAGATCATGTTGTACTCGAATATGGCGATGGTTTGGGCGGAAATTGTCCTACACAAGGATGTGGATTGGGGCACCGTGGCGGGTCGTAATGTCAGCCTCTTAGATCGAAGCCAACATTTTATATCAACCACCTGGAATCAACCAAGTGATTGTTGGCCACGTTAGTCAAACCAAAGATCCGGGGACGACCCCGATGCCCAACAACAACGGCGGACACCTCCACAGGAGTATGAGGGCCATAACTACAACGACTACAACTATGGCAATGATATGGGTTCCGCGCCAGTATCATTTGGTGGGGGAAGTGGCGGCCATTACTACGAAGGAGGCCAATGTGGTACAAAAACCAATACCCCTCAGAGCTATACGCCAATGCATCCAAGGGATACGTGCGAGTCTTGTTGTAAATCCCCGAGAAAGAGGAAGAACACCACATCCCAAACTATGCACCCGTCTCGTACGATGGATATGGCCGGAGCACATATGAGAGTGACAACACACCTCCACCAACGTTTGGACCTTGTGAGGATGAAGATGTCGAGTTCGAGAGATAAATGCGTAAGCCACAATACAGAGCGAGGACTATTACATCCGCAGGCTTGAAGATGAAACCCGCTTCATGCACATGCAGTACAATAGCTTGTATGATGTTTATTCAAGCGGGCGGTACTCAAGTGGCGCTGGGCCAAGTTGAAGACGTGATAGTGACTCACATAAAGATTAACCATACGTGGGCACGTTGTAATGTAATCCATGTGGATAATGTCTTCATGCAAGAACAATATTGACTATTTTGTAAATTTAGGAGGTCATTTTTTAAGATCTTCAAATGGATGTTTATTAAATATTTCTACGTTGCGGCCATGTCAATGTGAACGATGAGTGTACAATGCATGTTACGAGTTTCCGAATGAATTTTATTGATGGTTTTTAAATATAAGTGGATGTGTGGAATGAGAAATTTTTATACATTCCAACTTTTCTAACACCTCATATAAGTTCAAGAGATTTTTGTATCATCACATTTTTAACAAAAAACATTTACAACATGTACCCCTAAAGTTCCTTGAGTATTTCTCACCAAAAAGTTAAAACAAGAAGAAGAACGTCGATTCCTGAAGGGGCCGACGTGAATAAAGTGTCTGTTTGTTCCACCACTAAGACCCAGACCATCAGACAAGGAATTAGTAGAATGGAACTACTTCCCCCTCTCGAGGGTAGGCACTATGTATTAAGTAACCAAAGAGCACAAGTAACCAAAGTACACAAGAATCCATCCATATCAAAAAAGCATCAAAAGAAAAGGGGAGAGGGGAGACAGGAAGAGGAGAGAATAAAAGAGGAAGGGAACATTGGGGGGGAGTGTGTTTTCAAAGTGGGGGGTTTTAGGAGTTTCAAAGACAAGTAAGTAACGGTAATACTATGGAGGGTTTTGTGTGTTGGAGGAGGGCTTGGTTGTTTTCAATTTTGCGTTTGTGTAGTAGAATGGACATGGCATGTTGATTGGCAATGGTGTTAATGTTATTGAGAGTGTGTGAAATTGTTTTGATGGAGATTTTAAAGGTATTTTCAAGGATTTTTATAGATGGGATAAAGGTGGTGGCACGAGCAACGGCTGTGATTATAATAACGGGGTCCACTTTCCATCCTAGGGCAATGATGTTAACAATAAGGGGTTGGTAATTATTCATTTTGTTTTCAATTGTTTCTTGGGATAATTATTTCTGTAGTTTAGTTTTGACCATCTTTTGCTTTGATTTACGGTGGTTTGTATAGTTGGTGGTGAAGCCATTTTTGTATATAGGCGATGTATGTTTAGAGTATTTGCTATGGATGTAATTTTGGCAAGTTGTTCTAGGGAAAAGATAAAACACAAAGAATGTACGTTTACTTTGTGCAATAAGAAATGAGGGGGAAAAAAACCAAAGCTCTACTTTAACCTTAAAATGCCCAAGAGTCCCCTAGTAGGACATTTTGAGTTTGGGTAGTGTACCACATCCTCAATTCTAGGCATTATTTTTGGAATTTTTTATTGAATTGGAAAGTTTTCATTTACTTCGCATAGACTTAAGTTTCCTAAAAATCCGACCTATGGTTCAAAAGTTACATGACATTGTCATATAAATTCCTATACTTAATCACACGTGAATTTGGTAGATGGAGAAGCTAAGTGTGTGCTTCAAACTCGATATGTTTGAATTCAGGCATGCTTCGGCAAGTATCCCTTTCATCCAACTATATTCTTTAGGTGCCTATCATCATCATTTATGTCATTGTCTCAATTGAGACATTTTGCAATATCAATGAATGCAACCAAAACATTCTATAAGCATTTTTGTAGTTTATATTCGGATGCCTATGCATTTTAATGTATCCATGTTTGTATAAATCATTGTATACACTTATTTGACTCATATTGTTATGGATATTGAAAACCAAATAAGAATGCCCCTAGCAATGTACCTGCAAAGTTAGGCATAGAACTTATCTTTTTAAAAATGTATAAACACTCAAACAAATGTGGTTTTTGAAAATCCTTCAACACAAGCTTGTTTTCTTCCAATTAGATAAAAACCCCCGACGGAGCCCAAATCCAAAGTCGGAATTCAGAAATAATGATTATTATGGGAGATATTAACTCACAGTTAATAGATTCTACCCAACTTACAGTTCCATCCATTGCGGATGAAAAACAGTCCTTGGATGAAATTACAGTCCGATAATGGAAAAAAAGTCTATGGATGAAAAATCATTAAGTGGATGAAAAAACTGTCGAAAGATGTTGGGTACCGTCTTTGGATAAAAAAACACTCCATGGTTGATAAAACAAAAAATTGTTGGCGGATGACAAACTGACTGCAAATGGTGGGTGGGAGTTCTTTGGATGATAAACCTCAAATGCAAAGTATGTCAAGCATTACAATAGCATTTTCGGGAACCTCATGTTTATGGTAATAACCATGAGGGGATTGAGTTCTTTTGTGGGTTATTGTTGAAGGTTCCAACGTACATGAGGATGAAGTAGCAAGATTCGGTTGAGGACACTATTACTTGCTTTTTATTTCCTAGATCGCTTTGTTTTGTCTTTTGACAATTAAAGAGTGTGTATGGTGTTGTTGACATTTGAATCATTAACATGTATTCATAAAAATGATCCTATGGTGCTGCAAATGGGACATATTATAGTTGGATATCTTTCTACTCCCAAATGAAAAAAAATTGGTCTACGAGCATTTGCCATATATTAGATAATCTACGGAATCTTAAAAAGTGTACTTGTGAGTCCATATTTGCGGAATTGTTGCAAGAAAACTTTAATATTATTTAGGTAGCTTGCCCACTTTTTGATATGATGGAAAATTTAAGTTATAATGGAAAAATTTAAGATATAATTTTGAGGTTGTGTCCGTAGTCATAATTTTTATGATATTTATTTAGGAGTTTTATGGAACCTTTGTCCAAGGTATCGTAGTAGAAGGCCTGTATGAACACAATAGGATCATATTGGGAATGTGTAGGGATCACATATCGAAAAGAGTTCATGTCTCACTTCAAAGGTTGATATCTTTCAATCCATGAGGTCAAACATATCAAACTACTCACAACTCAGTCTCATACAACTTTAGTAGAAGATCCTATGCTTAACTTCTTTGAAATAACATTATGTATCATTTTTCTGTTGAATGCATTGAAAATGGTAGTTTTGGAGTGTTTTTGATGGAAAATTGCATGGGGCATTTAATGGCTAACCATGGTATCCCAACAATATATCTAAAATAAGATGCTTTCTAAATTTCACGGAAGTTGATGGTACAGATGGAGAGAATATATAGTTTGAATCAAAAGATAAGTGCATAATTTTAAATTTTCTAATTTTCTTTTCGATGTATTTAGTAGATCATCTTTCTTTGAATTCTTAAGATGTCAACAGTGTGCATAAATTTAGGATCAAATCTTGAGCAAAAATTTGATATAGAATATTAGTTCATTCTTGCAAGAAAAATCAAAGAAAAATTAAAGGATACAAATATTCAAAAACATTGTGGAAATGATAGGAGTTCGAATACTATCACAACATTTATTTTTTATTTTTTTGGTGAACCTAATTTGTCATGAAATGATAATCCCAATAGTTAATAGTACATATATTGCATTGTAAAATAAAATCGACACTCATTTGTGATTCTGTAAAAATTATTAGTGGTTTTCTTTACCCTACCAAGAAACATGTAAAACGTTTTGACTTTGCTTGAAATTTGATCTTTCATTGAAGACATGAAGTATGTATTGATATTTTCAAGTAAATAAGTACAATCTACTATAACAAGGAATCCTAAAATCAATAGAAGTTATAATTATGAAATACGTCATATTGATAAGCTCAAATGTTGGAATCATCACACAAGCAAAAGCCATATAAAAAGCAATATAATCAAATAAAAGAAATGTATGTCCTTGCACAAGTATATGAAATAGAGTTTTTTTATTTATCGAGTCAAAATTTCAAACTAATCATTGAAATCTAGGACTACAACTGTAGTCATTTTGAAACATGCTACTCTATACAATTTACTAATGCCGGAAATAATCAAAAGTTGTCTGTGGTATTACTAATACGTGGTCCAAAAATGCTCATGTGGTGTGGGCCAATTGATGTGACACTGAAGCGTGTGATGATATGAAAAAGTCCGCTAGCGCCTTTTCTGCCTTTGTTACACACTCTGTCCATGTACAAGTGAAATGTATTTGCAAATTCCCCATTTGAATACTACGAAAGTTTAAGAGTCCGGTTGTAATCTCTCGTAGTCCTTGGACATGGTCTTGCCGTTGATTCGTAGTGCTATCTGGGCTGTGGCATACTCCTCCAAAGCCCTTGATAACTTGGGAATGATCTGAACATCGACAACTTGTTTGTCCAAATACACAACTCTAGGATCTACCCACCAACGCCTCCGCATAGTCACGGCCATTTGTTCAGCATTGGTGAATGTATAGAGTGACTGCATTGGTTCGGTTGCCTTCGTCGTCATGCCCCAATTGCATACTCCAATATACACTCGCAATTCATCGAGTGGAAAATGGAGGATGATATTGTCCGGAGACAAGTCATTGTGAAGATTGTTGTTCTTGTGTACTTCATTCATTATGCGTAATAATGCCCAAGCGAGCTCGGTCCGTTTTCTGCGAAAACGAACTAGGTGATGAGCTCAAATAACCTCATCTTCCAAGAAATTCCCGTAGTGAAGATGTATGAACACATCGTCACGGTATTTGTGATCACGGTTCAACATCTCTCGCAAAGTCCCCCCATTCCACTAATAGGCATAGCCTTCGTATATATCCGCATGAATGGCTACGAATCGAATGACACCCAGATGTGGAATCCTCACTACCATTGACTCATTTTGGTCCTCCACTTTTGCCAAGTCCGGCCTCTCTTGCCATTGGTTAGACAATTTAGCGACAAACTTCCAAAATGCTTCAATGCCAGGAGCTCCTTCAATGCAAACTCTGCAAATGGTGGCATATCCACCTCTCCGTGAGTCATTGTCAACGGTAATGACCCTCGCCATTGGTGGAATGGCAATCAAATGGGCCATTCGTACGTGGTCCTCATGTCTTCCTTCTTTCGAGTTCCACCACCCCACGGACCCACACGGGTGTCTATTTTTGGCAAATGGCCGCATATGAGCAACAAACAAATCAGCTTTCAACAACACGTCGTTGAAAGCTTCATCATCTACACGATGTTGTCTTCCAAATTTTGTCAACAAGTTCTTGGCATTCCATAGTGCATCGTGCATTGTGGAATCCTAAAACTTCAAAAAACCCTTTTGTCGTCTCCGCATACCACTCTAGAGCATGAAGAAGATCCATTATCCATTGTGTCATCTCCATCTTGAACTTATCCGAGCCCTTGTCATGGTATCGGACTTACTTGCTCTCCAAAGCCCGAAGAGTATTATTGTCATAGAATTTTACAATAAATTTGATGAAAAACTTCTTGCAACTCTCTGATGGAATATCATGAACGGCATGCAACTTCGGCGTAGCACCTTTTGCGACCTTCTCCTTCTTCTTGTCCATCGGCATCTTGATAGAATCACTAGAAGTTTTTAAAAGGATAAGTTCAAGATTGTTGGTAAACTTGCTAGAAGTTTTTAGAAAAACTTCTTCAAGTTTGGTCAAGATATTCCTCAAAGTTTTAAAAAAAACTGCTTAAAAAATGGTAGGAAATTCTTCAAAGTTTTAAAAAAAACTTCTGAAAAATTGAAAAACTTCCCCCCCAAATAACATCACATTTTTACTTCCAAAGATGAGGAGCCAATGGATGGATTTTGTCCAACCAAGGCCTCTCCGCATCCACTCTAAACTAGAGAGAGGAAAAAAAAAGTGAGAAGAAAGGGAGGGCAGATGGCCTTGTATAGGTTGACGGACGGCCATGAGGCCGACCGCCACCACGGCCGTCTGTTCTCCAATCGGACGTCCGTCTATCGGCCGCTCGATCGGATGGCCGATAGGCCGTCCACGGACCATCCGCCCGATTGGACGGCCAATCGAACGATTGCTTGGATGGCCGCCCGATCGAACGGTAAGCGGCCATCCAACAGATCGGACGGTCGTCGCGCGCCCGCGCGATTCGATCGCGGCCTTTGGATTGGTCCGCCGGCCGTCCAATCGGGCGGACGGCCGAGCGGTTGTCTAATTGCCTAGACGGCAGCGACCAATTGGACGGCCGATTGGTATATGACGGCTGCGGTGCGGCCGCGTGGAGCTTTAGCGAATCCAACGATTTCTAAAACTTACCAGAGCCTTACGTAAATGTTTTTTACCCTCCGGACGATGCGTCCAACAAGGCGTCCGTACGACGTCTCAGGACACTCCTAGACCCTTAAGGAGGTTGGATTGCTAACCATGGGTAGGAGCGTACAGCTAAAGATCGCGGGATAAAGCAGACGAGAGAGGTTACTCGCTGATTTTGTAAACTCGATTTGTAGTCAGCAACTCCTTGAAGTGGTTCAATCGATTCATGAAGATCATTGTCTTGTAAGTCGGAGATCTCCGGTTCTAATTCAAACCCAGGACTACTTTATACCTCTAGAAGGAGCAACAAAAGTAGAATCGGTAATATCCGGCTATGTTTATTAGAGCAGGACTAAAATTACGGAGACGGATGGTTTTGATGTAGTTTGGAACCAACCAGAGATCTCTAGTTTGACGTGGTCTTTATAAAACATATACGATAGTTTTCCTTAAAGAAGTTATGAATTGTGAAATGGGAGGAGATCCCCAATTATTGTTCAAACGTCGACCATCAATATGCTCGCAGTTCATTGTTTTTTTTGAATGTATCCAGAGAACTCCGGCTGAGAGATCTTCTACGGCCTGTTGAATGTGTTTGATTCAAATCTTGTGCTGAGGCTGTGCAAATCTAATACTTGGTAGCAAGGCATCGTGGTTAACCTCTCTTCCTTTGAAATGCCGTCCCAGGAAACTCTTGGTGTTTGTAGAGTTCTGGCCTCCAGAGTTTGTGTACCGCGGGCCACACAATGTGGGATACCTCTACACATGTAGACATAATGTCTCTGTCTGGGGCATCAAAATTAGAGTAACATCGGATGGGGCGTGGAAATTCATTTTTCAAATTCAATTTGAGAAACGAGGACACGCCCACATTAGACTCCAGATTTTTGAGATGTAGGGCCTTGATGAGGAGGGTTGCCTGCTTGTCATCTAGAAAGTCACAAATCCTGCCAGCAAACCTATCATTTACGGTATGATCCTCGACTTAGCTAAACTCAATGACGACTTATTGAAGTCCTGCCAGAATAAGAACCTTCTGTTTCCCCCTCTCTTGAAAAACTTGTGGACAACAGATTACATTAAAGAGCAGTAGCAAAGTATGGAGGAATCGCAAGCATCTAAGGCACCAAAGCCATAGCCGCCCCTACTCCAACTCTTCACGCGTTACCACTCTTGACGATTAGTAGGAAGCAAAAGTCCAGCGCTAGGGCTCTGGCTCCAGCATCATCTTCGCAGAAGGAGAAGGGAAAGAAGGCAAAGGCCGATGTGGAAGGCATGACCATTAAGAAGTGCCTCAACGTCACACCAAGTGACCTTATGCACCCAAACAATGCCCTTCAAACCATGTATGGGTTGAAGTTGGCGTTATGGGACTTCTAGAGGTCTGACCACATGGTCAACTTTGTCTTAAAGTCATTGCCTTTGATGGTGCCCGTGGCACCCAAAAATCTCTGTATTCCTTGTTCTCCACCTCTATTTGGTGAAGCCATGTCTTTTCAATCAAAATATGGTTGATGAGGCTTCCTGACCTGATTTGATGCTACAACACCTACTTCACGCTTGTCAAGAAATTCTTCCTCTTCCACCACAAGTAAGCCTAGGTCGTCCACCTCTCCTACTTGACTGACAACCTCCTCCAACACCCGTTCACGGACACCTACCGCAGAGGCGGTGTTTCTCCAAGTGAAACCGGGCCCCTTCCTTGTATCCAAGTTGGAAATTGAGGAGTTCACTTAAAGAAGCTGCATGCTTCATAGATGCCTTTCATCTCCAATGCGTAGATGGTAGATGGCATTTCTCGGTCAAGCAACTCCAAAATAAGAGTGTCCCACAGACTACTAGCCCACTTTTGAGAGGTGCCTACCTACGATTACTATGTGGTGTGGAACAATAGCCCTCACTCTCAAACTCGGCAAAGATGAAAGAGAATGGAGGTAGCTTGATACCTCAAGAGAAATCCTTTGTCTCCACGGTGTACCTCAACCCAAAGTTCCTCAACACAACCGCCGTTCTAGGAATCACCAAGTCTTTAATGTCCACTTAACATCAAGCACGGCACAAGGATGCAAGATCACCCACCTTCATTCAAAGTGTTAGAATCTTGTTGTCTTTTGGTCCCAGTGCAATACGGGTGTTGTCCATCCTATCCGTCCGCCCAACTGTCTATATGTCCGCTCTCTCAAGGCCCCTTTCTATTGATATAGAGAACCCTACGGTGCACGGGCGGCCTTATCATGTGCTTGGAAAGTGATATGACATGTCATCACACTCCGTATACCTGTATGTAAGTTGTTAAAGTTGAGTTAGGATTTGTGAGAATGTTTTATACAAAACTTTCAGCAAATTTTTGTTGTCCGTTCGTCTGTCCATTGTTCATTGGCCCATATTTGTTCTTTTAGATAATCCTAGAGAAAAGTGTTTGTAGGACAACCTCCCTTTAACATTGGCGATCATGCTCAAGTTTGATCCATGTGGTCCTTGTCATAAAGAGGCAACTAGGATATTGCAATTTGCGACTTGGATTTTCAAGAAAAAATTTACTACTTTTGTAGGGTTTTGAGATTAGTTTGAAGCGCTCTTGCATTAGAGCTCTCTGGATTTTTAGAGTTTGCTCTCTAAGAATTTTTCAGCGACTTGGCATTCAAATTGGAGATCTTAAAGCATGCCATCACGCGCAGCTAGCCCGCAGCACTAGCCACCCATCAACTACAATAAACCATCACCTACAATCAACCACATATTGGCAGCCAGCCATCAGCTACAGCCAGCCATCACCTAATGGCAACTTGGGATTGAAAGCTAGCCCTCCGCACCAGCCAGCCATCAAGGATTTTGCAGCACCTTTCTCAACATGGTAGCCACAAATTAGTAGCTAGCCTGCGGCAGCAGCTAGTAGGGAGCCACGGTGGATTTGGTGGGTTTTTGAATTTTTATGCACTTAAGTTTGTTACAGATTAGCAGCCCGCCATCAGCTGAAAAAGCCATTAGCGATAGACAACTACGGATCACGGGAGACGATAGTAGAGAGGCGTGGAGGTGCAGCTCTTAGGCGCTTGATCCGCCATCGCTAGCTGCGACCAGGTAATACCTTCGGCCCAGTAGAGTTTCATCAATTCACATTGGCAATGGCGATCTACATTAATCCGTTTGGTTGAAGGCGCCACAAGCAAGACAATTTGAGAGCGATCAAGGAGCTTGGGTCCGTAAGGCGTGCTCAAGGCGATCTGGCAGGCAAGCGCATAGACGATTGCACCCTCTACGCAACAATCTAGGAGGATGTCGGCGCTGTTGAGCACCAGTTGAGCAGTCTACGCAGCCTCAACTACGAAATTAGAGGAGCTGCCACGTGTGAATCTAATGGCTTTTCAATGACTTAAAGTCACGTGTGAATCTAATGACTTAAAAACCCAAACGCAAAATGTATGTAGTTTGACAAAAATTGCCCTCCAAAAAAGGACGTTTGAGTCTGCCTCACAGTTGACCCCTTGTTAGTAAAATTGGCCACAAATTTTTCGTCTCTACTTGGATTTGAATATGCTTGAAATCCTCAGTTAGCCAACTTCACAATATTCAAACCCTTATAATCTTAAATCCATATTTGTTATAGTCTACTAGCAGTTGCTTTTTAAAATACGCCCTTTAAATCTAGCTGCCTACAATTAACCCCTTGTCACAAAATGGGCCACAACTTCTCCGTCTCCGTTTGGATTCAAGCATGCTTGGAGTTTGTGGGAATCTGTTCCCACAAGGTTCCAGATTAATCTTTAAAATCTGGTGAATGAAGGAAAAATTTAAAAAATTAGTGATTCAAACGGTGTAGACTAGTATAAGTAGATAAGAAATAGGAAATACGAATTATGTGTTCAAACATAAAAGTTAGAAACCGTTGTCGTTAGCAACTTGCCGGTAACCAGACATCCGGATAGCTGGAAATTGTCCAAAGTATTTCGGAGGATACCCGGAAGCTCAACCGTCATCGTGGCGTTTTCGAAAGCGACGTCGGAGTTGTAAAGGATTCCGTACGTCACGCCCAATATGAAAGGGGAATCCTCCACAGTTGTCGTTTCCGCTTCTTCTTCTTATTCTTCTTCTTCTTTATATTCTTTCTCTCTCTTTTGTTTGTTTTCTGCCCTCGTTTCCGGTTATTTTTCAGCATCTAGTAGTAGTTTGAGTGCTTTTGTGAGGTCAGTGCGTGTAGGTGCGACCGGAGTACAAGGAAGAGTGACCGCCATGGCCGAAGGAGAGCGAGCCAGGAAATTAGGGAGAGTGAAGAGCGCGACCTCCGAAGCGCCGCCAATTGTGAAGGTGGTGCCAGAGTATCTAACGAAAGACAAGGATCTACACGTCTTGGTTCACTTCCTCAACAAGATGGGGTGTTCCGGGCTCCTAGAGGCAACGTGGGGAACAAAGGAGGAACAGATAGTTATGGAGCTGATCGGGACCCTCCACAATCAGTACGACAGGAGTCTCCGGGCGCACCTTGAGAAGTGGACCGGATCGGAGTCGAAGCACACGTATGGCTTCCTAGACAAAGACGTCAAGGTGGCGGAGAAGAAGGACAACATCGTGGAGAGGGAGTTCCACCGACATGCCGACTCTAAGGACAGCTTCACGACAAGTGATCTTGTCGACTCTCAAGCTTGGATTGTGAATGGGTTCTAAACCCAATCTTTCATCTCGAGAAGCCCAAGCGATTGGTCTTCAAGTGGGCAAGTGTCTTCCTAGGAGCAATGCGGGGGAAGATCATTGTTGACTAGTCGTCGTTAATGCAGGACCTGGTGGAGAGGTTGGTCAAGAGCCAACTCCGGACAAAGAAGGCTCGCTCACCGCTTTCGGCCTACCTGACGCACTTCTACTTCCGACACGAACTACTAAAGCCGGAGGAGCACAATGAATACGACGAACTTCTGACTATCCAGAAGTATGGTGAGATGGAGACCGACTTCAAGGAGGAGATCGAAGACGCGGAGCCGCCTCCGGCCGAAACCCCTCCGACCCGGAAGCGAAGTTGGTTAGTGCAGCCGGAACCGGCACCTACGGGATCACCACCAACACGGATGGACAGGACCACCGAAGGTCCGGGTGCGGCAGGCCCCTCCACACGACCAGAACAATGTGGGACCCCCAAATCACTGGAGCTCACCGGGAAGCCGGTGGAGGACATCATGGAGTTACTCCGGCACGGGGCCTGGAAGGCCACGCAAATCAACCAGTACCTCGCCGATAGCTCAACAATAATATACAAAACTGGATGAGTGGCCTTTCAATCACTTGTTTAAACCGTCCAGAAGACTCTCTGAGGAGGAACAAAGATAAATCAAACTACCCTTCGGCTTTCTCGAAACTAGTTCCGGAAGCTATTGTAAGAACTCAGGAATCCGGAAGGATCCGTATAGTAGATCAAAGGGATGATTATGAAAGCAAACCTGTGGATTAGTGTTTGGTAGTTAGTTTTTACCTATCAATTATGAAAGGAACAATAGGTCTCTGTGGGAACGAACTTAGAGCGGATACTTTGGATACATTCAGCCATAACTAAGTGCTATTCAGAGGAATACTTACTCTACGACTTGCTACAGAGTCTCACAAAGCTTACTTGTAGATCTACGAGCCCTCTAAAGCTCTGCTCCATAATTTGTTGTATTTCGCCTGTAGTGACCAGCCAAAGTCGATGCTGAAGATTTCCAGCAGGTGAAGGATTTGACACTTAAAAGTTAAAACACCATGTCTATGTCGTATATACTTCAAATCAAGTGTGCTTAGTGTTCTTTGGAAGCTTACAACAAGTTCAAATTGCTCATGAAACTCATATCATATGTTTAAGTATCTACTCTACAATAGCAATGTAACTGCAGCCCACATTGGAGGGATGTGATTGGTGAAATTTTGGCATAGCTTCGCCCAAGAGAAGAGAGTGAGGGAGAGTGGCCGTCCAAGCCCTCTTATACAATTAGGAGGAAGCCTTAGGGTGGTGCCACATCTCCACCATCCAAGTCAACAACCCTAATCAAGATCAAGGGCCCATAATCAACCAACTACCTAAGCCCAATTTTAGGGCTGGACATGCCAATAACTCCTAATGTATAACAATTTTGATAAAACTAACACCACCAATGTGTTTGAAACACATTTAAACCTATGAATTGGTTGTTTACGAGTCTTAATCCAAGTTTCAAATCATTGGAAATCAAACAATGTACTAAATCAATTGTTAGTCTTACCATATTAGTATTTTCAACTAATCTGTGCAAATGAATAGCAAGTGTTCTTCCCATGGAGCCTTTTTTACCATTTTTTCCATCTTACTTCATATTTTCCTTTCTTTCCTCTCAATTGTTTTTCTTCTTTTTTAAATAAAACAAGTGTCTACAATTCTTCCACTAACTAAAGCCCTATTTTGTGAATTTGTCTTCAACTAAACTAATCACAAAATCTATTTGGTCTCTTCGGGCACGTTTACGTTTAATTTTATCCTCCACGCTAAATCATGGTCACGCGGAATCCATTTAGTTAACCAATACTAATTAACATTAGGTGGCGCTACTAGCCACTAACCTTACTATTTATTGTAGCTAATGAGGTTGGTTCCCACTAACTAATCACTAACTAAAATTGTGGTGCTTTTAGGCGCTAACACCACATAGTTGGAGGTGCCATTGAAGTCCATTTTGACCCCACCAGCATGCAACGTGACGTCTGCGTTAGCAAAGTTTTGTTGACTTCTATCGGAGTTTTATTGACGTTTGACTAAGTTTTGTTGACACATAGCGAAGTTTTGTTGATGTTTGGCGAAGCTTTTATTAAGATTGCACAAAGTTTTGTTGAAGATTTGTGGAGTTGTAAACATTTTTCAAATATAGCATTGGATCCTGGCAATTGAGAGAGCTCGCAGCCGCTGCCCTCACCAGCAATTTGCAACAACCCGCCGTAGCCAATAGCAGCTGGACAGCCGGACCAGGATCTGTTGTAGTGTACGCCGAACCACTAGCGCCTCACTGTGGCAATCATCAAGAGGACGCTGAATCGACAAAACCTGTGGCAGGAGCAATCCACACTAGTTGAAGCCCCATTAGCTCCGTGATTGGAGCATCTGTCATTCTGTTGGAAGGGCAGTCCGAGGGGAATCAGGCTCGACCTAGCAACAGTGACCAAGAGCTCATGGAGCGGCTGATTTTCCAAGTACACTAGGCAACGCCTGGATTTGGTGCCAAGGACGCCATCAGTTGTAGAAGGGAAATTGACCATGCTGGCAGTAATAATTCTTACCCGGAAAATAATTCTATAAAAAAAATATTTATAACGAAGAAAAACAAATTAAAGAAGGGCTGACCATATCAAAGACGTGCAAAACCAAGAAAGCACGCCTTCCCAACCAAAAATATATGATAAAAACCAACATGATTATGATTAGAGCTAGTCAGAATGTAGGTGTATGCTACATTAATGGGATTAAAATTACCAAGGAGCATCTAGTCAAGGGCAATGTATTGTTGATCGCTTGGGGTGGAGTTAGAAAGTAGGGTGTCAAGGCGGGGATCGTAGGGCCTTCATAGCGAGAGTCGGCACTGGAGGCTGGTCGAGAGGAGATACGGAGGACGCAAAGATCTATGATCTATATCCAACCACGTAAGGGAGAATTGGATACAAGAGAAATTCGTAGGATAACCTGACCAGGTCAATACTACAAGAGAGCCACTGGATATTGCAGTAGACCATCTTGGGCAGGAGGGCAATTTGATGGGAGGAGGTTGAGGAGATCAAAGGAGGGATTGCAGGACCAAGACAAGATAAGAACTAGAAGAGAGACGGAGGGTCGTCGATCTTATCGGAAGATCCTTGATCTTTACGCGGCTGTCTAATGCTAGGTTGTCACATACGTCCAAAAACCAAGCTCCCGGACGTTCCAGATGTCATGTCCGTCAGCACACGTTCATACCAACTTTTGGATGCGAGTAGATTGGCGGTCGGCCAATTTAACCCCGGTCTGTGCCCGGTTGCCCCAAAATTATAGTGTTTGAAGTGACAAAGAAGGGATTTTCCTTCCTTATGATAACCCTTAAACGTCAAAGGAGCCAAAAAGCAGTTGCTCCAATGACATTTTGAGCATGATTATTGCTGTAAAACGTTGTTTCTCATCCAATTCTTTGAAGAGAGTTCATTGTATTTGTAAGTATTACTTGCATGATTAAGGTGATCATGTTATATCTAAAGAAGAAAATGTTTCTGACATGGATCTCAATGTAGTCTATTTTAGAAACTTCTTGCTCTAGCTCTATATCTGAATTTGAGTCATTAATATGAAAAAAATATTCTTAGTTAACTAATAAAGTGAGGTTTATGAAGTTTAGTTTTCATTATGGTTTGAAATTTTGAAAAATTCTAAAAATTGGATAAATCATTACGATTCAAACTTTGGGCCTGTAATCGATTTTATAAAATTGAGATGAATAGGAAAATTCTATTTACACCACAAATTTTGTCCCTAAAATGTACACCTTTGGTGAAGTTTTCAATAATTTTAGCATACTTTGAATTTGATATGAGTTTTCTTCACTTTTTCTTAAAAAAATTGCAACAAATTCAATTTTAGAGGAGAAATTTGAAATTTTTCTGATATAAACAAAACATGTGATCTCATCTATGAATGTAATTTGGAATTTGGAACAAAACATATGGAAAATTACAACACACAGTAGAATGTAATTTGGAATTGATTCCATGGCCGTAGGCTCTGTCCTTTAACCCCCAAAGACCCAAGATCCCCCTTAAGAGACTCTTCAAGGTTTGGACTAGTTCCTATGGTCTCAATTAATATTATTTATTTTTGAAATTACTACTATAGATAGTCATTGCTAAAAGCTTTGTAGGAGTCCATTTTTTCCCTAAATTCGACATTTTATTAAAAAATATAGGAATTTGAATTTCAAATAAAGAGACTGAGCACGTCGCGCAACTCTAAAAACTTATCTTGAACAATTTATTGAATTAAGTAAGATTTTCAACACTAGCAGATAATGTTTTTTTCATATTGTCAAAACAAATCTTTGTCTTAAGTGGAGAATAACATAAAAATCTAAGTCAAGCATATTTGCACATTGTCACACTTTGTTGAGCAAGTTTCCAAAAATACTTTTTCTTTTCTCTAAAGAAACGTGGAGATCTTCATATTTATTACATTTCATTTTTTCTACTACAAGATGTGGTATAAACCTTCTTATTGAACATTTGGATTATCATTGTAAAACATATTTAGTTCGCAAAAAAAAAACGTGGATTGGCAATTTCTAAACCTCCGCTCCTTGCACATTTGTTTAAAATACGCTACACCTCTTTTCTTCCTTTAAAACTTGGTGATTAACATGATGGTAATGTTTTTAGATCTTGTACAGTGCAAAATTCGGACACCAAGTGTAGTCAAAGTATGTTGATCCACTCAAAGCAAGGAAGAAAAAAAACAGATTTTTCTACTTCAAATACTATATTCATTCAATCCGTGTGGTCAAAATTTATGAAATTTTGTGAGGATGTTAATGAATAAGTCTTGATTTAAATCCTATATTTGACTATAGAAATAAAAGATTTAGATTACCTCATTACTCATTGCACTTGAATGAGCAATTTTGAAGTGTTTTTGGTCTGAAAATGCCTTGGGCCCTAAGGGGTTAAGAGTTAAGTGGATTTGTACAATTTGACTTCAAGAATGAAATTCCCTCTAATGCACATGACATGAATGTAAACCAAATCCCTTACATTGAAGAGTAAACCAATTTTTTCATTTCAATACTAAAAATATACAAAATTTGATAGTCATCTTCTATATGGCCAATCGTACAATAATTAACTATGTATATACACAACATAAACCTATATGCCTACAAATCTAAAGCATGTGCTCTACGGGAACGATTTCACTTTTAAGGCATGCTCGAAGAAGCTCCACCATTGTTGTCGTTGCTTGGTGGGATTTGAGCCATTGCCGCGAGCTCCGCTTAAAGCCCTTGATGAGGTCGTTGCCGACCTTCAATTCTATCTTGGCCTCCTCCAACTTTGCCTGTGTTGTGCTATGAATTATCTTTGCAAGGCGCCCTTGCTCAAGTTCAGCTTTGAGATTGTTGATGATTCGGTTGCAATATTCTTTATCTGCAGCCTCAAGCAACGCTCGCTTTCTGGATCTCTCGTCCATGCGGTCCCAGACTTCTAGAAAGGCAGCCTTCTGCTTTAGATGCAATTCTTGGAGATCTCTTACAGTGTCACCACGCTCGACCTCTAGGCTTTTGTCCGCCTATGATAATTCGTTTGTAGATGTCTCTCGCTCTTCCGCATTGCCAGTCGTAGTTGGTTGCAGAATAACTTCAAACATGGCCATGATATCGTTCGCTAAGGCGAGAGACTAAACTCCTTTGCATGGAGTCTAGTACGTGTCTCTTGTTGTTGTTTTGCCATCGCCATCAATGGCCGTTGCAACGATTTTTGTTGGCGCATTGCCTTTGTCCCATGTGGATTTGGAGAGGATGCCATGAGCCATGCCACGCTTGTTGGTATGTCTCATTGCTTGCGTTTGACAAACCACTTAGTCTCCGTCCTCACCAACCGCCAATCTCGCGCCCTTTCAATACCAATTAGGTGTACACCATTTGGGACTTGGTGCCAAATTTTGGTGGCCTCGTCGCATCCGGTTGCATCTAACAATAGACCTTCAGATAACAATTCCAAAAATCATCAGATCGGCATTTTTTGAGCAAAAATTTGCCCGTTCAACGTTTTCATCCACAACACATTTTCCATCAAATGGAGAATATGCAACGTTGTGATGTAGTCGTTGTGGTCTTGGCGGTCCAAAACCCATCACCCTCAGAGCCCAGCTTGTCCATCCATCCATCAATGGCAAGGTTATTTAAATCGACAACAATTGAATCGATGAGTGTCGCTCACACGCCATTGACGTCGCATTTGCTTGTTGCCGAGATTGTGCAGACTTTTTTCGTGACTCTGTTTTCAAAATGCAAACTCTTGAAATGTTAGTGACATTTGTAACAAACTCTAATATACATTCTTGAATTATTATTACTATTACTCTTTACCAAATTCCTTGGAAAAAAAAATTAGGATTTTAGATGCAATAATTTGTAGTTATTGCCTTTCAAATATTAATTTTGCAAGCCCTCAATACAAAAATAACACGACTCCCACTCTCCACACACAATTGGCACTTGAGCTTTCCAAAATGGCATACTCAAAAGCACCAATCCAAAGGCGAGAAGAGAAGAGTGAATAAAAATTGAGCAATCTTCCCTTATAAAGCAACCTCCCGGTCACATAATACCACCCAGTAACCCTCGGCAACCCGATCGGGTATCAAGCAACCGGCACGGTTGCCCTGACCAATCGGGAGACACTTATAAGTGTCTCTTCCACTGCCCTCACTCTTCACTTTCAGCTTTACCAAGATTGACAAATTGGAAAATACTCCGATCGTAAGAAACTTGGAATCCCCAATCGAATGGTGTGGTTAAGGTTGAGGGTCCTACCAGCTTGACTAGGGGGGATTCTTTTTATTTTTTTTATTTTGCAAACCTCAAGAGATTAACCATGGAAGGCACTTTCATCAACCCCAAAAAGTCCTAAGATAAACGTGAAAAAAACAACCGTGGACTAAAGGAAAAACATGACCTCCGAGGTATGCGGGTTGAACTCAAGGGTACTACCAATGGAACCGATCAGCTGGACATGCCGAGTGACGAGTGCAAGACCCTCATCACAAGGTCTATTGACAATTATTACAAGCATACCTCGTTGACAAGGTTGAATCTCGGCTATCTCATGCACAATCCTGAGAACCAAAAAAAGGCGTTTTTTGCGGACATAAGGGTGAGGTTCATACGAGCGCTCAAGGATGACAAGTGGTCCAAGGACAAGCGCAAGAGCAATTTCAAAAAGTGGATGGAGCACTTGTTGGAGGATTCTTTGTGGAACCTAGCATTGCTACTCAAGTACTCACTCCTTCATGGAAAAAAGGCTTTGTTGTGTACACGGAGTTCAAGGCCTGATTGACCAATTGGAAGGAGGCGCTGGTTACATGGCAGGCTAGCTGGACCAACAAGCGGTGCCATTGGGACAACAATGGCGACAAAAACACGTATCATTTCTGTAGAGAACACCTTGTGTTTCTACAACACGACGTTTTGGTGGACTACATTGGAGGCGAACGTGGAGGGACATATGGCAAGGTCCAAAAGTTCTATATTTGGGGAGATGAGACGATTCCACTGCACTCGGCCTTGGCGAGCAAGATGCCAAATCACACCACCATGGCCATCAAGGTCTGTCAATTTCTCGCCGAGGCCTTTGCCATATGGTTTCTACACCACAGTTGCATCAAATGGCTAGCCGTCTATAACAAGCGCTCCGAGGACTTTAGCTTGTAGTAGAACCACAATATGTTGCAGCAGGTGTTCAACCTCAAAGCCGCTTTTGGAATAAATATCAACGAGACGATCTAAGCCGCAATGTTGGGGCATGGATTCCACAACGACGTGATTGAAGAGGGGCAACATGTCGAGGTCTTCAAAGCAAGAACATTGATCTTGTGTGGAGCTTGTTCCACATCATGCACTACGTTCAACGAGCCCATTATCTGTAGAATGATCTGTCATTGAACATAATACTCCTCCACTTTCCACCAGCTCTTCTCGGAAGGATGTACATTAGAGTGTGTGATTGGGGGCTCTCGGACACAATATCCAATCCGAAGGCCACGTTCTACATCTACAAGACCAAGAGTCCCAGAGACAAGGACCACGTTGGTCGTTGGTCGTTGGCTTTAGAAATTGCGTAAGTGCTGCCTCCGACGTCAATCGAGCAACAATTCAAGATTTGACCAAACATGGATTTGCAAAGCGAGATGTACATTGTAGGAAAAATAGCGCGACGGATATGTGGCGGTCATGTTGTAGATGACTTTTATCAGCGCCAAATTGAGGATCCGGACTTCAATGGCGGTCGTACTTACAATCGGATGATGATGGGATTAGCATTTGAAGCAAGTCTGGACCAGCTAGCAAATGAAGATCCGGAGTGAGGTGCTACACAAACAAAAGTTGTAAATCGCTTTATGTTGCGTCCGTTCAATTGGACGCTTCCAGAGGAAACGTTGCATTGTATGGCGATGGCGGTAGTTTTTGATAGATGCCTTGTTTTCTGATAGAGTAACATAGGCCAAGTAGTGATAAAGGCAATTTTTCTCACTATAGCGTCAGATTTCTAGTTATACATTTTACCTTGCATCTTTACATGTATATGACAAGTATTTATTGCTCCATACAACATTTATTTGCAACTAAATAACTGGATATTTGTTGATATTATAATTGCTACCAACATGTTATGAATTGATTTGAATATGCTACACTCTTTTTACACCTTCAAATATAGATATACAAAGAACTAGTATAATATTTGATTTTAGGTACGTACCTAAAATTTGAAGAGAAAACTTTGTTCTTCCAAATTTTTATACTATATTATTTGGGGTCCATCATAAAAGCTTAGTGGAGGATTTTTTTTTGGATTCAAGATATTGAAAGTGAGTACCATAATACCATTCAATTTTCAAGTGAAAAATAGGGACTTTGTGCAACACCAAAAGTTATCTTGAAAGTTTCTATTGATTTTGAGATTTTTTATCCATGCTACAGTGCCTGGCAAAAATAGTTACAGTGTGATAGTGTGGTAGCAGGTTTTCTAACACACGTTTGATCTCATTGTAGCTGAAACTACGTGCGTGGATAAACAAATCTACTTTAGAAAGCAGATTACAAAGCCGGGTAAAAACATAATACATATGTTTGCAATTTATCCATTGACCACGCTTTCCTAATGACTTTGCTGCCATATCCTTAAAGAAAGGACAATCACAACTTGAAAATTGACCGACAATGATGAGATACTGGGATGATTTGGATCCTTGACGAGACTCAAATGATACAATTGAACCTAGTGCTGGAAAAGGAAGTAGGGTGGCTTTCAGAATTTTACCATTTATTGAAAGCACTGATGCGTAGCTGTTGGAATGCTTTGTTGTTGGTGCCTTGGAGTTGCGTCGAATGTTCTTCCCAAATCTGCGCTTTGGATACTCGTCTGGGAAAATTGGTGTTGGGAAGTCATCAAAATTGATGAGACCATTGAAATCAGAGAACAACTAATGCGGTGCAAAGGCCGGTAGTTCAGCCAAGCAAAATCTAGCATGTTCGAGAGCAAACACTTCTTCTTGTGTAAGATTAGTACCAAGCTTTACGGGCCAAATCTCTGGCACAGGCGGTTCAGCAACAACCCACTTGCGCCTAGTGCCCTTCACACAACGCTCAATATCATCATTGCAAAAGAAAAAATGCATTTGCTCTACCTTGTTTTTCTTGTATGACATCATCATGCCTGTGTAAGTAGGAGCAGCAGTAGCTCTGTTGTACTGCACTATTTTTGCCACGCATTTTCTTTTTGTCATAGCATGTTGTGCAAAACATGCTTTTGCTGAGGTCTTTGTAAGCCGCGCTATATGCCACTCCTTCTCATTACAAGATGTCTCAAGGACTGTCTTCGTATGTGTAGAGCCAAAATGACAAAAATAGTTTTTTTCCAAAAATTAAGTGTAAAAAGGGTTGTAGATATATGAAGAATTAAATAATTAATGATTAAGTTTCACACTAAGTAGTTAATTAATTGGAAAGTACCTATTCATATCCAAGAATAAGGAAATAATGGGAAAAGGGTTGAACTCGCACCCTTTGGATAGGTTGTACCTTTCCATGAATAGATATGAAGAGATGTGAAGATTTAGTGGAATAAATCTTAATGGTTAATACTAGGGAAGATCTCTTGCCAAGAGGTGTACCTCTTGGATGTTGAGTAGAATGACTAGCTTGAATTTTTAGCATTCTTTGCCATTACCATAGAAATTCCTTGGAGGAAGATTGGAGTGAGCCCTAGCTTTAGGTGAAAAAGCTAGTTGATGACTCTTAATGTTGTAAGAGTATTTAATTTTATATATGAATATATAATTACTATTGAATTTGCATGTGTAGAGTCTTGTGTGTGACTTGAGTCATATGTATAATTGCAATAATATGTGAACTTCATTGAATAAATTTGACATTGTGTTGTATAAATGCAATTACATGCATTAGGTATTAATTGTGGATAAAATTCTTATGCATGAATGCATTGTATATTTATTCTTCATGGAATAAGTTAGGGAAATATCCTAACTACTAAGGTCGTATGTGTGATCTTGTGTGTGTTGGAGCATTAATCATAATTGTGAAGATTAATGAAGATAATGTGAAATTAAGTGACTTAGTGCATAAGCACTTAATAAGATCTCAAGTGTGAGTGAGTATAACTTGAGTATCATAAGAATAAGAGTGGAGTTCTTATTCATGTTAATGCAATTTATGCAATAAACATCAAGAGTGGCATACCTTGATGTATGGCAAGAGTGTCATATTATGCATACAAAAAATTAGCATTAAGTCTAACCTAAATAGAAGGGATTCTCTAAGGTAGGCTAAGTTGTGAGTATTTAAAAATCTATCATAAGAGAAGAAATAAGGAACAAATCCCAAAGAAAGACTTAAGAAGAAAACATAGAAACTTACGAATCTTAAGTTCAAGTTTGGATACATAAGCTTATGAAGTTGAGACCTTAAGTACCAGGAGACCCTTAAGATTAAGGGCTTGGACTTAAAGGTTTGTATGGGTGAGAATACGGGACATCATTTGCATTCAGTGACATGCACTCTCTATTCTGGAAGTCTTAAGACAAAAACTTAAGAACACTATAAGGTTGAATTGGTCTAGACAGTGCAGGTTCTTAAGAATCAGTCCTAAGTGAGTAAGTGAGTGCTTAAGAACTAAGGGCCGAGGTTGTGTTCTTAAGAACATAGAGTCGACCGAGAAGTGGAGTCTTAAGTAAAAGTCAGACATCTTAAAGACTAAGTGGTACAAGTAAGTGTAGAACACCGTAGTCTTTAAGGATTAAGTGAGGATAAGTGAACTTAAGTGGAGACTTAAGAGGTGAACTCCTTAAAGACTTAAGTTAACTTGTATGTGTTTTTTGAGACTAACCTTTGTCTTAAGAACGTGACCACGTGGACCGAGTGGACGGACGTGAAAAGTGGAGCGATTTTGCATGAGGTAAGACTTTGAGTTCTTAAAGGCTGTAATTAAAGAACCAATGCAAATGAGACTTAATGGAATCTTCCATTAGCCCAGTGTGGCAAGTGTTTAAGAATTAGTGGCATAAGCATAAACTTAAAAGGACTAATGTTCCTACTTAAAGCACGAGAGATCCTTTGGGGTTAGACTTTGTTTGAGGATCCTCTAAGAGTGATGCTAATAGCCCTAATTTCCTAAAAATAGATAGATAACCTTAAGAATTAACCAAGAGGATAGCTTTAAACTACACAATTAAGTTTTAATTACTTAAAACTAGGCGTGTGATCATCCCCGTAACGAATCCTATGAGATGTGGGTATACTTGGGTGTTTTCTTAGAGTGATGAAAAATCACTCTACATTTTTTTGGCGGCCATGTTGGGGATGGTACCGTAAAGTTTTTAAGTATTTTTTAATTTTGAAAAGCTGTCAAACTTAAGTCAATTACTTAAGTAAACTATCATGGCATTTTGTTTTGTATGAATTTATAAACTTTAGAATTACTGAAAAATTTTATTAAAAAATTTATTAAAAAAACACTTTTAGTAAAGAGTGAAGACATGTTACAACATGTCTACTTTTCTATGGGAGGTTTCTGAAAAAGCTTTGAGTGACTTCTTTAGTGGTCCATATTTGTTTAGCGCCCTTTATCGTGTCTATAGAGGTGCGTAGTACGGACAAGGATTTCAATTTTATGGGGTTCACTCAAAAATTGATCAATCATTTAATGAAAAATTTGAACAACTACCCTTAGAAATTAAACAATTAATTTTAAACAAAGTGTGGAGTAAGGGTGAAGGTTTTAATGAAGTAATTGTCAAGAAAAAAACTTTATATTTAAAATATCAACTACACTACCTTTTTGCCCAACATGGTAGATTAAAATTTCAAACACAACCATTAATTTCTAGAGGTATAGGGGCTTGGAACGGACACAAGTTTAATCAAGACACTTATATCTTTGTTTATAGTAAACAAAACTTCGAGAGCAATATATTCTTTCCCAACTTCTTATCTAAAGATCTAGAAGTTCCCGTTAGTGTAGCCTTTGATTTGTTATGTATCTAAAAAATGAGTTCCTCAAATGAGACTTTTAAGGAACAACGAACAAGGTTGAAGAGATTATTAATAATTTATTCTAAAATTCAATACAATGAGGGTAAATTATTTAGACTTTTGGGGACAGAAATAGAACGCATTAAGGAAAACAACCAACATTCCATTAATAGGAAAAAAATCATCAATACTTTCTTACAAAAATTCAATTACCCAAGAGAATTAATAATAGAACCATTGTCACGAGAATTTAAGATAGAACCATTTACACTGATTGATTGGCGTCACTTTTGTTACCTGAATGGAGCAAATGAGAAAAATTGAACGCCTTGAATCTATAAGTGAAAGAAATAAATCCCTTAAATTCTTGTATGCAAGAATAGCTTTCTATGAAACTTTTATCAATTATGATAGGAAATATTCGGAAATAATAGAGTCTGAAATAGATAGATTAATTGAACACGCAAAAGAGTGGTTGAGTGAACTTGAGATAGGAGAATTGTTGGCATATTTGGGTTACCCCATAAATAAAGAAAATGAACTAAACCTATCTAGGGAAGCACTCTATCTTTGCTCAAATTAGAGCTATTTACAGTTTCTTGAAATGCCAAACTAATACCTCAATGACAAAATGAACCAAGAGAGTGATCCTTTATGTACCCCAGTCAATGGTGGAAAAATAATTAGGAGATTAATCACTACAATTTGTGTATATCACCGTATAGATCCTTATGATGGGGAATATTTGAAAATGGCCGAAAATGAGATAGACCTTTTAACAGGTATAGCCAGTGAATGGTTGGGAGAAAATGAAATGGGAGCTCTATTAACTATGTATAAGTATCCAAGAAACATTGCATTGGAAGTTGAGGGAATGAATCTTACAGAGGAAGCAATTTATCTTTGCTTAAATTAAATATCTAAAAATTAAGTTCAAAATAAGGGTAAAAATAAAAAATCTATGGGGATTACTAATGTCAGGAATAGACAAAGAGAAAAGAGAAAAACAAAAAGTTGAGAGAGCTCAACGTTATAAGAAAAGGGTAGAGAGGAAACAACCAACCATAGTGTTAGGAGTACATAATCCTACCTTTAACACAGTTACAACTCCTTCTCCCTTTAAATAGATGATGAAATAAAAATAGCCTTAGAAAAGGCATTGAGACAAACAAAAAGGGAGAAAACATATAAAATACTACCCAATCCTCCAAATTCTCTTTAGTCAGAAACAAAGACAACATAGTTTACCCCAGAAGAGTTGATACTCGTAGCCTTAAAAAATCATAGAAAGGAATATGTAGGAAAAAGAAAAGATAAAAAATATACCACTCACTCTTGTTCTAATAGTCCAAAAGAAGAAGATTGGGAGACCCAAAGCGAGAAAGCTTGGTCTATTTCCTTAGGAAAGGAAGAATCTCCAAAAGAGGAAGAAGTAGATGAAAAACTTAACATTAACGCTCAACAATTTGATGAGTTAGAGCAATTGTTTAGAACCCCCATACCCCATTCTTTAACAATAAATCGTACCTACGAAGTAGGTAACTCCTCAAACCAAACAAACTATGAGACTCCCTATCCAAGTTCTTTTGCCCAAAAATTTGAGTCAAAATTGGAAACACCAATATTTACTCACAGTGAAGCAAAAGAATCTATTGACCATTTTCTGAATGATAGACCATTAGAGAATGAAGAAGAAAAACATAAGTTTCGTAAGGAATTATTAGAAGCTTTTAGCCAAATTCTTAGACCTACTACTTTAAACTTTGACATACAAGAAGAGATTGACCAATCTAGTGTGGAAGGAGAGGAAATTAAGTATAATCATATTAAAGAAGAAAAGTTAGATGTAGGTGAGCAAAGTGAGCCTAAAGAAGGTGAAAGTAAAGAAGAAGAGCACTCCGAACCACTAGTAAGAGAAGAGAGTCCAGCTGGACATTCCTCACGTACTTCTGGGACGGCTTCTCCTCTTGACTCTTCTTCTGCTAATTCTACCTCTAGCAGGTCCTCATTATCCTCACCACCTTCAACCCCTCCTACTCCTGACGACCCTTTGGTTGATCCCATTGCTATGGCGCATCATAGGATGCTTAATATAGCTCCATTTCCCATATTCTATGGTGATTTAGGAGAAGATCAAGATTCCTACTTGGAAAGATTCCAAGTAGTAGCAATAGCTAATAATTTAGCAATTGATAAGTATATCACTAGTTTTCCTGGAAAATTTACTAGGGGAAGCTCAGCGGTGGTATGCAGCATTAGATCCTCAACCAGCAAACTAGGATGCTTTAAAAGAAGTATTTTTGACCAGGTTTAGACCCCAGTCTTATCATAATACTTTGTAGGATCACTTGCAAAGTTTTCAGATGTATCCCACAGAAACTATAGCCGGATATTATACTCGACTTAGAAACTTATTGAATAGATGGCGAGATCATAATATGCCAGAAGCATGGATCACTAATACCTTTACCAGAGGTTTATTAGATCCTATGTGTATATACCAGATCAAACTTTCCATCTCAGCAAATTTAAATGCAGCATATCAAGCTGCTAGAAATTGGGAAGCTGCTATGAAGCGATCTAATATGTTGTTACAGACAAAAAGAACTCCATATCAGGATCCATATCTTTTACCTGTATCTACTCAATATGAAATGGATAATAGTAGAAGAGATTATTATCCTAGGTCAATATCCAGTCAACCCCAATTAACTACACAAGGACCACCTCATCCTAGAGAGCAACAACTTGCGTTGATGCCTCCAAGTCATGAGGAAAATGAGCTACAAGCCTTACAAAAACAATTTAGAGAATTGTCAGTCCAAGTTAATGAAGGAAGAAATAAGAGACCTAAGGCTACTAATCAACAAACTAATATTTGGTGTAGTAATTGTAAGGGACATGGACACTTGGCCACTGAGTGTAAATATCCTATAGGAGAAATACCTAAGCTTAAATGTGCTTATTGCGGTGCAAAGGGCCATGATATAACTACTTGTAGAAATATCAAGGAAGTTAAGGCCCTAGTACAAGAGCAACCTTCTCAAAATAATAACCAAAAACAACCGTATAGAATTACATCCAAACAACCTTTTACCAGACCAGGAAACAATAATAACCATCCAAGAGGAAATAATGGTTATAGTCAATACCAAGTTTGGAGAGGACCTAACCAAGATAGAAACAAAGAAGTAGTATGTTATAGATGTGGAGAGCTAGGTCATTATTCTAGGGAATGCACAAATGCAAGCCAACAAGTTGGTTTTAATCCCTTGTGTGGGAGATGTGGATTAACGGGGCATGTTTCTATCTTTTGCACAACCATAATTACTGAGTTTCCTATTGTTAGGAAACAAGTTCAAATTCAAGAAGTAGAGTCTTCTAATACTAGAAATGTAAACTATATGGCAATTGATACACCTCAAGATGTCTTTACCACTAGATCACAAGCCAAGAAGGCCCTTGAAAAAGAACCTGTTAGTAGTTCAGAGAGTGATTATAGCAAAGTAAAACATAATCCTGTGCTTGCTAGAGACATGCCAACTATACTAAAAAGACCAGAAAATCTTAAACCATCACCACAAATAATAGAGATGACAAGTATTGATTCTCGGAAAAATCCTACTCAAGTACCTATAACACCTACTTTGCCAGAGAAAGTTGTACCTATAATTCCAAATGTGGAAAGAACAAGTACTTCCATGAAACCATTGGAACAAGCTACTTTTTATAAACCTTCAAAAAAGATAGTAAAGGAATCATCTATGTCCTTAAAAAAGAGAAAACATAATAGAATTATGAGACTAGCAGTGGGTATGCATCCATATGATATCCTCACAGATTTAGATAGATTACAACCTCAAATTTCTTTGAGACAATTACTTGCATTGCCACCTTATTGTAAAAATGAGTTAACATCTTCTCTAATTAGAAAGAGAGCAAAAATACAAGAGGAGGGCAATGTTAAAGAAACTAAACAAAAAATAAATAAGGAAACAAGTAAATCTCAACCCGAAATTGTGAACGTTCATGATATCTCTCTAGATCCAGGTGCACCTACAGTAGATGTAATTATAGATGGAACTTTAATTAAAGGAGTTCAAATTGATAGTGGGAGTAGTGTCAACCTTATGAATGTTGATACTATGGAAGAATTAGGCATAACTAACATAACGCCTACTCCCATCATTCTACGAATGGCCGATCAAAGTAGAGTTAAACCTTTGGGAAAATTGATACAATTAAATACAATAATTGGTGGAATTGATTACAAAATTGACTATATTGTCTTTAAGGTGAGTGAGTCTATTTCCACATATCCTATTCTCCTTAGCAGGCCTTGGTTGCCATTAGCTAAAGCCAAAGACGATTGGGGTAAGGGAACTTTGACAATTGGGAAGGGTAAAAGTAAAATTATTCTTCCCATGTTGTCTACAAACTTTCATGGTGAGACTCGGGATGATGCTTCAGACTGGACTACTGATCCAAATTCAGAATCTGAGCCTGAAGACACTAATGTTGTCCAGGACATGCCTACGTTTAAAGGCTTAGGTCCTGGAGAGTATTTTGTCCCTCCCAGTCAAGTTGATGACTCGGATGCAGCTATTGAAGCATGGCAAAATGCTCCTATTTTTAATATTACTACTGAGGGAGAGTCAGATAAGGAAATTCCTAATGTGTCACACTCGGATCACTTGCTAGGTGATAAGAAAATACCTAGTATTTGACCTTTAGTAAAAAATACTATAGAAATAAATTTAGGCACTACGGAAGATCCTAAGCCTATTAAAATATATGATAAGTTTAGTTCTAAAGAATATGAAGAATGGTTGGAATTCTTCAAGAAGGAGAAAGATGCCTTTGCTTGGACTTATAAAGACTTGAAAGGCATACCTCCTGATGTTTGTCAACATCAAATTATCCTAGAAGCGGATGCTAAACCTGTTAGACAAAGGCAATATAGGATGAACCCAAAGTATTCTCTAATGGTTAAAGAGGAAATTGATAAATTACTAGAGTGTAATTTCATTTTTCCCGTGCCATTTAGTGAGTGGGTGTCACCTATTGTCATAGTACCTAAAAAGAATGGTAAGATCCGTATTTGTCAGGATTTTAGACAGTTGAACAAAGCCACTAAGAAAGATTTCTTCCCTTTACCATTTTCTGATGCAGTCCTAGATGGTGTAGCGGGTCATGAGTGTTATTCCTTCCTTGATGGATTCTCGGGTTATAATCAAGTGCAGATTGCCCCAGAAGATAAACCATTGACCACTTTCACTACGGACTGGGGGACTTTTGCATATAATGTCATGCCATTTGGATTGTGCAATGCTCCGGCAACATTCCAAAGGGTTATGACTCAAGCCTTTACAAAATATCTTAGAAAATTTATGGAGATATTTTTAGATGATTTTTGTGTGTTTGGTTCTAAAAAAGATCATGCACAAAATTTAAAGAAATGTTTTGATCAATGTAGAGAATATGGCATATCCATAAATGATGCTAAGTCGGAATTTGCCACTGTATGTGGTAAATTATTAGGTCATGTTGTTTAAAAAGAGGGAATATCGGTTGACCCAGACAAAGTAGACATTATTCTTGAAATGGAAATACCTAAACATCTCACGGGACTAAAAGGCTTTCTAGGTGCAACAGGTTATTATAGAAGATTTATTTATAGGTTTGCTTTTATAGCAGCACCTTTGAATGTCTTAACAAAACAAACTTTACTACCGGGGGTATGGACAGATGATTGCACTAAAGCTTTTAACAAGTTAAAACGTCGCCTTAGTAAAACACCTGTCCTAATTCCCCCAGATTGGACAAAACCCTTTGAAGTGTATGTTGATGCTTCTAATATGGCAATTGAAAGTGTCTTAAGTCAGAAAAATTCTAAAGGTCATGATAGACCAATTTACTTTGCAAGTTGACAGTTGAGTGCCCTAGAAAGGAAATATTTTGTAACTGAACGAGAAGGTCTTGGCATGATCTTCTCTGTTAAAAAATATCGACATTATTTATTGGGATATAAATTCACTTTCCATATCGATCATGATGCCTTAAAATATTTGATCAACAAGCCTCAATTAAGTGGTCGAATTGTAAGATGGCTTTTGTTATTACAAGAGTTTGATTTTACCATTAATGTCAGACCACGGAAAATACATCAAAATGCAGATTTTTTATCAAGACTTAGTGAGACTATAAATCCACAGTCCATAGATGATAACTTTCCAGATGCACACATCTTTTCTGTTAAGGAAGGTGTGGAGGTACTTGATGTAATTCCAAAAGAATATGCCGACATCATCTACTATTTAACTAAGGCTACTTTTCCTATTGAATACACTAGCAAAGATAAAATTAAACTAGTCCATCAATCCTTATCATACACTATAATTAGTGGTGTTCTCTATAAGCGAGGTAAAGATGATGTACTTTGACGATGTGTAAATCCTAGTGAAGTGTCAATGATTTTAGTAGGATGTCATGATGATGTCTGTGGCGGGCATTTTGCGGGTTGGGCTATCGCTCAAAAAGCATTGCGAGCAGGATATTGGTGGCCCACACTTTTTGCCGATGCCACTAATTATGTTAAAAAATGTGATCCTTGTCAGCGAGTCGATAAACCGACAGCCACTAAGGCTATGCCATTAACACCAATTTTAGCACAAATTCCTTATGAAAAATGGGGAATTGACTTTGTAGGTCCCAATAAACCACCAGGTCGTGAGGGTCAAAAACGTTATATCTTGGTTGCAACAGAATATGTGACTAAGTGGGTAGAGGCCCTTGCCACTAGAAATGATGATGCAGACACTGTGGCAAAATTCATTTATGAACATATCATCACTAGATTTGGGTGTCCAAAAGAAATTGTAAGTGATAGAGGGACTCATTTCATCAATGATACTATTGAGAAAATGTTGCAAAAGTATTTTATTAAGCACCGTAAGTCATCACCCTATCACCCTAGAGCTAATGGACAAACTGAGAAGTCTAATGGTATTCTTTGCAAGATTATCTCTATGACATTACAAGGCAATGCATCTAATTGGGACTATGAGTTGAATAATGCATTATGGGCATATAGATGTACAATAAAAACTACAACTAAAGCAACCCCTTTCCAATTAGTGTATGGATTGGAAGCTATGCACCCGATAAAAGTAGCATTACCTTCCCTACGCGTGGCAATTTCTGAAAGATTGGATGATGAACAATCTTTAAGAGAAAAATTAGATAATCTAGAACGTCTAGATGAAATTAGAGGTCAAGCCTACATGAATATGGAAGCTATACAAAAACAAAGGAAAACTTATTATGATAGTAAATTACAACCAAAAACTCTAAAAGAAAATGATTTAGTCTTACTCTATGATAGTGGATTCCAAAAATTTCCAGGGAAATTTAAAATGAGATGGTTTGGACCATACAAAATACTTAAATCTTATCCTAATGGCTCTGTGGAATTACAAGATTTTGCAGGTAATGTGCATGCAACACGCTATAATGGCTACAGGCTCAAAAAGTATGTAACTTGAGGGCAAGTTACACTTTTAAGAGGGGGGCTACATCCCTACTTAAGGAAAATCTCAAGGAAAAAAGTTTTTAAGTGGTCCGGAACGACCCTAAACTACCAAAGGGAAAGTTTAAAATTTTGTGTTTTAAGTTATAGCTAATTTGTGAACATTCACAAAAGCATTCACAAAAAACTTTCTTGAGAGAAACCTTGTCATAAGGTATTATCGAAAAAAATAAAAATAAAAATTCTTAAGAAGCTAAACCATTTTTTGGCATGAAGGAACAGTACTTAAGAAGTCATCTCAAGTTAAGTCACAAAATTAAGGTCATAAGTGTAATGTCATGTCAGTCGCCTTAAAAACTTGAGTGTTCTTAAAAGACACAACTGTCTTAAGAACTTAAGCTGTCTTAAAGCACTCAAGAGATGTCAGAACTACAGTTGCCTTAAGAACTCAAAATAGTCTTAAAGACAGAAGTGACTTAAGAACTTGAGTTGTCTTAACAAATTCAAGGAGACGTCAAAACTTTAGTTGTCTTAAGAACGTGAGTAGACACCTTAAGACAATAAGTCAGGGGTTGTCCCTGAAGTTCATCTTAAAGAGTAAAAGTGGGAGACAACAATAGACTTAAGCAAGGAGATGCCTTAAGACAAAAGTAACCTGATGCCAATTATGAAAAATGGAAATAATTAAGAAAATAATAATGATGATTAAGTTGGTAAGGAATCTGTGAGAAGCGACCTTGTCAAAAAGTGGAGAAATCTCATCATGTCGAAAGATCAACTAAAGTGCCATGGAAGGGACAAAAGTGGGCACTTCACTCGAGGGAACAATAATCAATCACGTCAAAAAGATCATTGCAATGACTTGGAGAAACGTGATGATAAGGACGAGTGGAGGCGGGACTTAAAACCAAGTGGCAAACTTGATGAGCCGTTAAGAAAACGAGCTGCCAAACTTGGCTATGGCTCATCAACGGAAATTCACAAGTGTATTGTTCAGTCGTTGAAGTAGAAGTTGAGAGGTCAGTTTGCATTGTTGAGAGCCAGAGTGTGTTGTGAAAAAATTGTTGTAAAGTTGTGAGTTTTGTGAGACTCTGTGCTCGGGAAGCGAGGTGTCACCAAGAGCGAAGGAAGAAGTCGTCACACTTTTGCTGGTAAGTTCGCCGTTTAAGTTGTTCTGAATGTGAGTTCATAGAGAACAGAGGATTGTTGAATTATGCCATTTCGTTGTGAATGAGGTTGCTTAAGACAACAAAATTCAACTGAACTTCCTTGCTAAGGTGTGAAATTAAAGAAGTAGAATTTATTGAGAGTAGATAACTATCTACGAGAGTAAAATCAGAAGAGTTTGTTAAAAAAAATCAAGAAACGGTATAACCGTTGTAACCACCTTGCATGTAATCTTAAGACATAAGTCTGCATAGATAAAAGGGAATTCTATGAGTGTAGATGCATGACTTAAGAGTGTTTGTAGCGTAAAGAAGATTGCGCATTACGACCTTGGACACTTTGCGTGTTCAGACATCCAGAGAAGGCAAACAGGTCAGCTAAGTTACCAGTAAGAACTCGAACAAATCGAGCTGGCAGCTGAGCCTTCCGCCCATCTCCTGCTTGCAATCCTGGTCTATAGCTTGCTGACTCCTCTCAAAAATCCAAGGTGAATCCCATAGGGTATAGCACCGCCGAGCCCACCAAGACATCATACGACTTGGCCTCCGTAACGATTGCCTTCACCTTCATAGAACTGGGATCTGCCACATCACTTTGGTTGAGTTATAACACCAACTCAGCCCTTGTGATCCCTGTGGCTTGCTCTGTACCCCCCATGGATGTGCTAATGGTCCAGGGACACTTCTCCAAAGTATCCCCAGTTAATCCCAACCCTTCCATAGCTGACGCTCCCAGCATCAAAGGTTGAGCTCCCGAATCTAGAAGCACACGTCGAGGTACAAATATCTTCCCTTTAGGCCGAACGAGTTGGAAAATACCTTGGGAATTATCAACCACTACCACACCAGGGGTAATGGATGATCTCTCAATCGCAGGTCTAGCGGCCATTGTCTTCACACTCCAAAGTGTCCAAGGTCCTCATGTGTGTCTTTAATTAGTTTCATTCTTTCTGTTGGAGCTGGTACTACCTTCTTAGTACCATCTGGCCAGACTCTCACAAGGTGAGTCCTCTCCCACACAAACCTCTTAGCTCGTTGTAGAACCCTATCTCTCTCCTTATGAGACCATGAAGCCACCGTTTCTCCATCTTACAAAAACTGCATTACATTCGTGTCTTCGTGAATATCTCTGGCGCCCCCAGACTCCTCACCTCCATCCTCATCTACTGTGGCCATAGTAGCTTCCCCGATGGTGTCTCCCTTCATTGCCAATATCCCCAGAAAATCCGAACAATGCCACCCTAGCAACGGGTCGGTTTCACCCTCAGTATGCCACCTAGCACCTGTATCATCCTCTTGGTTTGGAATTGGATTGCGGCTAAGGCCATCTGCATCCATATTAACCAAACCTGCCCTATGAACCACCTTGAAGTCATACTCCATCAACATCAAGGCCCACCGTGCCAATTTTCCTGTCAATTTATCAGACTCCATCAACCATTTCAACGGCTGGTGATCTGTAACTAACAGAAATTCGTTACCATAAAGATAACACCGAAAATGAGGAATTGCCCATATTGCAGCCAAACATTCCCCCTCATACGAGCTATACTGAGCCTCAGCATTGTTGTTGGACCGGCTGGCATACGCAATCACAAATTCCTTACCATCATCATCCATTTGCGTCAATACTGCACCAATCCCCAACGAGCTCCAATCTGTGTATAGCTGGTACGTCCTTCCTGCTATAGGCCTCCGAAGTATTGGTGCTGATGCCAAACGGTCTTTCAATTGTTGAAAGGCCGCCTTTTGCTCATCTCCCCAGATCCAAGGTTGATCATTCCTTGTCAACATGGTTAATGGCTTGGCAATGGCACTGAAAGTTTTGACAAACTTTCTATAGTAGTTACACAATCCTAGAAATGCTCTCAACCTACTAACATCTCGTGGTCTAGGAATAGACATCACTACTTCCACTTTGCTAGCTACCACACCTAATCCACTTGGATAAATCATGTGGCCTAAATACTCAATGCGATCAAAGTAGAATTTGCACTTACCAGGGTGCAACTTTAATCCATGAAGCCTCAATCTTGCAAAAACCTCCATCAAGTGTAGTCTATGTTGTTTTCGATTCCTGCTAAAGACAATGATGTCATCAATATAGCATCTCACGAAATCCAACCCCGAGAATACTCTGTCCATGACCCTTTGAAATTCTGCTGGAGCATTCTTCAATCCAAACGGTAGAAACTTCCATTGAAACAACCGGTCCTTTCCATCCCTGTCAATGCCCCAAAACGCGGTTTTCTCCTTGTCTTCCTCTCTCAATCCAATCTGGTGGTATCCAGAGCGTAAATCCAATGTACTAAACACCTTGGCATGGCCAATGGCCTCAAAATTCTCCTCAGGAGTTGGCATTGCATAACGGTCTGACTTAGTGAATTTATTAATTCTCCTATAGTCACCACACATCCTTTTCTCAGTCCAATTACCATAAATGTCCTTCTTGGATGGCATAACCGTTGCTGATGCATACTTACAATCTGGAGGAGCCAACTCCACCAACCCTGCAACCATCAATTCTTCAGTGCGAGCACGAATCATCTTCCGCTCCATGTCGCTGTACTTGTATGGCTTTCGATAAATTGGTGCTTCGTCGGTTAAGTTAATAAGCACTTCTTGCCCCTTCAACACTCCCAAATCATGTAAACTGAAAGCAAAACAATCTAGATATTCTTTTAGGAACTCATGTTCTTCCACCTCCACTGCTCCATCCGCTAGGCCTACTCTTGGTTTCCAAGTGTCCTTAGTCACCACCTCCTTCGGTTCCTTTGGAGTAGGGTTTTCCACCCTTGGTTGCTATTGAATCCCATGTGGAGGAGACTCCCCTCCTTCCTCCTCAATAACACTCCTAAGTCCTTCTAATTGACCCAATTTGTCAATTTCTTCCATGTGAAGAGCTGTGTGTTCTTCCAAGAAGATCTTTTCCACAACATCCTCCAAATCCATCCTCTGGTGAGCCAATCTGCTCTCTTCACTCCAGTTCTCCCCTCCATAGTGAAGATCTGTTGCTGTGGTAGTCGCAAAATTATTTGCGGTATCCCACATATTCCATGGATGAGGTGCAAAGGTCCTCTCGCCCCCAACCACCTTGCTTGTCACCCTGACAGAGGCAAGTGGTTCTCCTGCCGCCCGCAACTCATAATAACCCATGTAACTAGTTAAATTAGAAGCTAACCGCTTCTGTTCTGCAACTACTAATGAAACAATCCAAGTCAAGCAATTCAAATCCATGGCCTGACCAAGTAAAAATCGTCTCTGTGGTTCTGAAATCCCAGGCACATCGGTGGTGCCAGTGGGAAACCCCATGGCTCTCTCTCTCTCATCTGCATTGGGCTCTACCATCTCCTAAGATACTGAATCCCAAACAACTCCAGGTCCATTATCCTTGAAAGCATAAGACCTTGCAAAACTAACCAACGTGGGCAAGGCCCTACGTGGTTCCCCCTTGCGGTTAACCACCGCTAATGGGGCCTGGTCATCGTGATACACGCGCCGTGGTGTCCTGTGAGGATCTAAAATGTCACTCAGATACACATCTGGGCGTTTAATACGACCCACCGCGGATTGTAGCAACTCTGCTGGTGCCAGGTTTGTCCACCACAAGCCTGGTCTATGTGACCTGGACCCTACTGCAGCCGCATCAATTAACACTGGCAATCCCAGAGTCTGATGGATCCTATGCATACTCTCGAGTGTCCTGGACCTCGAACTGCTCACCACGGGCACGTTCTCTACAATATAACCAGGCGGTTGCCTCTGAGAAGTCTGAAGCAATCGAAGCACTCGAATCATGTCAAAGAACCTGGAAGAACGGGAATCCTTTAATCCATACTGATTGCCTGCCCTAGACATGCCTTGGCAAGGCCATCCTACAATGACAAGGTCCACATGACCCACTCGGTGAATGTCATCGTTTGACAACAAGAAAATATCACCCACAAGTGTAGAAAATGAGGTTTTGATGGCACTAGTGGCCAACAATTCTGGGAATTGAGTCCTTAGCCTCCGTGTGTGACATTTGGCCACTTGCCTTGCTGTTTCATCCACATCCACATAAATGTAGCGCTTAACCTTGATCCCAGCTTGTAAAACAGCTGCCAAGCCTGTGCCAATTCCTCCGAAGAGCTCCACTAATACGATACCATCCATTGGTGCCTTCCAATGGATAGTAGCAGTGTCTAACGGAGGCCCCATGTCTTGGTCAACTCCAGTCTCCTGTTGCATCTGTGGTAGCATAGATTGTTGCCATGCCTCTTCCACTGCTAACTCCGCGGCCTCCCTCAACTGGGTGGTGTTACTCCACGCCGCCTCAATCCCAGGTTTGTATCCTTCTTCCTCTCCACCACTCGTGTTGCCCATATAGACATCCACCTTCGCTGAAATGTGGTCAACCATAGACGGATCCTCAAAACCTGTCTGAAACCATGAAGGTTTCATGTTCAGACATCCAGAGAAGGCAAACAGGTCAGCTAAGTTACCAGTAAGAACTCGAACAAATCGAGCTGGCAGCTGAGCCTTCCGCCCATTGTAAGCCCAAAAATAGACCCCCTAAGAGAATCCATTTTTAAACCTACAAGGTCCTATTGTTACACCACTTAAACCATTCCTTATGCTTAACTCTGGATAAATTTAAATAGGCCGAGTAATTATTTAATTAATTGTTATGTGATAATTATTATTATTATGTTTTGTTATTATTTATTGTTATTATTATCATTTATTTATTTTTGTTTGTTTTAGTTTATTATTTTATTTTATTTTTTATTTTATATATATTTTTAAAATTTTTTTTGTTTAGGTTGGCTGATCAGGCCTGATCCAGATCCTGTTTTGTAGCAGCAACTTCAGCAGCCCTTATCTTTTGATTCGGGACTCCGAATTCAACAAAATTTCCTCTCAAAATGATCAGCAACTCAATTCCAACTTGAATAAACCACTTAGAACCAAGATCAGCAGGCCAAGGACATAGAAACGATCATCACAAGCATTTTCCATGCACCAACGATCTCAACACATCATTATGAACCAAAAGACGAACTTGTGCATACAAAACAAAATCAATGGGTTGTGAACCGGTTCAGTTCCGGTGGAAGCTATGTGGTCCAAGACCTAATTCTAACCAAAATTTACCAGCGCTAGCCACCAGAAATTAAAAACCTAGCATCGCATGAACACACGCGGCCTAATATTGCCGTCTGGACTAGCATATCAATACACGAGGGAGAAATCAGGATTCCAAGGAAGGGTCACTCCCTGATTTGAGCAGTCGCGCAGCGCAGGCACCGAATCCTTGCCTTCCACGAAGCAGCTAGCCTCCCACTTCACGCACGAGCTCCCCACAGGTGCCACCCGATCCGCGCACCTCTCGTTCGGATTCAAGAACCCGACCTCGTGATTAAAATCACGGCCGCAGTCTCGCAACCAACCGCTCCGCCTGCACGCGCAGCGCCTTCACCAAAAAAAAAACACCCCCCACACGCCGGATTCTCCAGCTCGTGCGAGCTCTCCTCTCGCGCACTCAGGTGCGAACACACAAAAAAAACAAACCAGCTCTCTCGCGCACAGGAGCCCCTCGCGCGCATCGATGCGCCTTCCCCGAATTCGGTGCAGATACTCCCCAACACCCACACAGCGCACCACTCCTCGCGGCAGCTCTTCCCAGCTCTCGGTACACTTGAGCACAGACTCCTCGCTCCTCGCTCGCAGGAGCCAGCCTCCAACCCAACGACAGAACTCGCGCACTCAGGCGCGCACTTAAAAAAAACGGGCTCCTCCCCAAAAACAGAGCCCTCCTCTCGCACACCGACGCGACCTCCAACTCCAGGAGCGCGTGCTCACAGGCACACACTAAAAAAACCGAAGAGCCTCTCCTCGCGCGCAGCAGGTGCGCGTGCTCACAAACACAACACAAAAAAAAAAACCCCTCGAGAGCTCCAGCTCTCCGAATCCTCCACTCGATTCCGGCGCACACACACAAAAAACAGAAGAGCCCACGATCCGCACACTCACATGCGCGTCCCTCACGCACCGATCCCCGGTGCTCACGAGGAAAAAAAAGAAGAAGCAGACCAAAAACAGAGAGCTCCAGCGTTCTCGCCAGCGACTCAGCCTGGCTCGTTTATCTCTTTTTCCCTTTTTTTTTTTTTTTTTCTTTTGATCTTTCTCGTTTTTCTTCCCTGACAAGACTGGCTTAGTTTAAATGAGGCAGCCCATGACCTCTCACAGAAGTGCAGGATTGGTTACTTACAGCCGTTTTTGCATGTTTTTAGTTTATTACTAGCATTAACTCGCCGCTTTGCTCCTGACAAGCCTCCCTAAAATTAATTCCATGGTGGCAAGAATTGTCATGTGGCATGTGCATGGGGAAGCACACCCAACCACCTTCTTTTCTTTTCTTCCTCTCCTTTTTTTTTTCTTTTCCTTTTGATCTTTTAAAGACTATTACACTAGGTCTACTACTATCTACTGATGATTTGCAATTTACTTATAACTTCAAAAACTAACCACACAGCTGGACTCCCAGCACCCTAATTAGTCTACCTAAATTTTCCTAGCATTTTTGGAGTTCCTTAAGTATTTTTCCCGAGTGGTCAAACCGTCGATCAACTAGTCAACCCCTAGAATAAAATAGCAATTCAACTCGGAAAATTCTAGAAATTTTACCACTACTTCTACCTGCTAGGAGACACTCTTCCAATTTTTTCCCATATTTTTTTACCCATTTCTCAATTTTTGGTCATTTTCCAAGGACTTCCTTCCCATTTTTTATCTTTCTCTTCATTTCCATTCCACTTCCACTACACTTTTAAGTATATTAGTAGGGAGGAGGAAAAAATAGGAAACTTAGTGTCCCATCATGGCACTAGGCCTATTAATCTAGGACTTTGATTCTAATAGGTGGGTTGACCACCAATTTAGCTAAAATTTGGTTAATACTATGAAGAAAACTCGAAAAAATGAAGAAAAAAGAGTGAGGGCCCACTTTGGCCACTCACACCCATCTCCTGCTTGCCATCCTGGTCTATAGCTTGCTGACTCCTCCCAAAAATCCAAGGTGAATCCCATAGGGTATAGCACCGCCGAGCCCACCAAGATATCATACGACTTGGCCTCCGTAACGATTGCCTTCACCTTCATAGAACTGGGATCTGCCACATCACTTTGGTTGAGTTATAACACCAACTCAGCCCTTGTGATCCCTGTGGCTTGCTCTGTACCCCCCATGGATGTGCTAATGGTCCAGGGACACTTCTCCAAAGTATCCCCAGTTAATCCCAACCCTTCCATAGCTGACGCTCCCAGCATCAAAGGTTGAGCTCCCGAATCTAGAAGCACACGTCGAGGTACAAATATCTTCCCTTTAGGCCGAACGAGTTGGAAAATACCTTGGGAATTATCAACCACTACCACACCAGGGGTAATGGATGATCTCTCAATCGCAGGTCTAGCGGCCATTGTCTTCACACGCATGGTTGCTGAAAGCAGCCCCTCCACGTTGTCACGCTAGCTCTCCTCTGCCTGGATTATCTCTGTCTTCAACACATGAACGCCCGTGGAGTTGTCCAACTCACACATTGAGGCTACATTCTTGAAAACCTCTGCCACACTGAAGCCATCATGTGACAACATCTTAGAAGAAAATAACGAGGCTTCCCACACGGAAGTAGTTGCCTCCATAAGTGCACCAGAACCTCCTGTGAGTCCTCCAGCTCGTGGTAAGGCTTGTGTGGGGGTTGCCATTGGTCGTGGTGGAGGTACCATGGATGACGTCGGTACCATCTCTTCTAACGTGAAGGATTGAGGCAACCTGGCTTGTCGATTATCCTTTCCATGGTGGGGATCCAGAGTTGGACTAGCTCCACGTGGAATATCCTTAGAACTTGGAGTATGACTCCGTGTGAGGGCATAGGCCTCCTGTGTGCCATCCTTGATGGCAAGTGCCATGCCACTCAACATAAAGTCTCCAAATTCATCATCTAAGGAGCTAAAACCGCCCCCAGCATGAAAACTGGGAGTAACCTGAGGCTTGCTACCTCCCACATTAGTATTGGCACTCATAGCTTCCATCATGGCCTCTAACTCGGCAAATTTGGCCTTCCAGCTCTTCTTCTCCCCTCCAGTGGTCTTGGACTCCTTGTCTTTGCCTCCTTTAGCTCCTTTGTTCCCCGTGGGCTTCAACTCTGGATGAAGCTTCCAGCAGCTGGCCTCTGCATGCCCCTTGACACTACAACCAGAGCAAAAACCTCCAGTCTGAGGTGTGGAGGTCTTGCCTTCCTTGCAATCCTTCCTTTGGTGTCATGGCTTCCCACATTTGAAGCACAAGGCACCAGACTCTGCAGTATACGAAGGAATGGCCACCTTGGCCACCTTAACCTTCTGTGGGACCTTCTCTTCACGTTTGAAAAAGCCAATGGATGTCTTCTCTTCCAGTAAGTTTATCTCAATCTGCTCCGAAGTCTCAAAAACAAACCGTAGTGTCGTGGGTACTCCTAATCGCAACGCCTCATTGCAAACTAAGGTCTTCGACTCCTTATCCAGGATACTGTACCAATGTTGCACTGCCTGTTGTTCTGTAACTCCGTGAGTGGCTGAGATTAGTCTCCTTAATCTCGCATGAGCCTCTCTTAGAGACTCGTCACCTCCACGTGTGAAGGAACGAAGGGCCTTCATTTTATCCGCCCTCTCTCCTTAGTAATCTCTATGGAGTTGCACGAAGAATCCCACGGTGGGATTGAATGGAGGTGGATGATTTACCAGCACCTCTGGCTGCTCCACATCCTCCGTTGAGCTCGTGCCTTCCTCCATCTTTCCCTTGGACAAGAGTGGGGGTATCACCCTGGGTGCTCCACCGAACACGTCCACGTAGTTCGGTGCGTAGAAGTCCCTCCAGGCCATGATTTCGGTGAAATGAGCCGCCTCGAATTCTCCGTAGTCTGCTAGTGGCGCTCCCTCCAGACACCCAAACAAGGCTCTCCATACCATATACGGATTGAAGTTGGGGTTACGTGACTTCTGGAGTTCACACCACATGGTGAACTCCCTCTTGAAGTCATCGACTTCGATGGTACCCGTGGCACCTGAAAATCTTCGTACCCCTCTTTCTCCACCTCCATATGGTGAAGCCATTTCCTCCCAATAAAAATATGATTTGTAAGGCTTTATGGATAAAACTGGAACCTGAACACTCACTTGCGGGCTTTCTAAAAATTCCTCCTCTTCCACCAGTGGCAAAGCACTCTCCTCTACCTCTTCCGATTGACCACGAGTTTCAGACAACACTCTCTCACTAGCATCTACTGAGAAGGGGGTGTTTCTACGTGTAAACCCGGGACCCTTCCAGTTCTCTAGATTGCTAGTTTCGTGATCTACTCGAACAAATGCCAAGCCTCATGGGTTCCTCTCATCTCTGGAGCATAAATCGTAGGTGTGACTTCCCAGTCCAATAACTCTAAGGTAAGAGTATTCCACACACTCGAGGCACGCTCCTGCCACGTGTTAATCTCCCACTGCCAGGTAGTGTGGAATAAAAACCCTTCACTCTCGAACTCGGTGAAAATGAGGGAGAAGGTGGGTAACTGGATGCCTGAAGAGAAGTCCTCAACCTCTATACCATATATGGATCCAGAATTTCGAAGAACCACGGCCTTACCTCTAGTTACCAAGTCTTCGACCCCCACTTGCCCACGAGCACGGCACAGTGGTGCTGGAATTCCCTCCTTTGTCCGAAGAAAACGAATCTTCTGGACCCCACCTAGTGAAGTCCAATACTTCACTGAGTCCGCACTCAAGACCTTCGTGCCTGGTTTGTACAAACTGTGAGGCCCCGTGCGAGATTTGGCTATGGGTGAAAGCTCAAAGTCGCCGTGGCTACCACTTGCTGTGGCTCGGGAACCTTTCACTCGTAGGCTCTGCAAACAATCGATCAAGGTGTCCAACACCTCACCATCAATTTCCACCTTCGGCCCACTAGTCCTCTCGGGTTTCTTGGACTTACCTCTTCCCTCCATGGTCCATAATTAGAGTGCCAAAAATCCTTGAGATTCTCAAACCATATTAATAGAGTCCCTACGAGCTTCCAAACGTCCACTTTGCCCCTACCAGACACTGTGTATGCAATCACCCCTCATAATAAACCTTGATCCTCACATGCAAGCCTTCCTGGCCTCATACGAGTATGGCAATAACACATGTGGTCCCAGTGCGGCTATCGTGCTCAAATCTGAGCATATACCATACACCCGTGTATTTGCAACTAGGCGAATGTATCTTACTCCTGGTTATGAGTCCCAAGCTTGGTTACCAACCCCCACAGCCGGTCATCAACCCGACTGCTGGTTATCAACACGACTGCAGGTCATCAACCCCACAGCCGGTCAACAACCAAGGGGCTGGGTATAATCCAAGCACCGGATATAAGCCATAACCTGGATAAATAACACTCAATCGGGTATCAGTTGGGAATGCAGATAGGGGTATCAATCACAACCAGGTATTAACTCAAACCGCGTATCGGTACCACACAAGGGTATCAAATGACCAAGAGGGTCTCAAACAATACCAGGGTATCAACCAGTAGCAATCGGATATCAACACTACATTAGGGTGTCAACACCACAGGCCGGTTTTGGGCTCTCACAATCCGGGTATAAATCCACAAACCCAAGTGTCAATCCACAGACCCGGGTACCAGCCCTGCCCCGGGTGTACACTCAAGACCGGGTATCAAAAATCACTCCGGGTTTCAACACTCAATCCGTGTAACCATAACTCAACATAGGTGTCCGCATATGGACCGGATATCAACCTGCTGACCCGGTTACCATCCGCTACCCGGGTACCAACCCTACCCGGGTACCAACCCTGCCCGGATACCAACCCTGCCCGGGTACCACCCTGCCCGGGTACCAACCCTACCCGGGTACCAACCCTGCCCGGATACCAACCCTGCCCGGGTACCACCCTGCCCGGGTACCAACCCTGCCCGGGTACAAACCCTGCCCGGGTACCAACCCTGACCGGGTACCAACCCTGACCGGGTACCAACCCTGCCAAGGTTATCTCCCCTATCTCGGTTATCATAAATGGGATCGGATACGGGTATCAGAACCGGGTATTATTCAAAAGACCGGGTACCAGTACGCATCCGGGTATCAGTAAGTAATAGGGTTTGAATCAACAGGGTAGGTAGGTTATAAGTAGGCCGGGTACAGTTATGATGATTCCTGTTAACGCGTCTGTCTATACCACGTCTGTGTCTGTGAACGCGTCTGTACCGCCTCTGCCTGTAAACAAAACCGTGCGCACTGAATCTCCTGCTCGCACCTCTCCAAACTATGCTCACCCAAGTACTACCAATGGATAATCTCAGGCTACCAAGTCAGCTAAACTCAATGCTCGACTTCGGAAACTTTCACATAGAAAATCCGGCTCCGCAGCCCCTCCACGGCTCATTGCCATAACCCCAATACCCACATCGCTCAATGCTCACATCACTCAATATGCGCAAACTGGGCACCTGCACACACAATCATCAGCCAACAAGTTCGTAACCCCAGTCACTGATCCAAGTTCCTTTGCTGCTTCCACGGCTGGACCCCGGGCGCTGCAGGCGGCGCAGTGTTGATCTTGCTGTCGAAGAAGCCCTCCTAGACCTCTCACCCCGACTCAAACGTGCGTCGGCCGTGGCACCCCGTTGGCCGGAGTCCAAAGCAGGTCCGTACCGACACTGTCCATCGCCTTGACCGTGAAGACTTCTTTGAATGAAGAACACATCTTCCCCGCACTCTCCACCGCTGAAGCAATGATGTTACACCTGCTCTACGAGTCTGCTGCTGCAGGCGTTGCGCACTTTGCTGAAGGGAAGAGATCTCTCGAGCCCCAATCCACAAGCCGCGCCGCGCCAGTAACGTGCAGCGACTTGACGACGAACACGTCCTCCGGTTCTGCCCAGTCGTTGAAGTCCTCGTCGGCCAGCCCCGATCACGTCTCCTCCAGGTCCTCGGAGTCGCTTCCACCGGACACTGCCTTCGCAGCTCCCATAGATACCTGCAACACACCGCACGCAGCCTCCAGCAAGCTCCCTACGTCGCCAAGTCCAGTCCACGGTAGCCTCTCAACGTCCACCTTCCTCAACGTGAACAGGCTCCTACAAAAGTGGATCTACTCCTTCATCCTTGGATGAGACGCCAAGTCAACGGATCTTCATCCGCGTGTAGTGGGAAGTCACTCTCCATCACCCCTCCTCTAACCTTATCTAATGAACCTCATCCATCTTTTCTAAGTATGCTTGAGGTTTTGCAACAAAAATTTCAGCACTAAAACATTGCTCAAAAACACCCTAAACACAACATTTTGGGGTTTTTAAGTGTCACTAAATCACTAGGAATACACTCATATCTTAGTGATGATCTTTCTCAAGTAATAAACAAGTAGAAAATACTCATAAACTACATATAGTCAAGCCAATGCCATTCTTAAAGAATGAACGCATAATAACAATGACGTTGAAGAAGTGCACGCACGCACGCACTCTCTCACTCCATCACGTGGGAGACTCAACTTGAGAAAGATGAGTCTTCCCACACTACACGTGGAGGTCATTTGGACTCCAAGTCCCAAATGAGGTGTCAAAAGACACCACCAAGGCCCTAAAAGTCAAATAACACTATTACTAACTCTAATTAACAACTAAAGCTAGCATCTAGGGTTTCCTTGGGCCATTTACCTCCTAGTTGGTTTACAACGCGTAAACCAACCTCCACAAACCCTCCAACGCGTCGAACCTGACACTACATAAAACCCACAAAACTGAATATTTTTCACTACTTATGATTCCCACAACAATGTGTGGTGTAAACCTTCTTGTTGACCATTCGGATTACCAATCTAAAACATAATAAGTTCACAAAAAATTACTGTGTGAATTGGCAAATTTTAAACCTCCACTCCTTGCACAATTGTTTTGAATATGCAACACCCGTCTTCTACCTCCAAAGATTGGTGTGTAAGGAACTAAGATCATGATTAACAAGATGGTTATGGACTTAGACCTTGTATAGTGCAAAAATTTGACCCCAAGTGAAGTCAAAGTCTGCTGATACAGTTCACTAAGGAAAGATAATGAATCATGGAATTGACTTCAAACACTATAATATTTCAATCCGTGCGGTCAAAGTTTATGAATTTTTTGTTGTATGTTACTGAATAAGTCTTAATTGAGATCCTACGGTCAAAACTAGAAGTCAAAGTTTTTGTTTCCTTCTTTGTTCATTGCACTGGAATCCAACAATTTTTTAGAGTTTTGGTGTAATACTATAACGGTACCTTAGGGGTTAAGTTAAGTTGGACGGCCATCTCAACATGTTGGGCTGTTCATATTCTTCGTATGATCGAATGAGGATGGATGATTTTTCTCCACGAGGATAGTTTGGTTTAGGGTAAACATCTCTCCACGCCTAGGAATCCTTATCTGCAAAGACGGCTTCTTGACCTCTTCTCTTCGCCTCTTGTACTCACAGACTGAAAAATGATTGCAGTGAAGGTCTCTTGGTGAAGGTCTCTGTGCAAGTTCTTACGCATTCTGTGGGTGTGGCAAGTATCGAGAGGCACGAGCAAAGAAATGGCTGCACCGACAGTACCGTCACCAAGCGTTGAGGTATGAGAACTGACCTTTATTTGAGCTTGCTTGGGGTTGGGGTTTGGAATATGCAGAAAAAGTGCAGAAATCTTCGCAGCCTATGTTGAGTTTATCAGCTCGATCCCACAAGTAATCTGTGACTTTGTTGGATTCAATACCTGAAGCGCTCTTGTAACATACCCTAACTCGAACTTTGCGTAATATAACCGACGTACTATAAACTTTTAAAGCAAGGTGCGAGGTGCCTATACGAGGTGCGAGGTGCCTGTAAAATGTGCGAGGGGACGAGGCTATTTTGCGAGCGTAGTGTCGCGAGCGGAGAGCGGTGAGCCTTGGTTTGTGAGCGTAGAGTGCAAAAAAGATAAGATTACGTAGAAAAAGTAAAAGTTTGTTATTTTTGTAACAAGAATAAAGTACTAAATGTAGTACGTCTAAGGCCCTATTACCGTGGATTAGGTGGCTTAAACATTGGGCACGTCAAAATATTCTTAAATAATAGATGGACTTCATGTGAAAAAAAGGCGCTAATCAACAGGAGGAAGGCCTATGACCGTGGTGATAAGGTTGTCCAATAATGAGAAGATATGATTTCTATGGCTAAGAAGATAAGGGAGAAATATAGTTGAATGTGTGGAGATAGAGAGCGGACAGAAAGTTGGTTGCAGTCACAGAACTGAGGTGGATAAAGGGAAATGACCGTGAAAAGGACTTTTATGGAGGAACAATGTCAAGTATAGATAAGGGCCTCGTATGAGGAAATGGTAAGGGGCACGGAGAGGTACATGGTGATGGTGTAGGAGTTTGAAAGAGTGAGTTTACGATAGAACTACGGTTTAGGGGAAGTATGAAGGAGATCGACTTAGGGCATCTGAGTGTAAGAGGATGTGATAGTGATGGTTGAGAGGTGCAGAGAGCCTAATACCGAAATCCAAAACAACTCGACAAGTGTAGAACCTATGTGCACTGAACAACCATATTCACATTTCCATGTGAAACAGAAGAACCTCCGCATAAATTAAATATTCAGGTGGCTCTTTTAGTCTCACCACAATTATCATATTAATCAAATAAAATTGACAAACAGATCACAAGCATATTTAAGCACCATAGTGTTTTAGAAGCAGAATCTGAAGGACTCGTTTTATCTTATTCCAAGTGAAACTAGGAGCGTGCATGAAAACATCTAGGTCCTGGTCGAATCCACATACTATGGTAAAGATGTATTAGAGGTGCTTGCAGTAGGTCCAAGCACCACGCTTAGCTAGTGACTTCTTCGACATCTGCGTGAAGGATGGACAATCACATGATGGGAACTGACCAATCGTCAACATATACCGTGAAACCTTGGAGATGCTACTAGACTATACAGTAATTATGCAGCCAAGAGCAGGAGGCGGTATCATAAGGATATCAGAGATCTTTGCAGCTACGGATAGTGCAGAGGCACAACTGTTGTGGTGTTTAGTAGTAGGAGCTTTAAGATTCTCGCGGATGGGCTTTCCGAATCTCGTAGTTGGGTGGTCCAAAGGATAGGAAGGAGGAGGGTAGTCCGCGAAGTCCACGGAATTGCCTTTGCCAAACAGCTTTTGAGGAGACATCTCAATTCGCTCTGCAAGTCTAAAGCCGCCGCACTCGAGAGAAAAGATCTCCGACTTGCTAAGATTAGTGCCCAACTTCACCGGCCATACGTCTAGAACAAGGGGTTTAGAAACAACCCATAGTCGTCGAGGGCTGTGGACACAACGATGGATATTGTCTTTGCAAAAGAAGAACTGCATCTTCTCCATTCTCGTCTTTTTGTAATTGTCCATGAGGCCACTATAAGTTGGAGCAGCCGTAGGTCGCCCGCTCTGCACAATATTTGTAACACATATCTTTCTGCCATGCATGGCAAAACAAGCTTTTTTTGAGGTCTTCGGAAGCCTTGCGATGTGCCACTGCCTCTCGTCGCAAACAGTCTCCTGAACCAATTTAACATGCTGAACATGAGGCAAAGTAGCCGGAGTCTTAGACGAATGAACCTTAGCTGGAGCAGGCCTCATTTCAGACGGCAAATCAGAGTCGTCAGCTATGAGATCATCAATCTTTGGATTGTTCCTTCGTCTCCTAAGTCGTGGACGGGAGACACTAATCTTGTCAGGGCGGTGGGAATCAAATTCAGAGCCTGGAGGAAGGACTGCTTTCCGTTTCAACGAAACGAATTCTTCTTCACCTTCTAGGTGAGGATCTCGTGTGCAAAATTCTTTTGCACCCGACATTGTGGCAAAAGTTGCTTGAAGAATTGTAGTATTCCCAGTGCACTGAGCGGTTCAATGGGCAGTACGGAGTCGGAGTTCCTCCTTGTCAGGACCAGTTCCGGGCTTTCACCCTTAAGAAATTGATAGTAGGCAACAACATGCATGAATGCGCGGACCATGTCATCAACAGCGGTGACATAAAGATCATTCCCTCTTTTGCCACACTGTTGCAGCCATTTGTTGTGGACTGTCTCGGCCAAGTTACACGAGGGCATTTCCGCAAGTTCGACGTCGGACAGATCCTGCAATGAAGAAGATTCGGTAGGCATGATTTGGCAACTGGAGTTCGAAGTGCACTCAAAGACTCAAAGTGATAACAACACTATAAGGGAAGACGTGGTTTAGCAAAGGGCAATGGCGACAACGCCTCAAGACTGGTCAAGAACAGACACCTTTGTCGTCGATACAAATGAATGACAAGCACTTTGTTGCTCATGTGAGCAGGCGATGTCGACTACGTTCAATTCCTAGAACAGAGATTCCAATTGTATTAGTGCGGGAGGGCAGCCGATATCGGCGACCTATAATAAGGATAGAGAAAAACCTGGGGGAACAGGAACGGCCCAAAAGAATAGAAAAGAAGAAAAAAAGTGAAAGGGAAAAAATCCAAAAGAAATGGACTGAAGATGGAAAAAACCGGGAAATACAAAAAACAATCAATAAAAAATAATGAATTGTGAATATAAACATACCGGCAATGAAGAATGAAAAGGTTTAATTTTGTATAGAATAGATTGTAAAACTGACGTTGCCAGATACACTATTAGAATTTGGTGAAAGGAATTAACGAAGCAGGTTTTAGTACTGTAGAATGTAAAATGAACTAACCGAGTACAAAACAATGTACACTGCTAAAGCCCATCAACACTTTTTAGAATAAAGATATAAGAAACATGATTCTAAAGGAACTTACTAGTTGCAAGAATCCGCCCCATTGTCGATATCTGAAATGCCAGAATGCAAGCCACAAGTCAAGTCTTGGAAGTGCCTCCTCTGTTGCGGCACAAGAAGACAACCACCATGCTCGGATTGCCAAATATCGACTGTGGGCATCTTCCAAAGAGATGGAGTCCTTGTACTAGTTGCAGAGACGGCGGACTTGGTCCTGTAGGTCGGCCCTATTGTCTGCCTTAGTGTGCTTTTCGAGTGATTGCATCCAATGAAATAGGCAAGTCCTCTCGCGATTGTCCATTGGCACTGCGGGGTTGCCCGAACTGTACAAAATACGCACCGCATTCCAATTTTCCTGAGCACTTTCCGCCATGAATCCTTTAAAATTTGGGTCAGAGATACCATGCCTCTTTGCAACATTATTGAGACTATTCGAGAAAAGTTGTTGGGCATCAACGTCCTTTGACTGCATATCGCACACAACAACTGTCATAACACGACAAAATGTCGAATCGTAAACATGACAGGCCATGGTGGTCCACTCCTTAACGCGTTTCACGTGGTCAAACATCATCCACGCCTCTTCCAAATTGCCTTTAGGTTGCATTCGCTTCACTAAATCAACCCCGCATCCATGACCAACCTCGAACATCTTGAAAATAAAAACTTTCTCCGTCTCTATTCTTTTTCCAGGAAAGCGGTTCTCCTAGATGAATGCCCAGCTACTAGAGCCCCTCAACTTCGTTATACTGTCCATAACTCCAAATCGTCGGAAGTATCGGAAAGTGGTCACTTCATTCTAAATATTTGGGGAGGACATCTGCTTGAACTTGTCAAGAACTGAAATGAGTTCATCAAATGGAAGAACCTTCTGAGGAACACCTTCTGGGAATAATAGTAATTCTCCTAGGTATTCCTTCTCGGCTGCCCTCCTCGCCATGGCTGTGGTCGGCCAAGACGACGGCCATGGTGAGGAAGGTATTGCCCCCCTCCTCGCCATGGTCGTCGTCTTGACAGACGACGGCCATGGTGAGGAGGGCGGCCGACAGCGGCTGTCCTTCTCGTCATGGCCGTCGCCTTCGCAGGTGAAGGTAGGGAAGAAGCAAAAAGGACAATTGCCGAAGAAGATGTTTTACAGGCGCATAGTAATCCTCTCAGCGATATCCAATTCTTGGTATAAGTGATGATATCTCGAGAGTTTGATGCTAGAATTGTCTTTTCCTTTCCTCGGATTGACCTCAAGACGTTACGTTGCAGGTCGACCATGCTCAGTGAATTTGACTGGTCTGAAAGCTTTCTAGAGTTTATCTCGCACAAAGAAACTGCAGATGGAGTCAAAAACAGCCGTGAAGACATCATTTATGCCCTTCAAAAGACCCCCTTAAATGTATATCAAGGAAACCTCTAAAAGAGCAGTCGACATCGGAGTCGACAAAGAGGACCTTTTTAATGTATATGATAGGAACCTCCAATAGGGCAACCGACATGGGCGACGTCTTAGAGGATCCCTTAAATGTATATCATGGAAACCTCCAAAAAGGTAGCCGACATCGGTACCCTTCTACAAGACCCCTTCAATGTATACTAAGGAAACCTCTAAAAGGGCAGCCGACATCGGCTGCCTCTAGAATGTGTAAAACGCTCTGGAAAATTTGAAGATATTTCTGAAATGGTATTACATTTTATCATTGGACATTGTACGAATGAGTTATTTGCGGATGAAGTTATGAGATTCAAAACTTCATCCACCGATAACTCATCCGTACAATGTCCAATAATAAAGTATAGTACCATTTCGGAAATACCTTCAAATTTTCCAGAGCGTGTTGCACATTCTAGAGGCAGCCAATGTCGGCTGCCCTTTTAGAGGTTTCCTTAGTATACATTTAAGAGGTCTTGTAGAGGATCGCCAATGTCGGCTGCCTTTTCAGAGGTTCCCTTAACATAACTTTAAAGGGTCTTCTAGAGGGGCGCTGATGTCGGCTACTTTTTTTATGGTTCCCTTAATATACATTTACGGGGCCCTTTAGAAGAGCGCTAATGTCAACAACCCTTTTGGAGACTCCCTTAATAAATATTGAAGGGATTCTTATGAGGGTCGCCGATGTCGACTGCCATGTTGGTTGCCTTTTTTTTCATGGGTTCTACTTTTGAAGGTCTCTTTAATAAAAATTGAAGAGGCCCTCTAGAAAGGTGCCAATGTTGGTAGCTCCTTCAGAGGTTCCTTTTTAAAACCTTAGAATTGGCATCTACATAGGTGTAGATGTTGACATCTTCTTTGAAATTCTCTAAAAAAAATAAGAGGGCTCTTTAGAAAGGTATGATTGTCTCCATGGGTTGTTGAAGTAGCAGACTTCCAAGAGGACATTCAAATTCAACCTTCCCTTTGTAGGTAGCTGATATTACCAGTTGTTAGTTTAAGTAAACTACAGTCTAGGAGATTCTCACAGCTAAGCGGCTGCCGTCAAGCGGAGACCGTAAGGCATGTTCCAAGTCTCTATCTGGGGTCTACCGATATTGATTGCCTCCATATTGTGATGTGCTATTATCGTAGTTTTAAACATTAGTGTAGTCACACCTATCCTTCATTGCATCTTTTGCTCATGCAATCGTGTTTTTTTAATTCAGAAACAGTTTGATAATGTCGTTCAAGTGCAACTCAGATGTTTCAAGAGCAAAATTCAAGATAAGTCAACTGAGTGGACAACGGAGAAACTCCACTAGGTGGTCAGCAAAGTTGTGATGAAAGTGAAAAAAAAATGACATCTATGTTAAAGAAGTTGTTGCCCATTGCAGACCCTAAGGTTACTCCACTGTCCCTTGAACAAATCAGGCTACATAATTAGAGTCTGAATGATTATCCAAAGATGTCTCAAAAAAAATTGATTTATCCCTCAACCTCTGCAATGGACACTACCAAAAAGGTCAAGTAGCTGGAGTGCGAGAATAAGTTAGCTTCTTTGCATGTTTTACTGAAATTTCCAATGGCAAAACTTGCAGACCATTCTTTTCTTGGATAGCTGATGAAGGCAAATTGGTAAGCACATGTTTGATTCAATACCTTCAATAATCTTGATTCTAAACTAGTTCATATGATCTCACTGGAGATGCTTCTACAACTTTCAATTGAGGTGGTGGTCCTATTTGATTCTACATTATCTGAACTTGGAGAGGCGATTGACTTCCATCATTCAGGCTTTTAGAGAGTGTCTCATTCTATTGATTCAGAATTACGTAGAGTGAATGCGCATTTAGCTATGGAACTTGGCGGTTATGGACAAGTTGCAGAGTTGGTCGTCGGAATTTCATAGGCCATGACCTAGGTCTTATACAGATACTTTTCTACATCTTGCATATAAGGAAAGCGGCGTTAAAGATGCATGCATACTTTGAAAATTATCTATATCGTGATGGCAACATGTGCATTCTAGCTGAAAACATTCCTAAAAGTAGGCCCATCTGCACTAGCATAAATGCGGGTGATACTTTGACTCCCCAGTGACCAAGCCCCTATCCTTGACATCAAACTCAGAAATGGCATCTAGCCCGATTAAGTTGGCACTGAAATTATGGTTCCTTTGCTAGATGCTGCGGCGCCTAGAAAGCAGACAAGAGGAACGGAGAAGAAGGCGGCTGAAGCTGAGAAGGCAAAGAAAGAGAAAGCAACGGTGGAGGCAAAAACAACCGTGGAGACTAAAGCTGTTATGAAGTTGAAGGTTGTGGTTGCCAAGGCCGAAGCGAGCATGAAGCTCTTTGTTGAGGTTGCTATTGCTGAGATGACAACAAAGTAGGCGGCTCACAATGAGGACCTCACGCTAGTGGATATAAATGTCAACACATATGTCGTAGTACGCGTTGGCAAGTATTCACATCTTAACACAAAAGATACCCTAAGGTATTTGTTCCCACACAGAATCCTCGTGAATTACAACGACTAACAACAAGTCTATAACTATACAAAACTCTACATACCACAATAATTACATCACAAGACAGAGAAAGGAAGATAAACTACAAGGTTGGGCTTAGTTACACCAGATCTCCATTCCCTGTTACCATAGGGGAGGGAGGTATCCTCACTACGGTCCTCACTGGGTTCCTCACTACGGTCCTCACTGGGATTCCTCACTAGGGTCGTCACTACGGTCCTCACTGCAGTCCTCTCTAGGGTTCCTCACTGCGGTCCTCACTGGGGTTCCTCACTGCGGTCCTCACTGCGGTCCTCACTGGGGTTCCTCACTGCGGTCCTCACTGCGGTCCTCACTGCGGTCCTCACTGCGGTCCTCACTGGGGTTCTTCACTACGGTCCTCACTGGGGTTCCTCAATGGGTTTGGACGGGCATGACTTTATGTATACTATAGACATCCAGGTACTTTAGTATCCGGAGAAGGTTTTTCACCATGAACGAGGGTTCATGGACTCAAAGAGATTTTAGTGTTTGACACAAGTACCAACTACTCTTCCTCCCATTCTCTCCTTCTAACTCTACTCACTCACTTGGATGGATATGGTATCACTGAGATTTCTCCGAAGGGGTGTTAGACCCGTGTTTCCAAAACTATGAGGTGCGTAATATAAGTGAACAAGGGGCCTACCCACCCACTATCCGTCCTCCTCCTTGTCTCCCTCCACATCCAATGCGGCTGGAGGTAAGATGTTTCAGGGACCGACCCGAGCCCTCACAACCGATGCCAATCTGACGTCGGAAGGTCACTCAAGACTTGCTAGGACCCTTACACATCCGTCACTCCCTCCTCGTCCTCCCCTAACCACTTGTAATCTCACATGTTATTCCCATCCACCCGGACTATTCTACTTGATGGAACAAGGAAACAATCACAAAGGTCAGAGTTAGAGTCCCGCCCGACTAACCACCTACCCGTCTCACCTATTATTCCCATCCACCCGGACTAATCTACTTGATGGAACAAGGAAACAACGACTTAGACGGTTAGTACGGACTTGAGGAGTGGACTACTTGAAATGGTACTCACAGTCATATAGAATCCGAGCTCTCCCAACCATAGAAGGTTTTCAAAGAGCGTAGGTTTAGAATTAAACTGAAAGCAAAATACACACAACAAGTAGTGAAGAGAGGTGCCCCAAGGCTCCTCACTTATACTATGGCAAACACACACAAGCGTCCAAACACAAAGGATGCCTTCTACTAAACCTAACAGCATTAACTACCCTTGACGGCGCAGCCACCGTCCCACCAACTCTACGTGCAAAGTCAAAAGCATCTAAACACAAATCCCAAGGCAAAACCAAGTCAAATCCACGTTCAACTTGGGGCCAAGTCCAAGAGTGAACAGTAACCTACAAACAAAGAATCTGACCCTACTTCCGGGTCAACTCCTCAAGTCTTCTCTTCTCTTCCCTCCTCTTCCGCTTCTTCGCGCTCTTGCTCGAAGTCGGGAGACTCGCGGCTGTCGCAAGCGTCCCAAGAGGGGATAACATATTTGCGGATGAAGAGGGTGCCAAACCGGCCATGGATGACCGAGGCAAGCCCTCCATCGAAGTCAACGTGGCATCCGGGCCACCCGGAGTGAGTAGCACGGAGGTAGTGCCCTGGTGGGGCTCAGACCAGGCCGGAGGGACCGATACCTAGCTTGGAGTCCCAATGAAGACCTCGTGAACGGTGGTGTGTCCCAACTTGCCCTCCGTCCGTACTGGAAGGTGCAAGTAAGGTGAGCTCTCACTAGTAGTCTTCCCGAAAGGAGACATATCCTGCAAAGGGGCAAGGGTCGATGTGGTGCGACTGGGGTCTCCAAGGGAAAACTGGCGAGGAAGAGCCGTGCGCGGAGGCTCCATCGTGGCACTTGCGCGCTCCTTCCTCACGCTCTGTACCTGTGTGGTGACATCTGAAGGGGAATGGCAGGCAGTGACTCCCACAAGTGGAGTCCGTGAGAGCAGAACCGGGCTATCTAGATCAATCACACCCTTCCCCTTTGGAAGGCCTTGGTCACCCGAGTCTTGCCTCTCTGAATCAGCTTCTGAACCAGAATCGTCATCCTCGTTCGCGCCATCCGCTTCCTCCACGATCTTGGGCAGGATGTGGGTGAGGTTACTCACCAACATCCTCATGTTCGCATAAGTTGTCTCCAGCTTCACCGTCTGCTCCACCATGAAAGCAATTACCCTCTTGCTAGAGATATGGCCATCTCTCTCCAACTTGGCATCGAACATCTTGGCCTTCAACACTGCATCCGCTGGAAAGTGCAAGGCCTCCTCCACCTGCTGTAACGCTGATGCTGAGGCGTTGGCTTGGAGACATGCCTCCTTCCAACCCTTCTCTGCCTCCAACGCCCGACTCCTCACCTTGGCCATATCGAGGTTGAGCCGGTCCCCCTTCTGCTCCATGATGCGGAGGTCACTAGCACCTCCCATCTTCTCCTTGACTGCTGCCACCAATCCATGGCTAGGTGGATTGCCCACCAAGCCACTCACTTGCCCCAACGTCCTCTCCACGTCGTCCACATACACCCGGAGAGCTTCAACCAACTCGGGGGCCTTGTAAGTCTTACCTCCGAGTAGAGCTGAACCGGTGGCTGCTGCTCGAATAGCTGCACGGGTCCGTGTTGAAGGAGCTCCACCTTGGTGCTGCCTCTGTCGCTTGGGGGGTGGTGGTGCCTCCTCCTCTGACTGGGATGAGTTGCTCCCTCCCTCCAATCCTCGCTCGTGCTCCGACTCCATTCCCTCGAACTTCCTCAACATGAATTGGGTTCCATACATCATGTCCTCATCTGGGGTGGTCTCCTTGAAGTGATGATAGAGATAGATCATGAATGGACAGATGGGAGAACACCTCGTGTTCCCCACTCTTGGCCAACTTCAATACTACCTCCTTCACGATGATGGCCAAGTTCATTGTCCTCTCCCCGAAGTAGGCTCCATACAATGTATTAGCCAAAGTGACGGTGACCCGGTTGGGTCTCTCAGGGTACAAGATGGGTACAAGGAATGAGAAGACCTGTTTGGCACGGGGGTCCACACAGTCTTGCAACGCGTAGCCATTCTTGGCGTCCTTGGCCCCGAACCTCCCCTTGGCATACTCCTCCTTCTTCAAACTTGTCCATCCCGCGCCCTGGCGTGGAAATCCGTACACCTCGCGCCACCTCTCCATGGTCCACCGTTCGGAGCAAGCGCGGATACTATCTCCCTCCGGCTCTGGCAAGGGATCCTGACGCAGCTCCTGCACTGTGGACTCGATACAAAACCCCCAGTAAAACTTGAGGAGAGAGAGACATCCCATGCGGAGAAGGTCCTCTTTGAGCTCCGTGAGCTCAAGAGGATCCTTTGGGACAAGAGGGGAGATATTCCTTACCACTGAAAGAGCCATGCTTTTGCTCGCACCGCTCCTGCTCCAGCCTTCTTCTCCCTTCCTCGGTACGCGCACTTGCTCCCTGTGAGGTCCGCGCACTTGCTCCCTGTGAGGTCCGCGCACTTGCTGCCTGTGAGGTCCGCGCACTTGCTACCTGCGAGGTCCTGCTCGCGCTGGTCGTGCTCGGCGTGATGGTCTTGCTCGTGCTGGTCGTCACGGTGATCTTGCTTGTGCAGGTCGTCACGGTGCTCCTGGTCTTGCTCGTGCCGGTCGTCACGGTGCTCCTGTTCGTCACGGTGCTCTTGTCGGTCTTAAAGTTGTCGCTAGGGTTTCCTCTCACCGACTCCGCACACAGTTTTCCGCACACAGGTTTCCTCACATTGATTCCGCACACCGGTTTCCACACACAGGTTTCTGCACACAGGTTTCCTCACACAGTTTTCCGCACACAGGTTTCCTCACACCGGTTTCTGCACACAGGTTTCCTCACACCGGTTTCCGCACACCGGTTTCTTCACACCGATTTCCGCATATAGGTTTCCTCACACCGGTTTCCGCACACTGGTTTCCTCACACCGGTTTCCGCACACAATTTTCCGCACACAGGTTTCCTCACACCGACTCCGCACACAGTTTTCTTCACAGAGTTTTCCGCACACAAGTTTCCTCACACCAATTTCCGCACACAGGTTTCCTCACACCGGTTTCCGCACTTGAGCTCGCGTACAGCTTCTCGTACCTTGGCTCGCACTTGAGCTCATATACAGCCTTCGCACCTTGGTGGCCGAGAGTCTTCGTGGTGAGGTCCTGTGCCTTCCTCGTGCTTGGGGTTCGGGCCGGAGATGCCGCCCTGCCCGTCGTGTAGCATTTTCCCGTGTGTCCATTACCCTTGGGATTCTGCACCGCTTACTTCTCTCCGAGAGCTCTCCCAACCTGCACAACACTTGGATGCGGTCCTGCCCACAGGGTTCGTCATTACCCCTCTTCGTCGGGCTCCGGACCTAGACCCTAAAGTCCAGGCCTACTCCCCGAGGCCCGTACTCTCTCGCTAGTTTCTAACCTACTAGCTGTTCTAAGGTTCGGCTCTCGGATTTCCTCGGTTAGAGCTTGAGGTTCCCAAGCCCGGCTCCCCTTGCCTCCGGTACACAGTTTCCCTCACATGGTTGGGGGACTTTCCATACATGGCCTTGGCTTTCCTCACCGTGGGTTTCCGCACCAAGGTTCGCACCAAGGTTCCGCTCCGGGGTTCCACTTAACCGATCTCTGTGGAGCCTTTTATCCTGAGCTGGGGTACCCAATTGCCTTTGGTTGAGGTTGATCGCTTGCCTCCAGCTTGGAAATCGAGGGTGAGGCTCTAAATTAGATTCGGGCCCTAGGGTCTACTTTATCCTTCTTAAGGATCCTAGAGTAATCCTTTATTCCCCCAACCCTAATTCTATCTAAGGGCTAATTTTGGCGTAACTAATCCGCCAAACTAAACTAATTGATCCCTTTTAATCATCCTTAACTATCTAACTTAAAAAATTAAAAATTTGTGGTACGACAACATATATCTTTGATCTAGCTCACATTTTCCTAACTGCTGGAGTTGTTGCTCGGAGCCATTACTCTAGGCCACTACCGTTAATAGAGGATGAATAAAGTCCCCCTCCTTCATTACACATAAATTGAAGTAGAAAGTAGATGTGCTTCCCGCTTCATTTTGTCACATCCTATTTCAATCTTTGTTGAGCCCACAAGTATCTAGAAGATAATGGAAGTATTGTCTGGTGTTCATGCTTGTGTACCAAATCTAAACAACTTTGTCTTTCTAATTCAATTTATTTTCCCACTCTTTGCACTTATGTTAATTTACTCATTCTTTTGTCTTCATTTCTGAAATCCATGTCATTGTTGCCAATGAACAAAATACCTCTATGGAGAGTGTGGCCACATTCTCAGTGGTCCCACAAAGATGTTGCATTGCGCATCAGCACCTCAGTAAAGAGTGCCAAAATTGACATTGATTGAAGGAAGTGATGACTTTAGATTGCCACTAAATTTCTAATTTGATGCCATCGTTTTGATCACATTGCATCACTGCAATGTTTCAAAGTTGTTGATTTCAAGCTCTTTTCTTCATCCTATTCAAACTCTACAACGGATCGAATATCCACTATGGAAAATATAAACACTACTCTCGTACTACTTAACATGTTCTTCTCCTCCAAGCAACCTTTAAAATTACTCTACATTAGTTCATATGGAAATCTGCTATAGCAGTCCAATATGTAGTCCCTCACTATGTCCATTGAAGATATATTGCTTCTTGAGTTTTTCTTAAGAAAATTATTTAAATACCAATATTAATTCCACATACATGGTTGAAGTCCCTCAGTCGACAGAAATCACGATTAAAATTTCTACTTAATTCAAATTTAGAGTCTCCTTCTTTAAATCTCACTTACTCGTTGGATATTTATAAGTCTTGATGAATAACTAGTTGAAATTGTATTTGGAATCCAACTTTCCTCTCCTCTTTTTGTACAAAGAATTGTTTTCATCAAAACACAATTCATCCACGGTAATAGGGTAGTAATACCTATTTCATCGGTGAGTCCCTACTCTAATTTCACTTCTAGTGGCAATTTAGTACATCTTAATAGCACTTCAATCTCAGATCTACTCCAATTTTCACGGCTATAGGACCCTATCTTAAATGTTCACTTTTACTTTTCCTTTAGCTTTAACTTTAAATTTCCGTAAACTTTACCTTTTTTTCCTTGAACTCTCTACTTTTTGCGCTCTGCGCTCGCAAACCAAGGCTCGCCGCTCTCCGCTCGCAACTCTACGCTCGCAAAATAGCTTTCCCCATGTGCGAGGTGCCTGGAGTGGTCCAACCGCCGCAACTTCTTGGTGATGAGCTTCTGCGCGAGCGCGTGACACCGCTCCTCAATCTCGTTCCTGTAGAGCCCAACTTCCCGAACCCCTGGAGGAAGTAGCGGTAGCACTGGAGGAAGTAGCGGTAGCACCCCAGGGAGGGCTTGGGAGTGATGTCTGGTGGGGCACCGCCGGGCGCCCCCGGTGCGTCGCGCTCTAGATAGCTAGTATCTGCTCCGTGTAGGAGAGCCGTCTCTGGAGCCTCGATTCCGACGGGAAGGTGCGCCATTGCTGGAGCCTAGATTTTGTCAACGTGCACGAATCAATTTCTCTAACTGATTCGTTTGTGCGAGGACCTTCCCTGTGAAGAATTGACGGTACTCTGAGCTTGCGGTACTCTGAGCCTGCGGTACAATGACCCTGCGGTGCTCTGAGCCTGCGGTACGACTAACGGGCTCTAAGCCTGCGGTACTCTGAGTAAACATCGGTCCCAACTATCTTGTCTTCCTCTCCCCGAAGTTTTATCTACCTCTTCCAACGTCCCGATTTCCTTTCAACTTAAAGACTACCTAGAACATTCTGGCCTGACATGAGCTCGACTTGGTCGAAAGGAGACCTTGTGCACAAGGCCTCCCATTGAACCGTCTCGGTTACTGTCTCAATCCTGTCTCGGTTATGACTCATGAGTCTCGGTTATTGTCTTGGTTACTATCTTGTTGTGGATGGAGAACAGTAGCCGCGAAGGAACCGCGAATGAACCGTGAATGAACTTAGTAGGCAGTGAACCTCTCGAACCTGGACCATTCAAGTATCAGAACCTCAACCATTCGAGTATGAGAAATTTCATTTATGAATTCATTCGAGTATCAGAACCTGGACCATTTGAGTATTAGAAATGGAAGCTGATAATACAACGAACTTCACGAACCTGGACATAAGTTGCAGCACGTAGGAGGACTCTCATGTGCATGAGGGCGACTGAACTCATGAAACTCATGAAACTCATGATACTTGTCGCCAAATATTCTGGCCAACATATGTGGAAGAAGTTTGGAAGGAGACCTCGTGTACGAGGCCTCCCAATGCACTATTCCGACTACCTCCTCAATTACTCCCTCTCTCTCTATGCCTCTTCAACCAAATGATGGATATCCTTATTGTGACCCTATCCATAGACCTCCTTCACAGTCACCGGCATTGAACTGGATGGAGACGGACTGGTTGAAACCGATGTATTCGGTGATGAGTTGCGGTAGGGTGGGCGGACGTCTACATCTTCGGTATGGTCTTCTGCGAGATTCTCACCGGGAACTCCCTGTTCCATGATCTAACCGGACTCGACAACAAAGAACTGCACATGAAGATATTGCTTGAGGGGCTGCGACCTTCAGTTTTAGATGATTGTCCACCGCCGTTGAGAGCTCTCATTCAACAATGTTGGCATGCAAATCCTTAGCTCCGACCAACGTTCGAGGAGGTTCATGGCCGTCTCCTAGCGTTTCGATCCGTGATACTAGAGACCAGAATCATCAAAACTTAGGAGGTTCAAGGAGCTGAATACTCAGCATGTGTAATCACAAGGTACTATTTCTTCCTATCCTCATTCATTTACTGTTGCAATCTGAATGTTGAGCTTAGTCATAGTTGATTATATAATAGAATAGAATTTTGTGTACGTGTGCAGAGCACTGATGTAATTTGTGAGAATTTTGAAGTTTTTTCACTCCCTCTGTGTGAACAGTAGCTTCAAATCGACAACAAACTGCATCAGCTTTTTAGCTTCGGAATGGGGCCACTCATCAAAATGTTGGAGTATCTCCTTCCAATCCACATGATCCACACAAAGGTGGACTCACAAGTGAGCAAATCATTTATCTTGTGACTTCAGTAATTTTGTGTTGAATCCACTCAATGCTTTCATGTGTGCGACTTTATGGATGCACTATCTTCATGTGTAGTGGACGCACTATCATCATGTGCAGTTGATTCATCATCCGCTTTGAAGACCTGTGAAGAAGCGGATGATGAAGATGCACTATCTTCATGTGCAGAATCATGAAGCGGATGACAAAGATGCATCCACTGATTGAATATTCTGGGCTAAATCATGAGCTGAATCATGAGCTATCATGAGTTGAATCATGACCTGAATCATGAGCTGAATCAGGTCGGACAGAATTATGAACAAGGCAACAAATGAAGGGCAAAGTTATAGGGACAAGTAGCAGCGCCGTCGCGGTCACCGAGTTGAAGGGGCTCATGATGAGGCGTAACGATATTATCACCATGATGAGCAGGTCATGCACACCGCCCACAACTAGCGTCGCGTGCGAAAGTTCACTGCTGGGCTTGCTCGCAGCTCCGCGGATGCATGCACTGATGACTTCATTACTGGATGAGACCTTTCAGTGTTTGCAGAGCGAGCATGTCACATTTGCATAGCTGCAGCACGTACTTGTGGTTGGAAGGAGACCTCGTGCACGAGGCCTCCTACTGCACTGTCTCGATTACTGCACTGTCTCGATTACTGTAAAGCAATTTCAGACTTCCTCTCCTCCTGTCCCGACTACCCTGCTCTCCTCTTGTCCCAACTCCCAACTACGACCCCCTTCTCCCAACTACCATCCTCTCATGTCTCAACTACCTCTCATTTTTACTCCCACTCTCTCTATGCCTCTCCTTCTTCATGATTACAATCCTTACTGAGACCTTATCCATAGACCTAGGACTGCATTGTCATCGGCATTAATCTGGAAAGACACGAACTGGTTGAGACTGATGTTCTCAATGATGAGCTGCGGCAGGGTCCCCATATTGGTGGATGAGTCTCAATCCTGATCCCCTATAGTTGTTCCTTCTATCCTGACATGACTCGAAGAAGTTCGGTAGGAGACCTCGTGCACGAGGCCTCCTACTGCAGTGTCCCGATTGCTGCATTCACATTTCGAAACTCCTCTCCTCTTGTCCTAACTACCTATCTCGACTACCTATCTCGACCACGCTGATTACGATTTACTGGTGTATTACCACAAAGGTTGTTCCTCGGCAGAGGCCCCTGCCTAAACTCTTGGTGATAGTTGTTGGTGCATGAGTCTCAATGCTGATCCTCTGCAGTTGTTCGGGTTCGCCCGGCGAGGACCGTAAATGGGAATTAATTTTCACTTAGGAATATTGAGTTGGACAGCTCGAGGCAATATTTTTGGCTTTCCATATATCCCGAACGCTCTTATATTTACTAAGAGGAGGTCAATATTGATGATGGGCTGAAGCCTCGTGGGCGAGGGCTTATTTATTGCATTAAATGTTCTTTGCTTAGCAGAATGGTCAAGTACTAAATTATGGCAAGACAAACGCGGTTCATTAAATCATTGTGGTCTTTGGCACCAGGAAGCAACTCAAAGTCCGAAAATTCAGTGGTAGAGAGTTCAAGAGTTGCCAAATATTAAAGTCAATTCTCTGATATGTTTGCTAATTATTGTCGGCACGGCAGGATGATTTTGGCGAAGGGGGCAAAGGGGGCGAAGATCTTCGGGACAACATGTTGGAAAGTTTACCAATGGCGACTACTACACCAAGTAATGAGGTGAATTCGAAGCTCTGAAATTCTAGAATGATTGGTATTATCATGCTCAAATCTGTCAGAGCTAAATATTCATGTAGAAATTTTGAGTTTTATCCTTTTTAGTAGTATTAGGCAGTTGTAGCAGTCCAATCACAAGTGACCTCGCATACGAGGCTTCTCAAATTCTTTCATTGTAGCTTGATAAGAGTGGCACTACTAAGTTAATTCACTACCATCATGTAATTTTGCAATGTTGTATACCTGGTTGTTCTAGCATTGAAGAGGCCTCGTACACGAGGCCTCTCTTAAAGATGACAAAGTTGATATTATATATAGTTCATGTAGATGGTGATATTATACATAGTTCATGTATTTTGACTCTGGATATAAGTTCATGTGGATGGTGGAATTTTGAATGGATAATATAACTTTCAGGAATATTTTTTCTAAATATTGTATTAACTGTTTGATATTAGGGAGAACAAGATGACACTCACGATGTCGATGATCATAATGACAGTCCCCGTATTCAGGTTAGCCACTCCCTCTATTTCTTCCTAGCAATACCTGGGATTTATCATTCTTTGTGATATTTCTGCTAAGTTATCCATATTGCCTTTTGTAGAACGATCCCACGAGCGATTCTGAGGATTCGTCACCAAATTGTCCGGATGGATTGGTCAGTTCCTTCGAGGGCGAAAGAGCAAGACGACTTCATCAGAAGTCTAATTTCGTGACCGTTTTGGAGAGCATGCGCGTTACGAAGGGTCCTTTTTATGTGCCACTTTGCAGGATGATTGCCCTTCCTGGAGTTAGGCTGATTCAAGAGATTGACGTGTGTGCGTTGCAGAAAAGATTTGAAGGCGGCTATATTGATGGAGATCGTGCATTCTACATATCCATCTATGATGACAAAGAAATGACACGTGATGTTTCCCCTCTTATAAAGTCAACGTAGGACTCACATTGGATTGCAGTAAATGATAAGTTTGAGGAGATGTTGAGCTCTACTCCAAAGTTAGCTGCATTTAGTGGCAAAATGTATTTTGTTTGGGACGGAAATCATAGGTACAATGCGTGGTGGCGTTTCATTTCAGAACAGCATGGCAATGACCCAAATTGGCACTATGATGTCCAGTGTATCGTATTGAATCCGACAGGGCGGATATCCATGTTACTGAACTGCATGCACGATGTCAACTGGTACATACTTTAGCACTTATTCTTTCTCTTATGAAATCATTCACATCTTTTTTGTTAGTTAGAGCTAACTAGAAATTATTTTCTACGTGTGTCCATTCAGGTCAACACAGAACGATTTTGTAAAGACAAGCCTTCCCGCAAAACTCCAGCGTATACGATTTTATGGTGGGCTGAAGTTAGAAGATTTCAAGGATCTCTTGACAGCTGAGGAATTCAAGATGTGCATGAAAGTTCGGCAATCCCGTGCAGCATGGTTTCCATTAACAGTTGATGTTTTTATATCGTTCTTATATCGGGTAGGGTTTAACACGCGCTTAATATTTGTAATTTATGACTTTGTAACCACGTTTGAGTTTGTTTCATATACCAATATTTTGAAACATGATTGCAGCAAGATATTTCTTGAGCTTTTGATGAAGCGGCCATTGAATACGAAAAGAGGACATCAGTGGAGGAGAGAAGTGCTGAAGGAGTGTAGAAGGTCATGAGCGATGCTGCAGCCAACACCGTGAAGGCAATTAAGGGCAAGGACTTTCAAAAGTACCTTGCAGTCGCCAATCCCAAGAACGGCGAGGACTTCTTTGATGAGGTAAACAATAATGATAAACTTTGATGAGGTAAACAATAAACTCTTTGAAAAATAAATCATGATTAGACTTTATTAGAATCTATTTTGTTGATACATAGTGATTTTATTTTAACTTCATTACTCTTGGCAGATCAATTTTTATTTCAATCACTTTAAAAAGACTGAAATGACCATTGAAAAGTTACAATAGGTGGCAACGGCAGCGGTGGAGCCTCAATTCATAGCAAGGTGGCTGCATTTCTGGAACTCTCCAGCAATGGTGAGATCGGCATTCCGCTTTCCAGCTTCGCAAATCAAAGATGGCGCTCTTGATTCCTTTCTCAATCGTGCAACTTTTTGGGCCTAGGTGTTGAAATTAATTATCAGTTTCTAATGTCTTATGTGACAGTTCTTGCATTTTGTTCATTGCGTATGAGTCCTGACTTTTCAAATTCATGATATCAGCTGGAGAACAAATTTATTGCCCATTTCGACGAAATTTGTGCAACGGGCACTATTTTAGTGAACTGGGATGCTTTCCTTAGTATTGAAAAGCCCTCCGAATACGTGGAAAAATGGCGCATGGTTTTATGGGAGAAGGCGTATATGGTCATTGTGCATCTAGGGTTAAAACCACCATTTCAGAAGAATACAAAGTTTGATGTGTTGCCAAGAGTTGACCTCGCCATCAAGCAACTTCTATATAGGTATGTCTCTTGTGACTATCCTAGTTCATTGTAGTTTTAATATCTTATTATTCTAAGTCGCTCATTCAAGTCAGATTTCTTCTCTTCAGGTACATTGTGAGAGAGCTGATACCTCAAAACGCTTTCCAGCAACCTCTGTGCCCTTCATTTCTGTCAACGTGGATTCAACCTTCATCAGACTTGTGCATCTTTACCGAGCTTCAGAAGAAGAGGTATTCCACTCAAGTATTACACGGTGGTGGATGGTATTTGGAATGCTCTGCCAACTTTGTTCCAGATGCAGAGAAAGACCTCTTTAAAGGTCTTGTAGATTTTTCAGAACTTCCCACGTCAACAGCATTGGAAGAACCAGAGGTTGAAATTGTGGAGCAGTCGTCATCCCCACCAGTTCTAGTCCAAGAGGAGAAGTCGGGAAAGAAGAAGCGACTTTCGAAGGTTGAGAAGGAAAAGCTTATCAAAGGCGCAGAGGTTGCGAAGAAGGCTGAGATAGATGCAGCAGTTGGAGCCGCCCTTGCGGAGAGAGGTACACAGAATCTTTCTTTCATGCCAGATACAACAGATATGCCTAGAAATGAGGTCCAGGCATGGAACTCTCCTCCTATAATGGCGTCCTCTCAAGCCACAGGATCAAGCCATGTTGAAGTTATAAGGATGGAAGTGCAACAGCGCAAATAGCGCCAATTTCTATATTCTGAGTCATCCGTTGCTCCAGTGCCAGCTGTCTCATCAAAGTGTTTCATCAAAAACATATCAGTGTTTTCTACCATGCAATCTCTTTCAGAGATTGGAGGTCCACCACAGCTTTGGGAGGAGCTGCATCAGTTTATTTCAAAGGTAAGACTATGTTATCCTTCTTGATTTTAATTTCTGCAGAATCACATTTACACAGTTGTTTTACAATTATTGGTTTTTTTGCTTGTAGGTTGGTGGAGGTAGATCACGATCAGTTTCAAACGAAAATTGCAAACACAACGGATTGGATCTTATAGTGGCTGACATTCCTGAGAATTTGCCAGTTCCTGGGATTTCTCAATCCATTGATGTTATCCCTTCATGGAATTTGAGGCTGGAGAGTTATATTGATATGATTTTTGAGTTCGCTGACAACTATGTTCATGACAACGCTGCGTTGCTTCTACTTCATCCAAATGATAGGGAATTACAGCTTGAGATTGATGATTGTGCTTCTACATACGACTTCAAAGTCCTCATCAACTGGTGGGCTTTGAATGAGCTTCCACTAGCTTTGCCTCGAGATCCTTCTGCAACAGTAAGCTCTATACATATTGTCTTCATAGTTCTGAGCTATAGTCTTAAACATCCCCTATGTCTATCTAATCCATAATATCCTGTATTGTTATTTCTCAGGGGACGCGTTTCTGTGTTCAGCTATTTGTTCATGACGCTCCCGTCGTCTCGTCATTCTCAGTTTCCTCTCCACTTCGAGAGTTTGACATCTTGTTCAATCCGGTGAACGTTGCATCATAGTTCATGCATGGCAACTCACCATGGCGGGGGGGTCGGGAGAAAGCGTTTGATCTCATGAAGACAGTTCTTGAATCCCTCACAGAAGTTGGGGATATTGTTTTAGATTGGAATGCCTCTACGGGTAAGCATTTATTTAATATTATTGTATACTTAACTTTTTCATATAATTCACAAAAATCTTATCATTTCTAACGCTATGTATTTTTTAGGATCAACTATTTGGGTGTGTCAATCATTGGGCCGTCACATATTGGCTTTTGAAGAAGACTCGGAGATTTTCCAAGCCTTGCTCGCACCGCTAATTCCAAAGGCAAACGCAAAATTAGTAATGGAGAATAGGAAGAATGTGCGACGTACTCAAGGAGAACCACTACAGAAGAAGCAAAAAAGTAGTCGTATTCCTTCTTGTAAGTAAGTTCAACACATTCTTTTGTTTTCATCGTTGTTAACAAAATATGTGTACGGTTTTATTTGAACCTTAAACCTCATTGTTTCTCTGTTTCTTTTGCAGAGCCATGCCGCTACCTTTATCTCCAGATTCTTCTTTTTCTCTCCCTATTTGGGCTCAAAGAACTGCAAAGATGCAATCAACTATGAAATCTCCTCCCCCAACACGTCAACGGCGGAGGTATCACAAAGATGTTATCCGTTATATGGATTCAGAGGCAGAGGTTGGTAATGGATGCGAGGATAGTTCAGATGATACATAATAGTTGTTTGGTGTATTAATTTTCATTTCTGATTCAGTAAGATCTTATTCAAAAGTCCAAATAGGGTCTACCGAAGTTGGATATTGATCTTGTATTGGTTTTAATTGTTCCAGAACAATTTTATATTGAAACGTGCCCTTTAGTTTGTTTCCATCTTATTTGGTATTTGGATACAAAAAAATTCTAAACCTGAATCTAAACTTTTAACTTACTTGAATTTGTAACTGCGTACGAATTTGTGAAATAGATATGTATTCTACTCTTCTAGCTAAGTATGCAATTCAAGGCTACACATAATTCGCAATGGCAGATTTTAAAAATTGAAGTATTGGTTGTTATTCTACTTTGACATTGAGTAATGAATTAGAATTTAGTACCACATAGAATGCAAGAGTGAATGGCAGAATGTACAATGTATGACGCACGGAATATTGCTAGGACCCTAAATCGTACATATTAAAATACATTCTAAGAAAACAAATGAGTTAATTTATGATGAGCAAATAGATACATGACTTCTTGAATAAAAAATATCAAAACTAAAAATGGACAGATAAACCAAGAAAAGGTAGTTCTTGAAGACTAGTGTAATAACTGAACAACACAGATACAATCTTGATTTTGTAAACTTTAAACCCTAAACCCTAAATTCTAAGTTTCTAAATCAACGTTCAAATACAGTATAGTCTCGACTCTCTAGTACATGCTAACACATCAAACTGTGGTTTTTCCTAATAATAAGAATGCAAGGCCTTTCATCCACGGCCATAGGGCATTTCATGAAATTATAATGATTCACCCTTATGTTTTAGACCAATGTTTCAATTATAGTGTATAATAATCCACGGCCATAGATCCTCTCCCAAGCTAAAAACTATTTCTTAACCACGTAAATTTAACCCTAAACTCACTTTTTTCTGCTCAAACCCATTTTGTTTCTGCTCACTGCTCATTGCTCACAGCTCACTGCTCACAAAATAGCATTCCCTAGACAACAATATCACAGGGGTCTAATGTGGAAGGTATGAGAACACTACCGTTGGATGCGCTATGGTCCTCTTAAAGCTGGTGGAAGCAACAACATTGCATTTTGGAAAGGGGAGCTTGGAGGAAACTGCCACCTTAGAGGTTGCCATGATCGCTTTCATAAATCGCATGAACGACATCATTGCAGATTGGATAGAAGATCCTGACTGTGTGATGGTTGGCGTGTTTGTAATAGAATCCGTTGTGGAAAAGTACGTGCAAAAGGATTGAAGTAGCAATGATGGCGCTCTCCAATGATGAAGAAGAGCTATCTTCGGTTTGAGATAGAAAGCACCGCGGGGAGAAAGGAGACGAGTTCTCGTCCAAAATGCGACGGCAAATGCAATGTATATGTCGAAACCTAGTTTTTAAGGTATTGTTGTCTTTGTATAAGAAAAGGGCAAGTGGATGGTGATTTTTTGGAAATTAGGAAAATCTCCATTGTAAATAAATAGTTTTACTAAAAACTATCATAAGTCCGCGTTGCTTAGTTTTACTAAAAATCCTAAAAACGATAAGAAGGAATCCGAGCATCACTGGCCAAATTTCGGTCTCAGTAGGATATCACCAGGATCACAATCTAACGGTCAGAACCGTAACCGGATTTAACAGCCATCATCGGCCGTGGGTTCGAATTTGGGTAATGATTACCGGACTAGGAATAAATAGTTAATCCGAGGGTTCTTCCTCTCATCTTTCCTAGTGAGTTTGGGGTTGGTTAGCGGCAAGCAAGCGAGCGTGGGCAGCCGAGGGTCGTGTGTGTGAGCGTTGTAAATTATTAGTGCTGTCTTTGCGGATTAGGGTTTGAGTGCGGATTCCTTTGCAGATCTCTTGGGAAGAATCCGGATCCGAATCCAGTCGAGAGTGTTGCAATGATGTTGAGGAAGGCGACCAGCAGCAGGGCGATGACCGAATTGACCGTGAACCTCCGGAATGTAGTTCCAATGATTCGCGACTCCGAGAGCGGCCGAAAGGCGTTGGATGTGGACTTGAAGAGGATGGGGTGTTTTGGATTTCGGGAGCAGCCATGGGGTTTCAGAGACAACACAATGGTCTAGGAGCTGCTAGATGGAGTCTCTATCAAGTTTGATGGCACCATCCGGGGAAGGCCGGAGATATAGACTACAACGATGTGGAGCAAAGTTTACGGGTTTCCGACGCGGGGAGAAAGTATGTGCTCACGCCAGGGGTCTTTCATTGATGGGAAGTTTTTGTGGAAGGTAGTCCGAAGGACGGCCTGATGGTGGCGGACTGTAAGGATCCGAAGGCGCGGGAGGTGATGGAGTTTCTACTCTTGATCATGTATCCGGATCGGCCTTTGAAGACCACCACAATGTTGACCAACACGATCTAGGGAGCGTACACCGACGAGCGTAAGGTAGCGTGGGAAGACATCATAGGAGAACTGGTAAGTAAGTTCTTAACCAGATTGGGGAAGGTGCGACCTACCCTAATCTCTCCATTCCTATACCACATGTACGAGCACGAGGATTTTTTGCGCAACAACAAGAAGACCGCCTACGAGACGGCCAAGGTGCTAGCAAGCTACGGTTGGGAGGATGCAAAACCGGATCCGGATTCTAAACAAGAACCGGATTCGGATTTGGACTCGGATTCCTCCGATGGCAACGTCCAACCGACGACAGCCAACCCAAGGAAGAAGAGGAAGCAGACAAAGAGGAGCAACACGACTCCTCCGATTTGCCGGAAGAAGGTTAGCAAGGAGAAGGACGAGGAGGATCCTTTCAACATGATCGCGGAAGGATACAAGAAGACTAAGGAGACTTACAAGCGGATTGAGGTCATCTTGGCCGAGGCGTGCCAATTTACGGGTGACGTGGGAGCAGACGTACTTTGTGGACATCTGGAGCGGAACCTGCAACCCCGGTACGTGTAGGAGCTGGAGGCTCGGCTCATCTCCCTAGAGAACAGGAATCGGAAGATGAAGACGGCCATGAACCAGAAAGAGGTGGAGCTGGCTATAGCGATGGGTAAGGCAAACGATTCCGCAATTGCTCTCACCCATGAGACAAAATTTGTGCAGCAGCCAGGTGATGTGTTGCTGAAGGCGGGGTTGTTCGACGCTAGATTCACCAAGGCCCGGAAGCTTGATGGTCCGGTGGCAAAGAAGCTTGTCGAAGTGTTGGTGGAGTACCACTCCAAGATGGAGAAGGTGCTGGAGTAGTGTCGGAAGATTCACGCAGGGATCTTCCGGGATGTTGGGAAAGGTAAGCGGAAGGTGTCTCTCGACTCCGAGCCAACGGAGACGCTTCTGGTTGTGCTTGCGGTTTCGGATCCGAAAGTCGGATTCCAAACTCCTGGTTAGGAACTGAAGAAGCGGAAGAGCGAGCTCCCTCCGCTATCTCAGCTGAAGACAAAGGTTTGGCAAAAGAAGGCGAGCAAGGTGGAGATTGACACTTTGGACTCGCGAGTTTCCAAGAGGCGGACCGTGTCCGTTTCCGAGAAGGTTTCCCCCATGTGGCAGACCTCGTTTGCTTTGCGGACCATCACTCATGAGGCGGAGGAGAGAACACCTACAAGCCAACGGATCAAGGTTCAAAAGCTGGAAGACAAGATTGAAGAGGAAGAACCGGCTTCACCCCAAGTCGGAACGTCAGCGGTGAAGCTTTCAGACTCTTCGGAGGAAGACAAAGGTCAAGACGAGGAAGACAAGAAGTAGAATGACCTCCCCTGCCTTATATGTAGGAAACTAGCCATAGGAGGTTAGGAAGTCTAGTGGTAGGGTTAAACGGTCACAGCGGTGACCTGATAGTTAGGGTTTTACCCGAAACCGGAAGTAGTTCCGTGAAAGGTGGATTGGATCCGTAACTTTCGGATCTGGTCGGGGTTAGTCAGGAAGTGGCGGACAAGTTATCAGGACCCATTTTGATTGTGGGTTCTGGGTTTTGTGTTTTGCTTCCAAAGGAAGGGTACTTAGTGGTTAGTCACGAGGCTGTTAGGGTCTTGTTAGTTGACGTGATTGTGGGAGCTTGAGGAGATTACGAACCCAAGTAACTTTGGGTTTTGGTGTGTAGGTCGAACGCCTTGCATAGTCGCCGCTGCAGCTAGAATCCGGTTCTCGTTATATTAGTGTTAGGAAGAGGGTTTGCAAGCACCCAACTACGGGTATTGTTCCTAAAGTTGTATGAGATGCGTTGCCCATTTTTAATGTTAAGTTTGTGTCCTTCCATCTTGAAACCTATCTATCCCTTTTTGTGTGAGCTCCAAAGTGGTCTTTGTCACGGATGTATCCCATTCCAAATGCTTGCCTAACCTTTGCGAAGCCTGGATTGTGGTGGAAAGGAAAAGGTGAAGAACCCGGGTTTCTCTAGGATTTTGCAAGAAGGTTAGAAACCGTAACTCTTCACAACCGGATCCAGATTCTCTAGGATTCCCGTCATTGTAGTAAGCAAAGGGTCGGAATACGTCTTGCGTGCAGGGCTGTTTGGTAGCATCCCTGTAGTTGTGAAGAGGTAGACACCATCCTAGTGCGCGTGTTTGTCATATGTAGAGAATGTTAGGATTGGTAGTGGAGTCTTTCGCCACTCTAATCTACAAGGGGAGAGTTTTGCACACCGTCCCTTTCCAAATAGGACGCGTCCTTCGATAGCTAGTGTCATGAGGGAAAACTAGAGCTTATTTTTGTCGAGTATGATTTGATATTCCCGGATCCGGATACAAAATTGGAAACGGGAAAGTAAGGAAAGGCAATCCGGATAACCAAAAAAGGTGAGGTAATCGGATTGGGCTTGATTGGATAAGAAGAATAAGTGGAAGTGTAGGAACGAGTCAGAATTGGATTGTCCTAACCTAGCTAACTTCACCTGAATCCTTGGAACAATACACGAGTCACCAGTTGGGGTGTTTTGGTCACTTAAAACACTCAAGGGGATGCGCTTGCAACAACCGTGTTCCGATAGTATAGACAATGAAGCGGCAAAGTTAACAAGGAATACGTGGGCCCTTGTCACAGCTCTCACAACCATCTTTTTAGACCGGCAACTAGTGTTGCTGAGAACGCATCGCACGAGGCTTCTCGGGCAAGCTTCAAGACATCAGGTGGCAATTGAAGCCAGTCTTGAAGCTAGAACAACAAAAACAATTGATGTCGTTTCTAAAAGAGTCATTAGATTGCAATGTTTTAATTGCCAAGCATGCTAGGTAATTAGAAGTAAGATATATTTTGTGTCCTTTGCTGTCCATTCAGGTCAAGGTTCCCTAACCTATTCATTAACGAGCCTTTGTTGACTCTCATCTGATCAACAAAAAATCAACGCGCAATTTGCATTGCAAATCCCTTGCCATGGAGCAGTGTGATGGTGCAAAGTTTTCCGTGTTGGTGAATAGCCGCCATCATTGCATCTACTAGACTCCCCTATTTTGCGGAGAGTCCACCTTGAGTATCAACAACAAGCAAGGGTCAAGGCATATTTCTAACTTGCCCTCCCAAGCTCGCACTGAAAGGTCTTGCATCCTACCTAAGAAGCCTCAAATTGTGCGCCAACGGGTGGTTGACATTGTTGGACTGAACAACCACTCCTTCTTCATGTTATTAGAGAAGTGAAGCTTCTGACCCGCCCCATGTATATGAGATCCCGACCACACAATGGAGACAACCTTTTCTTGTTGGAACAAACTGGGGAGTAAAAACTTCAAGTGGAGACATTGCCGCGACAAATGCGGCGGGAGTTTGCAATAGAATGATGTCATCTTCATCAAAACTTTGCACCATTCTTCCTGTGTGCAAGACTGGTGGCACCGGAGATGTCACCTCGTTGTCTTTGCCTTCAATTCCTCCTCTTTGAATGTTGCTAGGAACAACAACAAGCACGAATGTAGCGTTGAATTGCTAGTGTTGGGCAAGTGCCGGTTTACTAGGTCGTAGTTGTCATCTTCTTCATTGATCAGAATCTTGTCAGCGATGTCCTCTTGAAGAGGTCTGCCTTGAGTAGGTGCATCATCGAACATCGCTCTATTCTTGTCATCAGTTGATTTGCCATCACCATCCGAGTCCGCCGTCTACAGTTTATTGTTCATTCTATACGACTCCACTTGTTTGTTGTTCTTGAGCCAAAACCTATCCCTTTGTAGCTTGGAGTTGGAGTACACAAAGATAAAGTCCTCCACTTATGCATAGTGCAATTGGTTCCTACTCTTATGGTGCAGAATAGAGTAGTGGTTCCAATTACACTCGCAAGAGGAAGAAGACACCACTTGCACCAGCACAAATGAGCTAGGTTCGGTAAATGCTTTCCACGGTAGCCTAGTTGGTCCCACTAAACATGTGGGGCAATCTCCAGGCTATTGTTTTCCTACCCAGTATTATACGGATCAACCTTGTATTGTACGCATAGAACTCACAAAGCAACCCACCGAGCACATCAGTCTTGCCAGCTGCATGACTCTCAAAGGCTCAAAGCATCACAATCCTCGCATTGCAGTTGCTATGGAGTTTCCTGTCATTGATGAGGTATGGGTTGAATCGAGCCTCCATGTAGACCAGGTTGGTGCCTAGCTGAGACCATTGTATCACAAGATGCTCTTCCATGTGGTTTGCTATAGAGGAGGGCAACAACACCGATTTGATTTGAAGTGATTGCACGTGCTTCTCAAGGTTTGTCATGATGACGTGCACCTTGACCATGCAAGGGCTCTTCTTGTCAAAATCCCTCAAGGTGGGGACAATCAATTTGACGAGCTCAAAAAAGTTGTGGCATGCTCCCTAGAACTACTCACATTGCACGGCTTTTTTCTTGTTCCTCGCCTTTTCACGGTGGTTGAACTTCTTCATGCTCCCTATGTCTTGATATACTCGTCCAACTTTGAATCGACAAGTGTAAGCTCGAGTGCCTTCCTAACCTTCAACAAACGATCAATCATGAGATAGTTTGTGGCAAAGTGTGTGGCACTTGATTTTATTCGAGCAAGGTTTTTCTCGAGGAAGTGGAAGATTTGCCAGAGGTATATGCCGCTTCTTCACAAAGTCCACAATAGTCATTGCTTTGCTCACAATTTTCCCGGCTTAGGCTTGCTTTCCCCAATCATATATAAGTAGGTTCATCATATGGGCCCTGCACCATTGGAAATATATGTGGGGGTACTTCTCTTGCACCTTTTTTATCGCCTATTTCATCACGGCAACGTTGTCGATGCAGATTTGTTTGACATTGGTATGACCCACAACCTCATCATACTTTATTTTGATGCTTGCCACATACTTGTGGTTCTTAAATTCCTCGGAGGTGTCTACGGTCGTAAAGAACTTCTCTCTAGCAGAGCACATCTACGTGATATTTATTAATAGCCGGTTGATCACAATGCTCCATCTATTTATAGAAATGGTGCAACCAAAACTGTGGATAAAAGAACTCATCTTTAACTTCATGTCATAAGAGAGTTCGTTCTCTTCTCATCTAGTAGTTGTTTTTGGAGATCGTTGTATGACAGAGGGAGGTATCGGCTATGTAGGTCATTTGTTTCCTTGACTGCCGCTCTAAAACTTGTAGACCGTGCCTCTACAAATAGAATGTTCTGCTCGCACAAGAAAGACGCCCATGCGTGGTCCACCTTCTTTTTCTTAGCCTTGGCAAAGCCGTGTTCCAATGCGGCTTGTTGTAGAGACTGGTTCCCAACATTTGTGGGTCTGCTATAGCGAAGGTCCGATTTGGAAAGCGCCAAGGTCGCTTTTTCAAATTGATTAAGAGAAGCTCCAAACAAATCCACTTCAATAGAGGACGGTGTGCCAAAGCAAGTCAAATTTGGTAGGGAGGCGCTACTTTCTAGCGCTTCAAATCGTAAAACCTCTAACAAAAAGGCAGGTCGATGCGGCACCTTCTATCGGTAGTTGATGAATGCACAATGGATGAGCATGATGGCAACCAATATTTTGCAGGTGGCAACACCAACAGCCGTGCCGTTGGAGATATATCCAAGGTGGCCAAACATCCTTGCCGACTTGTCCGCAAAGACATGGACGCAAAGCTTGCAACAAACTCTTGACCAATCCAGTTCATTGTACCATGCCTTCAACTCCGCCCACATTTCTTCAAATGCCTCAAGAAACACATGCGTAGTGCAAGGATGGTAGACACTAGCTCGCAACTCAATTAGACTACACTTTTGACACTCCCACCACTAGCAAGAAAAATGCAACAAACATCCAAAGACACAACATCACCCACCTCCTCAACACAGCTTTAGACACAACTTTCCAAGAGGCAAATTGAACCTTCTAAAGCCAAAGGCAATCAAGGGAGTGGTTTAAAAGGACTCTGGGAGCCCATTAAATTGCACTACCCTCTCCTGAATGTAAGGAACATGTGGTATGGGATATCCCAAATATAGCATGAGTGCCACATGCCTACATAGACAGGTGGGAGAAATCAATGAATACTCACAAGCTGATGGCCGGGGCAACCGCACAGGGACCAGGCCAAGACTGCGGGGACAAGCGGTACAAGAGGTAAAAAAGTTTTAATTTTTTTCCCTATAAGTTAAAAACGCCCTGCAAAGCTTTTATCTAGACGCCCTATTCAAACAACCTAGGCCTAGGAATAGGATCTGATACTAGAGCAGCTCGCAAGAGAACTTGACCAAGTCAACTCTAGAAAGACTTTATTTTCTTTCCTTCTTTTATTTTTATTTTTATTTATTTTTCTCTTTTTTCTTTTTTTCTTTCCTTCTTTTGTTCTTTCTTTCATTTTTTTGTTCTTTCGTTCCTCCTTTCCGTCTTTCCTTCTTTCTTTCTTTCTTTCTTTCTTTCTTTCTTTCTTTCTTTCTTTCTTTCTTTCTTTCTTTCAATCTTTCATTCTTTCATTCTTTCATTCTTTCATTCTTTCTTTCTTTCTTTCTTTCTTTCTTTCTTTCTTTCTTTCTTTTGTCATGTAAAAAATGATCGATAATCAACAACAAATTTAGAGTCCTAACCAACATCAAATAAACAAAAATACATACTAAAATAAATAAACGTACTACATCCTAAAGTGCCCCCCGTAGCAGATAAATAGACCCTTTATCTGGCTAGGACCAAACAACACTAGAAAGATTTAATGCCATGGTGATGTCGCTGCAACAATTATACACATCCAGTCAAAGATTTTGCCTGTTGCCAAATTAATAAGCATATGAAGAAGTAAATAAAGGAGGGTAGACCGGGTGCGATGTGAGTTCCATCTATAGTTACCTTAGGCACCTTTCTTGCCAATCCCTTGGTCGATCTCTACAATGTCTATCCGTGAAAGGAAAATTTGGAACTCCAACTACATGGTCGCGCACCACTCCAAGACAAGTCCACAAGGATTTCAAGCCGTTTCATTAAGTGAAACATGGCTTAAAGACCTCCTACAATGAGGTTTAGTCAAATCCTTGAACGGTAATGTATAAAGAGGTTGCGTCAAGCAAGCCATATGCCAACTACGCTAGCAATGGTCACAAACCAACGTGGTAGCGGCGCCCTTCTTCCAACCACATACAAAATACGGAAGGCCGTCTGGCACAACTGCCAACTCAGGACGAACAAAGCCGTCCATGGATAAATAATAGAGAGCACAATTCTTAGAGTGCTTCCGACACTCTCGGCCATCCTTGCCTTTCACCAACAAAATGCTACTAGGCAACACATCCTTCACGCAAAGATAAGTCACCATCCCATGATGTCCAACAAGAGGCGTCCGTATCACAACCCCCATGCCACCTGGCACCAGATAGATCCACCTTAAAATGACTTGGATTGCAAGATAGACCATCCACATCCCAGTTCATGATGTCAGTGTCGGAACACGTTTGTAACAGGTGCACCCACTTGAGCGTTTTTAACATCCAAAAACACCCAAGAAGTGACTCGTGTATCGTTCCAAGGATTCAAGTGAAGTTAACCAGTTTTTAGGATGATCCGATTATTCACTCCTATCTTTTTGTCGGAACACGGTTGTTGCAAGTGCGTCTCCTTGAGTGTTTTAAGTGACCAAAACACCCCAAGTGGTGACTCGTGTATCGTTCCAAGGATTCAAGTGAAGCTAGCTAGGTTAGAAAAATCTGGTTATCACTCCTTCCTGAACTTCCTCTTATTCTTCTTATTCAATCAGGCCCAATCCGGTTACCTCACCATTTTGGTTTCCGGATTGCCTCTTTTTACTTCAATGTTTCCGATTTTGCACCCGGATCCGGAAATATCAAACCACACATACAGTAATCTGCTCTAATTTTTCTTCATGATGTAAGCTATCGGAGGTTGTCGAAATCCGTTCCTACATGGTGCCGGAAGTTAATATAAAAATCCGGCAAAAACAAAAAAATTGGTTAAGGAGTTATGGTAGTTTGTGCTAGAATAAAACTTATAGTCCGTTTGTAAGACTAAAGACGGGCGAACTCGGTTCAAATCTCTAATCAATCCAAAAGCTGCTAAAACGGACAGCCGGAGTAGTTGGCAGAACTCCGGAAAAGACTGTTATCCGGAGATGTTTAGGATGCAAGTGTCATCATTAGCCGTACGAACGGCCAGCTACAATAGCCCAGGGCGTGAGGGAAAACTCTTTCTTTTCCTGTCTTCTTCGCGTCTTGCGGTTTTGCTCCAACGCTCTCTCTCTTTCTCTCTCTCTCTCCCATTCTTCTAACCGCTGGCCATTAGGGTTTGTTGGTTTAGACGGTTGAAACAGACATGTGTTCGTTAGGGAGGGTTTTAGTGAGAACGGTGCGTGTAAGGACAACATCAAGAGAAAGTGAGGAAGTAGGTAGACCTGATGAAGACGGTCCCCATGGCTAAGAAGAAGAGGGCTGACAGAGATGGGCGCGAGAAGCAAGACGAAGAGTCCGCCGCTACGCTTTCGCCCTTGACAAGAGTGCTGCTAGAAATCCCCACAGACCCAGACGACTACAACCTCCCGAAGGAGAGTTTGAAGACCATGCGCTGTGACGGATTTCTCGAAGTCGCCTCGGACATCCGGGAGGACGCATACGTCCGGGAGCTGACAGGCACTTCGGACCACATGTTCAAAGGGTTGTTGCGGACCCATCCGGAACTCTGGGGAGTTCCGGAATGGATACACGCATATGACTTCCGGGCCGGCCGCACCAAGGTGGTGGAACGACGAGACAAATTCCTAGAGGAGGAGTTCGAGGGAAAAGCCGACCTGAAGGAGAAATACAGCTTCTAGGATCTGAAGCATCATGATGCCAAACTGGTGCTAGGGTTTCTAAACCCTATCTTCTATCCGGAGAAGCCAAAGAGGTTAGTGGCGAAATGGGCGTACACTTTCCTTGGAGCACTCTAGTGAAAGATTCTAGTGGACTAGGGAACGCTCATGAGCAAAATGATCAACCGGCTGGTGGCTGTCGTAGTCTAGTGGTTCGTTATTCTCAAAATTAACCGAAATTAACCTTAAGCAAGCCCACCTTACCAGATCATTTCCAGGGATTTTTATCGTGCATCAAACTCTTTAAATCTTAACAACAAATCACACATGATACCTCGGCACATCCCGGAGGATGGCTTCCCCGATACCTTAGTAACCGGTAACAAGTAACCATATGTGTTTCAGTTAAACTCTGTTGAGCGTCAGAGTAGATTTCCGGTAAGTTTTTACAGTGCCCGGAAAGTCACTGCCCTTCGTTCTCGCAGTCTAGAGGCCACAATATCCACAATCTAACCCTACACCTTGAAAGAGTTATAAAGGTCGCAGCCGGTTCACCGGTCTTCACAATCTACCGGGAACTTGTCCCGGTAAACCGGTCACGCAAGCCCGGGTTCCAACTACAACCACACCCAATGAATCAAACCAAGAAGATACAAGACTCACAACAAGTTAGTACTAAGCAAATCATATGAGCAAAACAACCTTCCACGGGGATTGTCGGAACTCATCCATTGCAAGGGTAATAATCCCGGTATTCTCCGGACTCAGTCTTAGCCGGGATGTCTCCCGATGTACCGAGAGAAGGGGGATGTCACCCCCTACTCCCCACCAATCCGAACACTTCCCACTTAAGGGAGGCTATCATAAATAGCTGTGGGCTTCCCGGATCCCATCCGCTAAAGCAACTCTTCCCGGTCCCACCGGTGAAAAGTCTAGAGCACAAGTCCCGGACCTCATTCTACCTATCTAACCCGGATATCCTAGCCCCTCGGGATGTCTCTACTCACACTCAATCACTTAACACACAACAAGTCACAACCTTGCACACCTAGCAAAGACACACTAGGAGGACTCAACTCTCTCCCGGTCCACTCACACAAGCTCAACAAAGACTCTAGACACAAGCAATGAAGGCAAGACACGAGGAGATCAACAAAGAGAAGAGTACATAACACAAGAGCCCAAGGCCCTTAAGTACACAAAGGCCACTAGCTACCCTCCAAAACTAGATCCCCAAAAGGTGGAAATGGCATCTAAAGAGTGCACTAAAGTCAATAGCTACACTCCAAAACTAGACCGCAAAAGGACAAAACGGCATCTAGGAGGTGCACTAAAGTCAATAGCTACCCTCTAAAACTAGCTCCACTAAAAGACAAAACGGCATCTAGATCCTAAAATCAAGGGTAGCCTAGTCATCGGCGGATTACCGGTAGACCGGTAAACTGGAAGACCGGTAAACCGGAGGACTCCCGGTCCGGCGGTCCCGGGACTGGTGAACCTTTTCCTAACAAAAATAAGTAGCCGGAGAAACCACTCAAGTGGTAGTGATCGGGTGCGCAATGGGGCCCCATCGACATCACTACTCTCACCCTAGTATGTAATTCTAGCAACTTAAAACAACATCTCACCAACTGGTGAGGTAAATCAACACATAACATATAACAAAAATTCAACCGGAAGACTCTTCCGATCGAGACATGTAGGGATTGGCACTACGTCTGGAAGTACCCACATGGTCAAGAGAATCCCCCGGGAGGTCGGATGTCTCAACCGGGAGGTCTACCAGTGGATTGGGAATATCCATCGGGAGGTCTACCGGTGGATTGGGAATATCCATCGGGAGGTCCACCGATGGAGTGGCGGTATCCACCGGAAGGTTGGGTGTATCTATAGATACATGCGGAGTCTCTTTAAGCTCGATTAGTATGGCCGCAGAGGACTCCACCAAGGACTCCGGGGTTGAGGAAGGTAGGTCTACCGGTTCCTTCCCGGTAGAAGTTACCGGGAGGCTTCTTTTTCTCTCATAGACCTTCAAGTCCCACTCCTTGGAGAATGGGAAATCCACCTTTCACCGGAGAGCCATGTAGTCCCGGGCGGACAAATTCCTCAAAATGCCTGTACTTCCACCAATCTCCCTATTAACTTGTCACAAACTCCGGTCCGGCCCGGAAACACAAGTCTACCGGTCAGCCAGTAGACAACTCCGGAACACTTTACTAGAGTATGTGGATATGGGTGTCTCACACATTTAGCAACATACTAACAACACAAGGTCACATATAATGATAACGAGGAGAGGACTTTGGAGACAAGGATTTAGAAAGAGGTTCTTCCCAGTTGACCAGGAAGAACGGGAAAAAGATAGGAATTGTGGGCAAGATCTAAAATGAAAGGAGGAGGGAGACAATCCAAGATAACAACTCGCCACAAGGCTAGGACAACAACTACACATGTAAACAACACAATGACGTCTAGATGAAGTCCCCGGGGGACTTTTTCTCTAGACCGGGGAGGATGTTACCGGGGAGTCACTCCAGTAGACAAGAGAGGAAAAGACTCACACATAAGAATTATGCACAAACAAAAGAAACCCAATATGGATAAGAATCACCTTGTTGTTGCACCCGCAATCTCCTTTCTTAGTCTCTTTTATCTTCTCGCTTTGGCCACAAATCTCCTCTACCTCCGCAAACCCTAAAATCTCCACCAAACCCTAGCTCGCTCACCTCTTCCACCAAAGCCTAGTACTCACACTTCTTCCACCAAAGCCTAGCCCGCGCACCTCTTCTTTAAACCTCTTGCGCTACCTCCTCTTCTTGAGACCCTAGTTGCATCTCCTTCTTTGCACTTCTTCAACTACTTCTTCAAACCCCAACTCCAAACAAAGACTAAATAGAGAGAGAGGGAGAACCTATGAGAGAGAGATAACTAGATAGGGAGATAGAGGAGAAAATTTGAGGGGGGGGAAAGATTTTAGAGAAGGAGGGGGAGAGAGAGAAGAGTTCTGGAGGGGGGGAAGAGTTTCTGGAGAAGAGAGGCAAATTTCGGGGAGAGAGAGAGAGAGTCGACCATGACTGCTAGAGCTACCCGGGTACCCGGGTATCAGCCCATACCCGGGTTGGTACCCACGCTAGTTCATACTCGGGTTGATACCCGGGTATGTATTTTTTTTATTTTTTATTTTTTATTTTTTTTGAAATGTTTTTTTTTCTTTTTTCTTTTTTTTTTTTTTTTTTTTTTTTTGTCTTTTCTTTTCTTTTCTCTACCACTACTACTAATTCAAACAAGAATTAGCATCTAGAAGAACTCAACTACTTCTAACTACCTCCTAAACTTAAATAGTTAATTTAGATTTAAGTGGTGATTTTAGACTTACGTCCCGGGATCTCTCCCGGGACTCTTTTGATATTGTTTCCCGGGACTTAAATTAGTGATTTTAAGACCCGATTTTATCACCACTATAAACCTAATTAACTACTTAAGCATTTCTCTATTGGCTATCTAATCTAATTTCACACAATACTAACTACTTTTCTAATTAACTATTACTAAATACCCTATTTTAACTAATTTTTTTGGTAGGGGCGACCAAGTGGGAGTTTTAGACTCCCACGTAACCCCTTTTTCGTCTGTGAGCGTCTTCGCGAGCACTCATCCTACGACCGCCGGGTTGTAAAGTTTAACTCGGGAACCATTTGTCCGGGTATCCAAAGGAGTCCCGTCCAATTGTTCCAATTGTAAGGTTCCATTTTCAAAGATTTGAATGACTCTATAAGGACCCATCCACCGGGTTTGAAGCTTACCGGGAAAGTCTTTGTGCCTGTTGTCGAACAAGAGCACTAACTTGCCTTCCCGGATGCCGATCTCCCGGGGCAGCTTTTGGTCAAAGTCCTCCTTTCTCCGGTCTTGTGCGGAAGTTGTCCGGTCCAATGAGTCTCTCCGGTGCTCCTCGAGTTGGTCAATTTGTGATAGCCGGTCCTCTATGTTCTCGGTCTTCTCTCCAAATTCTTGGGCCATCACCCGGTAAGTCTCCACATCCAACTCAATTTCCTGCAACACATCCATACCATACACGAGGAAGTATGGAGTTCTCCCGGTAGTCTTCTTCCAAGTCGTGTTGTAGGCATATACCGCCGAATAGAGCTTCGTGTCCCAATCAATCTTGTGCGCCGACACCACCTTGTTCAAAATATTCCCTACAATCCCATTGGCTCTCTCTGTCAAACCATTTGCCTTTGGGTTGTATGGCGTTGTCTTCCTGTGCTTGATGTGATAGCACGCAGTGATTTGCTCGATTGTCTCGTTCAAGAAGTGAGTACCTCGGTCACTCACCAACTCCAGAGGATATTCAAACCTCATCAAAATCTGCTCAAACATGAACGTGGCGGCGGTGGCAGCATCATTCTTCTTGGTAGCTCTGGCTTCCACCCACTTGGTAAAATAGTCCGTCGCGAGGACTATGTACCGGTTCCTACCGGAGCCTACCGGTGCAATTGGACCGATGAAATCGATACCCCATTTGGCAAAAGGTGCCAATGGAACTATTGGTGTGAGAGGCCAATGGTGCTGGAATAATGGAGTTCCGGTACGTTGGCATGGGTCACAACTATGCACCAATTCCTTGACATCTCTATTCAAATGAGGCCACCAATATCCGGCCTCCCGGATATGCGCCATGGTGCTCACCGCCGCAAAATGTCCTCCTGCCGGTCCTTCATGCAATGCTCGAATGACCGGTCTCCGGTACTCCGGTTCCAAGCACCGGCGAAGCTTGTCGTCCGCTCCCATTCGAAAAAGAATCCCTCGAATTAGACAGTATGGCACCACCTGGTATTGAAAAAAACTCTTCTCCTCCCGGTTGAGGTGGGCCGGGTATCTTCCGGTCTCAAGGTATTCTATGATCTCTTGGAAGTTAGAACTTCCGGTCCCTACAACTAAGTACACTAGAACATCTCTTTCGGGCTCCGGGAGGCTGGTCTCCGGGACCTCCGGGAACTCATCCGGGAACTCTGCAGGCAAATTAGTAGAACTTTCTAGGCCTCTTTGCCTAGAAAGATAATCCGCATTGCAATTGGATTTTCCGGATTTTACTACAACGACGTAATTGAACTCTTGTAGTAATAAAATCCACCTAGCAAGTCTCCCAGACAAATCTGGTTTGTTTACTAGGTATTTCAAGGCATCATGATCCATGTGGAAAATCACCTCGTACCCCAATAGATAGTGCCGGAATATCTTGCAGGCGTAGATCACTGCTAGAGCCTCTCTCTCTGTTGCCGTGTAGTTCTTCTCTGCCGGGCTCATTTGCCGGCTGGCATAGTAAATTGGATGCTCCCGGCCCTCCTCGTCTGCTTGCCAAAGTATGGCTCCCAAACACCACCCTGAGGCATCCAAAGTCACGTGAAACGGCTTACTTCAATCCGGGGGAGCTAGAATGGGGGCCGTTGCCAACTTCCTTTTGAGATCATCAAAAGCCTGCTGTCTAAACTCTGTCCACACATACTCAACTTCTTTCTTTAGTAGTTCGGTTAGTGGAGAGGCTAGCCGGGCATAGTTGACAATAAATCTTCGATAATACCCCACACATCCTAGAAATCCCCTAATCTCCCGGACACTTTTAGGAGGAAGCAAGGCTAATATTGCCTTAACTTTGTCAAGGTTTACTTCTAAGCCACGTTTACTAACAATATGACCTAGTAGCAAACCACTCATCATTCCAAAGAAGCACTTACCGGGATGAAGCTTCAAATTTGTCTCCCGGCATCTCTGAAATGTCTTCCGGAGGTACGTCAAGTGATCCACCCACCGGCTAAAAACTGCAAAGTCATCCATGAAGACTTCCAGAAAATGCTTCAAAAAGTCCCGGAAAATGTCAGTCATGAGCCGCTGGAATGTACCGGGAGCATTGCAAAGACCAAATGGCATTCTATTAAATGCAAAAGTACCCCAATCGGTAGTGAAGGTAGTTTTCAATTGATCGACCTTCCGGATAAGCACTTGGTTGTAACCGGAAAACCCATCAAGAAAACTGAAACATTCTTGACCGGCAACATGATCAAGAACCATATCAATGAAAGGTAAGGGAAAGTGATCCTTCCGGGTTGCCGCATTTAGCTTCCGGAAGTCTTGACAAACCCGAATCTTTACCTTACCATCCGCACCTACCTTCTTAGGTACTATCACGATTGGTGATACCCATTCGGAATTATTTACCGGGTAAATAATTCCGGCCTCCAACAACTTGTCCAATTCCTCCTTGACCATCAAGGTGTACTTGGGGTTCAACCGGTATTGCCGTTGTCGGACCGGGGTGGAGTCCTCCTTCAAGTCAATGGCATGCTCTCCCAACTCCGGGGCAATTCCTCTCAAGTCCGCCGGTGACCAAGCAAAGATATCAGAGAACTCTTTCAACAAGGCCATATACTCCTTACGTTCCCTCTTAGATAGTCTTTTCCCTAGGTAGAAGGTCTTACCTACCTCTACCTCCACGGCTTCGTAGTCATCCGGGGCAACCACCGTCTTGATCTTCTCCGCTTCATCCACGTCGGTAGTGGCATACAAATCCGCCCAAGTTACCGGTCTACCACTGGAACTACATGGCACCGGTGGGAGGGCTTGGTCCTTCATTTGTTGTCTAATCCACTCCGAGGACAATAAGACATTCGATTCTCCTAAGGATCGGTCCTCCGATCTCTTCTTCGGGACGTCTTCCGGGTCCGAGTCCGGGTTGACCACTTGTGGGACTCCGTTTCCACATGTTGCCGGAAGATAACTTTAAATCCGGTTAAAACAAAAAAATTAGTTAAGTAGTTATGGTAGTTTCTACTAGAATTCATCCTATAGTCGTCAGAAAAGAATAATGGCGGATGGATCAGGTTGCGAACACTAATTAAGCCAAAATCTGTTAAAATCGGAACCGGAGCAGTTACCGGATTTCCGGGGCGGACAGTTATTCGGAACCGTCAGCCGGAACTATCGCCATCAACTGTCATCATGACTCCGTACTAACTGCCGGACTACTTAAGGTTGGGATTCGGGGGGAGAACTCTTTCTTCTCCATTCCTTTGTCGCGTGCAGGGTTTTCGTCTTCAGGCTTTCTTCCTCTCCCTCTTTCACTTCCTCGCTCTCGGTTTCTAATCTCTGGCCGTTAGGGTTTGAAGCTTAGATGGTTAGAACGGACGTGCGTCCGTTAGGGAGTGCTTTTGTGAGAACGGTGCGTGCAGGGACTACCTTGAGAGACGGTGAGGATTTAGGAGGTCATGAAGATTGTACCGATGGCTAAGAAGAAGAGGACGGATAGAGACGGGCGCGGCAAAAGAGACGAAGAGCCGGCCGCGGGACTTCCCCCTTTGGCCCGAGTCCTTCCGGACATCCCCGAAGACCTAGACGAATTCAACCTCCTGAAGTCGAGCCTGAAGACTATGGGGTGCGAAGGGTTGCTCGAAGTCCCCTGGGGTATGCGGGAGGAGATCTACGTCCAGGAGCTTATCGGCGCTCCGGACAAGAAGTACCAGGGGTTACTGAGAGCCCATCCGGAAAACTGGGGAGTTCCGGAATGGTCGCAGGCGTACGACTTCCGGGGCGGACGCACCAAAGTGGTGGAACGACGAGACGAATTCCTGGTGGACGAGTTTGCGAGTCCGGCTAACCCAAAGGACGGCTACAACATGCAGGACCTTCGGCATCTGGACGCCCAGCTCGTGCTAGAGTTTTTAAACCCTATTTTCCATCCGGAAAAGCCGAAGCGGGTGGTGGCGAAGTGGGCCTGCACCTTCCTCAGGGCACTCCAGAAGAAGATAGTGGTGGATTGGGGAACGCTTATGACGGACATGATCAACCGTCTAGTAGCCAACCTCCAGAGGGTGAAGAAGACGGCAACACCCTTGGCCTCCTATGTGGTGCACCTCTATGCGCACCACCAGCAACTCACTACGGCGGAAGTCCGGAAGTACGATATCGTCCTCAACTTCCAGAAGTACGGAGGGGACGAGTCTGAAGAGGAAGAATCCGGAGAGGGGGAGCCAGCGCCGGAAGCAGCCACCACCAGCACTCCGGAGGGTCGGAAGGCCCCAAAGAGACCTCGGGGGAAGGAACCTGCGACGGAGAGTCCGGGCATCCGAAGCTCCTCTGCATCATCCGGAGAAGACGAGTCTGGATCCTCAGAAGGGACCAGCCGGAAGAAGAGAAAGGTGGACCGGGACGACTCCAAGGGTCAGCTCAAGCTGATGGATGAGCTCACCCGCGACATTGGCTGGAGGGTTGGGCTCCTCAAGGAGACCAACTACATCATCATTAGCAGCGTGGAGCAAATCTTCCGGAGTCTGGGCGTCGAACGGCTGGAGGACGCCATTAACCGGGTGGAGGAACTCCAGAGCCGGGAGGTGGGCACGAAGGCGCTGCACACTCAGATCGCTTCTCTATACAAGGCAAGTAACGATATGGAGAGGAAGATGAAGCAGTATCTAGCGGAGGCGGCTGTGGCGGTGACGGCCCGGAAACTGGCCGAGGAGAAGGCCAACGCTTCCGCAGCGGCTTTACTGGAAGTCCGGGCCTTCTTGGACCTACCTGTCCACGTGGTCAACCGAAGCCGGCTCTTCACCGAGCTGGTGGAGAAGAAGGAGAAGGTCACCCGGGCCAACATCATCCGGTTCCTCCTTGACCAGGCTGACAAGATGGGAAGGACCTGGGAGTAGATGAAGGTGCTAGTCGACAACATTATCGTCGAATTTCCGGAAGAACCTGCAGCGCGTGGACCGGAAGACACGCCGACCACAACTCGAACAACAGCCACTCCGGAACCACCGCCCAAGACCACCCCAACGCCGGGAACCTCCGCGAACCCGGAGTCCCTGGATACTCCGCCACGGACACCGACGGAGGGGATCGTGCCCCCTAATCCGAGTACCAGCGAGATCCTGAAGACACTTCCGGATCTCCTGTCGCCACCCACTATGAGGCTTCCAGATCCTCCGACAGAGGGCGGCCTTCCAGCTCCTCCAAGGTCAGTGTCACGAAGGTTAGCATCCGGAGCCAGGAGTCTGTCCGGAAGCTACAGGGACTTGGTCCAAGACACCGGGTCAGTTTCCGCGGCAGGCACCCCAGCACCTCCGCTTCCGGAAGGATCTCCGGCCCAGCCCCCTCTACCCCCGAACGCCCGGACTCCAGTGGTGGCTGTTCCCTCACCAACCGGCCCAGCCAACAGAAAGACCAACCTTTCGCCGGCGGCTTCAAAGAAGGATAAGGCGCGCATTCCGGTGGAGAGTTCCCCCTCCCGCCGGAGTGGGAGAAATCGGGGTCCCGGTGCTCCTACTTAGGGTAAAAATAGGTTGTAAGTTTGTTTTTGTTTACCTCTTTTTCTCAGGGTAAGAGCCCGGATCAGCAGCGACTAACGATGGGGCCCCAAGTGCACCCGGCTGCTACCGGAATCAATAGCCAGGTTTTGTTAGAGAAGGAAGTCCGGAGTCCAGGAACTGTTCCGAGATTTTAGGATCTGAGATCCGATCTGGGACTTTCCCGGATTTCTCGGATCTTTTAGATAAGATCTAGCGGACTTCCCATAGTCATAGGTAGAAGGAAATCTGAATTTAGGGAATTCAGAAAGTATTTAGTAGGAGGTTTTGGGAAAAAACCTTCGTCTTGTTCATTTCACTTGGAAATATACGTTACCATTTTCTTCACCACATTTGCTACCTTGTGTTTGCGTGGGACGTATGAATCCTGTGAGTGACGGATCCTTTCTAGAGGGTGTGGTTGTGTGAGGAATTTTTCCGGACTAGAGTAACTCACTTGTTTTGCCGGAGGGGGAAGTTATCGAGGGTAGTGTCAGGAGATCGCCCGGGAGAGCTGGAGAGAACTATTGCAGAGGTGTTCCAGGTAGTTCCCAGGGTCCGGAAGTAGCCAGGAGGGGAAGAGATGAATCGCAGAGGTGTTCCTGGTAATCTCTAGTTTGTGCGGGAAACCGTGCTAAACTGATCTCCGGTCAATACCGGAGTTCTCCCCCAAGAGAGGAAGAAAAAGCTTGATACCAGTACCTAGATAAAGTAACCATAGCGAATCGTGAGTCTCTGATCCGGAAATTTACAGTCATACCCCCCGGAATGCCGTTGTAACCGGGTTAGTCTCTGTGTGACCGCATCCGGAAGGCCTTCCGGATGTCGTGAGAGTCGAAGTCCGGCAACAACAGTCAAATTACCAGTTAGCATAGTAGGAAGAGTGTTGTTTTGTCACTCTAAGAATCCGGACAGTGGGTACCTAGCCACTTTAAGTCACAGGGTAGTGGGAAACCCAGCCACTTACACAAAACGGGTCAGTGGACTTCGGGCACTCGCTTAAAAACTCCAGGAGACTCTTTGAGGAGGATCAGAGACTAATCAAACCACCCTCCTGATTTCCGGAAACTCAACTCCGGAAACCATTGAATAGCATCCGGATCCGGACGGATCCGGACCTTATATAAGTGATAGAGAACTATAGCTAATTCGTAATTGGATTATTTGGGTAAGGTTAGTAATCTGGGGTATTGGAAGAAGACATTTAGGTCTCTGTGGGAACGAAACCGGAGCGGTTACTCTGGGAAGCTCTTAGTGACGATTAGGAGCATTCCGGAGGAATACTGTCTCTACAAACTGCAACACCACTCCTATCTCCGGGACGGGCTCCGGAAAGTCAAAATTTGACTCCATATCTTGGGTGTACTGCTCTATCCGGTAGGATAGAACGGAGTCTGTTTCCTCCGGGTTGGTCCAATCTGAGGTATACCCATCAGACTCCGAGGTTTCACCTTGGTGTTCTTCCGGAAGCCATGGAATGCTTATCGGAGGATTACCGAAGATGAAGGCCTTTCTCTTCCAATTCACCTTGACACCGGCTAGGTAGAGCCACGGTCTCCCTAACAAAGGAGGAAATGGTTTCCCCAAACCTACACGGATAACAATATAGTTCAAAGGGTAAGTGTAAACCGTAAATTTACACTCACGCAAAACACCCAAGACTCACACAAGTTTCCATATGATTCTAAATTCTTCCCGGGATGGTCTGGCGTCTAATGTTTAAGTAATTTTGATCTTATTATCACATAAAAATGTTTTCTATAATAAACTTAAAGCTATAATGCATCCTTTTAAAGGTTTATGGGTTAAACAATCTACACTCTTAAAGGATTGAGAATTTTTATGTTACCCCAAGAAAAAGAGTGATTGTGACAAGAGCCTTGCTCTTGTCTTTCTTGTGTGTGTGCCCAAACCTCTAACTATGCCTTGCTAGGCGAATGGAGTTTATCCATTCCTTAACTCATTGCTTTGTTCGTTTATTAATTCTTCTTTATAATTGAAAAGCTTACTTCATGCAATTCGCTCCATCTTTAATCACGTACGTCCACGGCTAATCTCTTAAGTTCCAAGTGGATTCCACATCAAAACACATTAACTTCAACAATCACACTTGTTAGAAGTTTAGGAATGATCATTTTTGAGATCAATACTCTAACACATACACTTTCAATCAAATTTAATTCCTTTTATTTAATCCACTATACATTACTCTTAAACTTAAAGTAATTACATTCTTCTAAAATAACATTACTCTCTTTCATGCAATTAATTCCTTAAGATTAATTAATGCACTTCAAATATAAGAACTCTTATCTTGTAATTCAATTATTATTATAAGAATTCTTAGTCACAAATATTTTTAGTTTTTTGAATATGTTTTATTTTCTTTCAATGTCACTTATTCAATAAGTGCAATATTTAAATCTTCTTAAACTATTTATCCATTTAAGATATTACAATCAATTAAAGTTTGACTTCTTAATTATTAAGACTCACTTTCACAAGTCACATGTGCAAAGTTACTTAATCAATTAGAATCAATACAAATTTACACAACACAATATGTATTAACTTAAAATTCTTACAACCATCGCAAGAATTTGCTAGATCCAAGCTAGGACTCACAATTGCTTCTTCAAATGTGGTGAATTCAAAATGAATTCCTACTCCACTTAAGCTAAAACTATGAAGAGACACTATTTCTTAAAAGGTTTATTTCTTTTCCTTCCACCCCTTCAAATTTTGCTTAAATCCTTTCAACTAATTAAAAGGTGTGACTATTCTTTTAAGTCTCTTCTTTAAGTCCTTTCATACTAGCATTATTTCCTTTAAGCTATTTTAAGCTTTTCACTTATTTTAAAGTTTCTCTTAACTTTTATCACTAACTATCTACTTTTTGAGCTATTTCAAACCCTTTAAGCTATTTTTTAAAGAAAAAAGCCCTTTTTCATATATTGGCTCTACATAGCCCTCTTTTTTATATTGGAGACGTCCTCGTCGACTTCAACACCGGAAGCTCGCTCCTTTCGCTCCAATTATATCTTTTGCAACTCTTGTTCCTTAAGCTTTCTCCTTAAGTTTTTCTTTGCTTAAGTCTTCCATCATTTTCCTTGTTATGTCTTAAGATATTTTCTTCTTAAGACTTCCATCACATGCTTCTTCTTTTCAAGTTAACTTAGCTCCAATTTCCCATGTATTCCTATACATGAGTTTCCTTCATTCTTTTGATTGACTTCAAGTTAGCACTTGTTAGTCCTTACATCACTTAAGTTAGTAAGTTAGTAGTGTGTCCGCACTACTAATTACTAAATCTATCTTACTAACTCTCAACAAGTTTTTCTCATTTTCTATATTTCCCATTTTTATTTATTTTTCTTCTTTTGTCCTATCACAAGCCATAAAGTAGGTGCTTTACGTCACTACCAATGGTGTATCTATCCTATGACTACATATTCTTCTTCATTTTATGGTGAAAATGAAGGGATCTATCTAACACTTAAGTAACATTTTGAGTGCTACTTCTTTTGTGTCTATTCTCATTCTAAATTTTAACTTATTTCTATCCTAATGTACTTTCAACTTGATTTATTGAAGTACATATTTCCTTCGCGATTAAATAGTGTGCAACATTACCTCACTACTAATTGCGCACTCGGATAATAATGATCTCTCATTATTTATCATGTTCTCTCTTATTTTTTCCTTAACTAATTTCACTCTTTTTTATCATGTTCTCTCTTATTTTTTCCTAATTTCTAATTTAGTATTAAGAGAACTATTTTATTATTTTTAAATTTTCTTAAAGACCTCAAACACTTTAAGAGTGAACTTAGGGTTTTAACAACATGCTAGTTGTATTTAACAATTGTTCATTTTCTTATCTTTTTTTCTCATTATTATTATTATTATTATTATTATTATTATTATTATTTTCTTAATGTCACAAGTTGTTATTCAAACAACTAGTGACTAGATCCCATTTTCTTTAAAATATTACATTTATCACCTGGGTAGTTTAAGGTCATTCCGGACCAACAAGCTTTCTAATGTCCAGTATTTAAATTGCACATTTGCCCTTATGTCATAAATGTATCAATTACTTCTCCATGAACAAGGTAACTAACTTTACATGTGCCCGTACATACTAATTTGTTTAACATAGCTATGTCACTGACCATACAAATAGTCGGATTTCAATCTCGAGTTGTCTTTTTTTTTTTTTTTTTTTTTTTTTTTTTTTTTTTTTTTTTTGAACAGTGAGGTGTAAAACGGTTCCATAGGTGTTGTATTTTTATTTTTATTTTTATTTTTACTGATTCTTATGTCACTAATTTTGTGATCTAATCACTGTGACTTGTAATAACTTGTACCATCATAATCCATAAAAACTACCAATCTTTATAAATTCTCTCTAAGTCATACAAACTTACAATCACAACGCATGGTCCAAGTTAAGATATATCCCCATCACACCATGAAAGTACTTAGTAGTTCACCTTATAAGTCCAAAAGGTCTACATTTTCACATTTTATCTTTTTTGATGTCAAGCTCATATTCCATGGAATGGAAACATCCAGGGATTATATTGACAATGAATATTCTTTTTTTTTGAATTTTTGTAAGTACTCCTAAGATGTCATGTTAGGCTTGAAATCCTCCAAAGTAATTTTGAACTTACTATTTTCAAAGTGCCATTATCATAAGTTACATGGATATTTCAAAAAGTACTCATCACTTTTAGAAATCTTCATTCTTCTCTTAGTACAAAATTACTTGGAAAAGTTCCACTAAAATGGATTCAAACATGTTTACTTTGACCGCAATTATCTTGCAATACGTATGGTCAAAATTCACAAAATTTTGATCACATCAGCTCATGTAAGTGTAGAAGAAGATTCATAATTACATTTTCAATACTTTCAACTTGATAGTTGTTAAGCAACGAAGTAGAGATTCCTCTAAAATGGCTTGGGGCTTTACAGATTAAGTTGTTCAAAGATCCTTCATAAATTTTTGGCAAATATTATACTTGCTATTTGTAATGATTTTTTATTTTTATTTTTATTGTTATTTTCCTTTTTCATGAATTTTGCAAGCAGCATTTAGGAATGGTCCATGGAGCAGCATGTCCAGAATAAGAAACTATGGAATTTTTGGAAAGAGGACATAATATCATTCGCTTTGAATGCGGTGCTTTTTCTAAAAGCACTTTTAGCAAATTTTTAAATAACAAAACATACTAATATTCTAGCATCAGTGATACTTCATGAGTATATTCTCAAACAATAGTTACGCATGTTCTGAGTAGTTGCTTGCTCAAATCAGCATGGGTCGTATCGGACGAAAGAAAGTTTAAAGTCAGTGGGACCCGGTGGATTGGTGAGTTACATTAAGTTACTCGCGGTTGTCATCAAGTCATATGGTTGTCATTAGTGACTTCAAAATTTGTCATCCCTGCATGTTGACACAGACAGTTGCTCTGTCTGTGTCTATCAACGTAGTAGAACCATTATCTTAGTTCTCCTACATGGAGAAGCATGTTATCAAAATTATTTCGTGCCATAAGTTGTACATGCTCCAGCCTCTTCATGGACATGCTCCAGCCGTACACCGTCCATTTCTTGTAAGTACGTCTGGAAATCCATTTCATCAATGTTCCTGCGAACATCCTCGTCATTGTTTCTCAAGAAGGTAGCATGCGTGCATTGATAAGTTAACCAGTTAGAGATTTGATGTTGCCGCTTCTCACTGAATTCCAGCACAAACATATAACTTGGGCCCATGAGAAACTGAGTAATTGCCACACATTCCGGCATGCATATCCATCTAGTTGGCTCCCGTTGCAGTTTCACCCAGATAAAGAATTCGGGCCTGGTTTCATCATATTTGTTTACGTTGATGATGATCTTCTGTTGGCTACACACATACGCCAGATAGTTACAGAAGATCGCGGCTCTGAAACAGACTGAGGGAAGGGTACATAATACAAGAGTATCCTTAGAACAGAACCACCCAATCCACCATCGATCCAAATATCTCACAATACAGGTCACTTCCTTACATCATAACACTTTGATAACATATCTTTTGATAACGCCTCCATTTAAACAAAGAGATGATACAAAAGTATGATAACGACACAAGGCTTTTCAAGCAAATCTGTAATTTAGGTTCCCATTAAATTTCTCATGAGCTTAGCTTCCACCATCTTTTAGAAGTGACCGTACATACCAAGAGCAGTGGCTTATTATGCCGAAATCTAGTCTAAGTTCATGTAAAGGTTGGATAATTCCTCCATATTCAAAATGGTGTTACGATTGGAACCATAAGTCATAATATCATATTGTTTTCGAGTATGATTCACTTGCTAAAAGAATTCAAGTTCCAGCACTAACAAGTTGAATTTATCTATCATGTGCATGATTCATGAACCCTTGTAGCATACTCAGAAGAACATCTTAACTCGAAGTTGTATCATCATAATATCATATTGTTTCAAAGTCTTAGCGTCAACCACAAGTTCTCTGATCTAAAGTTCAGGATATTCAACTTATATGTGAAAATAACCAGATAGCCTTATAACGTGCTTTAGCATACTCAAAATGATGTTTTTTGCTGAAATTTGGAAGTCTATCCTTAGTTGACAGCTATCACTATGTTAAGTCTTCAGGGATTCTACGACATACATGATCCACAGTGAATTAAAAAATTCAGGACCTAACATCATGACCATCTCTCACATCTTCCTTGATCATAAGAATAACTCATAACAATAGACACTTCTTGATCTATGTTTATATCGTGATTACTGTCAAAATTCAGGAACTATTAACAGCTTCGGATCTTCACATTCTACTCTCCTCATGTCCAACTTCGGCACTTCATGCCACACGTGACACATGAGAGAGCTCCAATTCACCGACGCCGAGTATCAAGCTTTGGCTTCTTGTTCTTGAACTCATCAGCTACTTCCAGGTCTTGGAGATAACTTTGTAATTCCATCCCATCCATATTACGCCGCACATCCTCATCATTCATGAGGTGCGTTGCATGGGATTTCTGGTACGTCAGCCAGGTCGTAATCTGATGTTGCCGTTTCGGCGAAAACTCTAAAGAAAATACCGAGCTAGCTCCAATAAGGAATTGAGTGAGAGCCATTGCTTCCAACAAACGTAACCAACGGGCTGGTTTTTGCTGCAGCTTCATCCAGATCAGGAACTCTGGTTTCGACTCATCAAACTTGTTGGTGTTGATAACCAGTTTGTAGTGCGCACATACGTACGCAAAAAAATTACAGAAAGTTGCTGCTCGAAAGCATACCGGGTCTGTATGATGCTTATGAGCTTCAAAAATACGCCCGGTAAGATATGGCACACTCATGAGGAGTAGCGAATGTCCCTGGCACGAGAGGCCAGTTGTACGGTACAGTGTCCAAGCGCGCATTTGGCGCCCACTTATATCTCCTTGGTCCATGTAACGGGCAGAGGTGAGGATTAGTAGCAACTGCTACTGGGACAACGTGTGTCCATGTCTGTGAGGCTCTTGGATACACTTGATCCCATGCCTTCCAATTCTTCACAGATAAGCCGACATCCTCAAGGATCCATTCAATGGCTGGCCATGTAGGAAAGGGTTTCTCATCTTCACAGTCAAACATCATATCATAGTTCCCTAAATAGCTCTGCTTCAGTACAGACCCTGTTACTGATGCAGCTGCACCAATCCAGCCAGGTGACTGGTAATCCAAAGGTGGAGTAGAAAGAGTTACCTGCTTCCGGAAATCTTCCGTGTCAATCATCTGATTCCGGGCACCATCTAGTGCTCGTAACAACCTTTGGTGCGCACAATGATGTGTAAACACATAATGACCTGCAGTCATTTCGCCACGTTGTCCTATCTCTTCTCTGATGCGAGCATGTTGCAGGGTCGTCATAAGTAAAGGATCCCTGTCAAGCTCTCCCAACAGGCTTTCCAATGTTCGGCGCCATTCCGGGATAGACTCAAAATTCTCGGGTGTTACCATCAGCTTAAATTCTGGGATGCGCACCACTCGGTAAGCCTCTGTAGGCTGTTCTGCCTTCCTCTTGTAATTAATCTGCGCCTCTAAAGTCATGTAATACTGTAGCACTCTAGTGCCAAGGTCACCAATCGGCAGAAGACATTTATTGAGGTTATCAAGATCGAGATCAGCTCTTGCTATCATCTCGCACATGAGATTCTGCATGTTAGCAAACGGCTCAGCACCTTTCCATAAGGTGTCAAATTCCCCGTCACTTAACTTAGCTCCTAGTGCCAAGTCAGTGATACGTAGGAAAGTAGTTCTCTGCAACTCATATGCTTTGAACAGAGAAAACGAATAGGGAGAGTCAAGCTCTTGCTGCCATAGGGCGCCCTGGAGCTTCAACCTTGAAGTCATCTCTGTAGTAAATTGGTGAAGTAACTGAGCATTTGCGGCTGTAAGAGTCTGCACACTCTGCTCAAGTGTTGAAACTACTCCCCTCTCAACTGCAGCGTCTTTCTCCTGCAGCTTTCTATGGTGCGCTTGCACCAATTCAGCTTTCTCACGAGAAAGTGTTTCTCCTCGTTCCATCTGATACTTATGCATTGCAGTGATTTTTTTCACTGTCTGATTGGCTTCATGAGCCTCTCTATTTATGCGGCCCACCTCCAGTTTAAGCTGATCATAGTGATCTTTCTTACCTGCAAAGTCTTCCCAACACCTTTTCCACTCAATGGCATTTGCCGCAGACATCGCAGCTTGCTTTTGTGCCTCGTCCCGTTCCTTTTTCAGCTGCTCTTCGACCTCTCTAGTGGCTGCAAGTAGCTCACTCCCCTCGTTCATTTGTCGTCTCAAGGCTTCAAACTCCATCTTCTCGGTACCTTCATCAATCACTGGTCCAGGGAGATGTACCACCGTCGTTTTTTGAGACTCTACAGTCTTTTTCCCAGACTCCTCCAGTCGTTTTAAGCCCGCCACCAAATCTTCAATTGTGCTTCTATTCTGTTCCAAAGGTTGTCCGTTCGAGTTCTTCCCAGAGCCTGTAGGCGTTCTGTCTTGTGGTGTCTCTTCTAAATCGTTTTGTAGCATCGGTTCGCCTATCTCCTGTGGATCCTCCTTAACCATCACGACTTGCTCTTGCACTTTCTCTTGATTGACTATCACCAGTGCCCACTGTGGTTCAGGCGTTGGATGTCTTGACATCTCCAATACTGTGGGATCATCCTCCACCTCGTACTCCTCCTGAGTTGATACAGGAGTCCTTGGTCTCTTCCTTACAAGAGTTCTCTTCTTCTCTGTTGGCATTCTTGCTATACCCTCCTCTTTCAGTGTTGGGCAGAATTCGGATAAATAAGTTGAGCAGTGAAAGAAAAGCTTGTTTCTTGTACTCTTTGAATAGATCTCCAACTTGATCTGATTTAAAATAATCTTGGTCCAGTTAAGTTGCTCTCCCTCCCAGCTTCGATATGCAGCTGCTAATCCTGTAGTAGGGATGACGCTAACTCCATCTGGTGCCATAAGTAGCCGTTGATTGACATATCGTAACCAATCTTGTCAATATTCTTTGGCACGATTGATGGTAAATCCGGCTGGTACCGATGCTGCTTCTGGATTCTCGAAAATCTGTAACAACTCTGTTTTGTCCAACAACTGAACTCCTATTAATGTAGGTCCTGAAGTGGATAGTCCTGGAAAATGTTGAGCAATAGTCTCCAAGTTGAAGTAGACCAGATTGTCTTGAATCTTGAACTCGTCCTGTGATAACTTCTTTGAAGCTTTCCAGTAAGCCAACACACGTTCAGCGTCCGCCATAGGCCATCGTTTGCATATAAAGTCCCACAATCCGGCCTTTTCTAGCTTGGATTGATTCGGATCCACGACCTCCTCCAAAATAATCATCAAAGGTGACGGTACTACCGATCGCTCCGTCGCTGGTTTGTTGTTCACCATTTCTTCTGTCCTTTTCTTCACCCAAAATTGTGCAACCAGTTTTTCAATTTGGTCATTACTTAAGATACCATTGTTTGGAGTTATCATTTTTCTAGAACTTCGTGCTTCAGACTCTCTTCTTCTTGCTCCAAGAACTTAAAGTCACTGAGAAACTTCTTTATCTCTTCTCATAAGCATGCTAAGTACTCTGCTAATTACTACGCTCAATCTCAAAAGCTACTAAAGCTGCAAACAACTTTTGTTCTTTGCTTACTCGCACTTCGCCATTTTACTATTCAGATTAATTTAGTGACTATTCCAGATATGTACAGATTACTGAGAAGAAATTTCTCCCTACACAGTCTAACTTATAGAAATTAACAATTTTTAATTCTTTCAGACTTCTGTACTTCGGTAGGTTTCTCTGGAGAATCTCTACTATCAGAATAATTTTTTAACTCTTCAAGATCAAGTTTTTACTATCATCTGTGTTAGGATATCACCTGCACCTACTTCCTTATGTATGTGAACTTCCTATATACGTATAACAGACTTGATGAACTTTGATTAATGAACTTTGTGAATGACTTTTTGCATTACTCTCAACTGCACGGAGGTCTCATATTTTAATTTGACAGATACTATGTATTGTTTTTGCTTTAACTCATGACTGATTATGCATGACACTTTATTCAATTCTGTCTGTTACAGAGCGTAACGCGACTCGTTCTCGGTAGGCTGTCTGGACTGTGTATGTGCAGACAAATGATACTTTTAATACTTGGTCTATCGCTCTCGGCCACATGCGCACATTAACCACAGTCTCCATTTAATAATAATTTTTTCTCACATGAAATCAAGCTCTATCCTTTGCAATTTCAAGAACTTTAGTACGACTTCTTACCTCAGTGCTTAATGCAATCAAATGCTTCTCTCCACGCATGCGCCTGATTTCTCTCCTGAAATGATAGTTTTCTTCCAACCAGACTCTGTATTCTTATCATAACAATGCATGCAGTTCATGAGTGCACAATATCAGAACAACTTGGTGGTGAGATTTTCTGCAACTATCATTCATGTTTCTTTAATAAGCACAACATTAGGGTTTGCTACAACAAGCGATGTATTTGATGATTATAAAAAAGTTTTTTAGATTCCATTAGGGTTTCATTGTAAACTCCAATTTAATCATCTTGCAATTATAGACAATATTTTGAATTACACGCTTTACTTTTCCCAGCAAAACTCGTGGCTCATGGCAGACTCTAGAGGATAATTAGCTCTTTCAGAAAACATATCTTTTAGACCTCGACTCTTAAGGTCATCAGTGTCTCTGATTATGTTTCAACAATTTCGAGGAACAATAAGAAGAATTGATAGTAAGAACTCTCGCGGCCAAAGAGGGTAGACATTATAATATTCACATGGTTTTACCTACGCCTTTCTAGTTTGCCTCACAAACCGTCGCAACTTTTGCTAAAACTAATCACAAAGGTGTAGCAACTCTTATCTGTACACCGGTCGCGCTTCCTCAGTGCTCCACTCCTTGCGCGTTAGGGTCTCTCAAACTCCCAACTCTCCGTTTGTTCAAGTATCTCATGCACTTGTGATGCCTCAATAACCAACTGTAGTAACTTACTATCTCATACAGGTTCTTGGACAGTTTCGTTTGGCGGAACTAACTAGCTGTTTTGTATTAAGTGGTTTTCATGATTATCACATAATATCTTTCACTCAAAACTACTTGTCTCAAGTGTAGGAATTTTAAACTTCCAATCATTTAACTGTTTTCCCACACTTATATCACGTCTGTGCACTCATTTTCAAAGTCCTAGGCCTACGTGAGTGCCATGCATGTCAACAGACCTACATGCTCCTATACAGTATGGATACTTGTATTTATATTGTATCCCATATTTCCTTAAACTTGGTTCAAGCTCTGAAACCTGATCATCTCACTCAGATTTTTGTTTTATACTACATGACCAAGAATGTGAGGAACCATGGCATCCCTCGATCACGATTGACTCAATACAGTTCACGAGAGAAGTTTGAGGTTAGACGAGCAGTTAAGTCTGTTCTACCTCAGAACCTCATGATGTTAGTCATAACTGATTGGGTGCCAACTGGTACTTGTCAGGTACGTCAACTTTAATTGGTTTTCGTACTGAGGTTGTATTTTATTTATTTTTTGTTTTTACTTCCACCCTAATTAGTTATTTTTCCCATCAAGACTTTACTAGGTTTATGTCTAATTATATGACTTTCTGTCGTGGTATTATTACCATACTTAGTGGTCACTTTCAACATTTCTATGTCAAAAGGATTATTTTTTCTTTGACACCATGATTTGAACACTTTGGATATCACCTATGCTTTATAGGGGCAACACCTTGATATTATATGAATAATCTCTTGGACAAAAACTTTATGTTTTTCAAAAAATTTGGACAACTTTCCATCTCGAATAATATATGTACAAAAGTGATCACCGCATAGGGTACTTATATTGTGACAACCTTTCCTTATTTTCTTTCATCGGTGAATTAAATATTTAGGTATAAATTTGATTTTTTTCTAAAAATAAATGGGTTCCATCATTAATTTAGTGTCATACTAAATATCAATTTTAGTGTGACATTTTCTTCCTTGAATTTAACTAAATTTTAAGAGAAATTTGGAAGATTTTTGTGCAAGGGCTTAATTTAACAATTATTTTTACTTCAGGATTATTACTTCCCAAGTGATTAATTAGCCACCTATAGAAAAATCCTATCAAATGAGGGAAATTATTTTTACGATTTTCTGAGTGCCTATTGGAACTATCACTAAAAATATTTCTCACTTTCCTGTGGGTAGTTTAGGGTCATTGCGGACTATCACAAAATAACTTAAAGGTTCTGCCCTCCTCTTTAAAAGGTGACTTGCCCTCAAGTTACATACGTTTTTAATCTATATCCATTATATCGTGTGGCATGGACATTGCCCGCAAAATCTTGTAATTCTACGGAACCATTGGGATAAGACTTAAGAATGCGATATGGACCAAACCACCTCATCTTAAATTTACCCGGAAATTTTTGAAATCTACTATCGTAGAGTAGTACTAAATCATTATCTTTTAAAACTTTGGGTTGTAATTTGCTATCGTAGTAAGTTTTACGTTGTTTTTGAATGGCTTCCATATTCGTAAAGGCTTGAGCCCTTATTTCATCAAGCCTTTCTAAAGTGTCAAATCTCTCTTTTAAGGATGCAACATTTCCTAGTCTCTCAGAGATTGCGACACGTAGTGAAGGTACTTCCACTTCGATTGGTAACATAGCTTCTAATCCATAGACTAATTGGAAAGGAGTTGCTTTAGTTGTGGTTTTTATGGTACACCTATATGCCCATAATGCGTTGTTTAACTCATAATCCCAATTAGATGCGTTACCTTCTAGTGTTTTAGTGATGATCTTACAAAGTATGCCATTAGATTTTTCGGTTTGACCATTTGCTCTAGGATGATAAGGTGATGATTTTCTATGCTTGATAAAATAGTTTTTTAACATTTTTTCTATAGTATCATTAATGAAATGAGTCCCTCTATCACTTACTATTTCTTTGGGACATCCAAATCTAGTGATGATATTCTCATAGATGAATTTAGCTACGGTATTTGCATCATCTGTTTTAGTTGCAATTGCCTCAACCCACTTAGTCACATACTCTGTGGCAACTAAAATATAACGTTTTTGTCCTTCTCGACTAGGAGGTTTAATGGGTCCCACAAAATCTATCCCCCACTTCTCAAAGGGAATCTGTGCTAAGATCGGATTTAAGGGCATTGCTTTAGTGGCAGTTGGTTTACCGACACGTTGACAAGGATCGCATTTTCGTACATAACTAGTGGCATCTGCAAAAAGTGTAGGCCACCAATAGCCAGCCCTTAACACTTTTTGTGCAGTTGCCCATCCCGCAAAATGTCCCCCACATGCATCACTATGACATCCTTTTAATATCATTTCAATTTCACTAGGATTTATGCAACGTCTTAAGACATCATCTTTACCCCTTTTATAAAGAACTCCACTAATCATGGTGTATGGTAAAGATTGATGAACTAACTTAGTCTTATCTTTACTTACATACTCTAGTGGAAATGTTCCTTTAGTTAAATAATAAATGATATCCGCTTATTCCTTAGGAATAACATCAACCACATCAATGCCGTCTTGAACGGAAAAGAGGTGTGCATCCGGAAAACTATCATCAATGGATTCTGGATTTATAGTTTCACTAAGTCGTGATAAAAAATCTGCATTTTGATGTATTTTCCCAGGTCTTACATTAATAGTAAAATCAAACTCTTGTAACAACAAAACCCACCGTGCAATCCGACCACTTAGTTGAGGCTTATTGATCATGTACTTTAAAGCATCATGATCAATGTGAAAGGTAAATTTATATTCCAACAAGTAATGTCTATACTTTTGAACAGAAAAGATCATGCCAAGACCTTCTCGTTCTGTCACGGAATAATTCCTCTCTGCAGCACTCAATTGTCGACTTGCAAAGTAAATTGGCCTATCATGACCTTTAGAATTTTTCTGACTTAAGACACTTCCAATCGCTACATTGGAAGCATCAACATACACTTCAAAAGGTCTGGACCAATTTGGTGGAATTAGAATGGATGCTTTACTAAGACGGCGTTTTAACTTGTTAAAAGCTTTAGTACAATCGTCTGTCCATACTCCTGGTGTTAAAGTTTGTTTTGTTAAAGCATTCAAAGGTGCGGCTATAAATGCAAATTTATAAATGAACCGTCTATAATAACCCGTTGCACCCAAAAATCCTTTAAGTGCGGTTAAATGCTCAGGTATTTCCATTTGTATAATAATGGCTACTTTATCAGGGTCAACTGCGATTCCCTTTATGGATACTATATGACCTAATAATCTACCCCACGCAGTGACAAACTCCGATTTAGCAGCATTTATGGAGATACCATATTCACGACAACTATCAAAACATTGTTTTAAAGCCGCTGGGTGATCCTTCTTTGACCCAAACACACAAAAGTCATCTAAAAATATTTCCATAAATTTTCATAAATATTTTGTAAATGCTTGTGTCATGACCCTTTGGAATGTAGCTGGAGCATTGCACAATCCGAAGGGCATGACATTATATGTGAAAGTTCCCCAGTCAGTTGTAAAAGTAGTTAAGGGTCTATCTTCTGGGGCTATTTGAACTTGATTATACCCCGAAAATCCATCTAAAAATGAATAGCACTCATGTCCCGCAACACCATCTAAAACGGCATCCGAAAATGGCAAAGGAAAGTAATCTTTTTTAGTTGCTTTGTTAAGTTGCCGAAAATCTTGGCAAATACGAATTTTACCATTCTTTTTTGGGACAATTACTATAGGTGACACCCACTCACTAAATGGAACTGGATAAATAAAATTACATTCGAGCAACTTATCTATCTCTTCCTTAACCATTAAAGAATATTTTGGATTCATGCTATATTGTCTCTGTCTAACCGGTTTAGCATCTGCTTCTAAAATGATTTTGTGCTGACAAACATCTGGAGGTATGCCTTTAAGATCTTTATAAGTCCATGCAAAGGCATCCTTCTCTTTTTTAAAGAATTCATGCCATTCATCATACTCTTGAGGACTTAACCTATCGTAGACTTTAATGGGCTTAGGATCTTCTTTAGTGCCTAAGTTCATTTCCATGGTATTTTTTATTAAAGGACGTACACTAGGTATTTTCTTGTCCCCTATTAATTCCTCAGAATCTGATATATATGGAGGTTCATTATCAGATTCTTTCTCGATAGCAACATTAAAAACTGGTGCATTTTGCCATGCCTCAATGGCAGCATCCGAGTCATCCACTTGACTTGGAGGGACAAAATATTTTCCAGGACTTAAACTTTTAAACGTAGGCATGTCCTGGACAATATTAGTGTCCTCAAGTTCAGATTCAGAATTTGGATCAGTGGTCCAATCTGAATCCTCATCCTGAGTCTCACCATGATAGGTTGTAGGAAACATAGGAAGAATAATTTTACTATTACCCTTTCCGATAGTTAAAGTCCCTTTACCCCAATCGTCCTTGGCTTTGGCTAATGACAACCAAGGTCTGCCAAGAAAGATAGGATACGTAGAAATGGACTCACTCACTTTCAAGACAATGTAGTTTATTTTATAATCAATGCCACCAATTATTGTATTTAATTGTATCAATTTGCCCAAGGGTTTAACTCTACTTTGATCGGCCATTCTTAAAATAATGGGGGTAGGTACTATGTTAGTTATACCCAACTCTTCCATAGTGTCAACATTCATTAAGTTAACACTACTTCCACTATCTATCTGTACTCCATCAATCAAAGTTCCATCTATAAGCACATCAACTGTAGGTGCTCCCGGATCTAAAGAAATATCATGGACATTTACAACTTCAGGTTGAGTTTTACTTGCCTCACTTCGTATTTTTGCCTTAGGATTTTTAACATTACTCTCTTCAATTGTTTTAGCTCTCTTACGAATTAATGAGGATGTTAATTCATTTTTGCAATAGGGTGATAAAGCAAGTAATTGTCTCAATGATATTTGAGGTTGTAACCTATCCAAATCTGTGAGTATATCATAAGGGTTCATTCCTACAGCTAACTTCATGATTCTATTATGTTTTCTCTTTTTTAAAGACAATGATGGTTCTTTAACTATTTTCTTTGATGGTCTATAAAAAGTAGGTTGCTCTAATGGTTTCATAGAAGTACTTGGTTTTTCTACAATTGGAGGTTGAGGTACTTCTTTAACTGGTATAGGAATTTGTACAGATTTTGCTTGAGAGTCACTACTAGTTATTTCAATTATTTGAGGTGATGGTTTAAGCACCTCATGTCTCTTAAGTATAATTGATACATCTCTACCCACTATCGGTTTGGTTTTTATTTTTCTATAGTCACTTTCAGAGCTACTAATTGGTTCTTTTTCTAAAGCTTTTCTTGCTTGTGATCTAGTAATAAAAACATCATGTGGTTCTACTATTGCCATGTAATTAACATTTCTAGAATTAGACGACTCTACTTCTTGTATTTGTATTTTTTTCCTTACATTGGGAAATTCTGTGATAATAGCAGGACAATAGGTAGACACATGACCAGGTTGACCACATCGACCACAAATTGGATTATATCCAACTTGTTGTTGAGGATTGGGACATTCCCTAGAATAATGCCCAGGCTCTCCGCATCTATAACATACTAGTCCCTTATTCTGATTTTGATTAGGACCTTTCCAGGTTTGATGTTGACTATAATTGTTATTCCCTCTAGGATTTCTATTGTCTCCAGACCTTGTAAAAGGTTGTTTAGACGTGACGCGATAGGGCGGTTTTTGGTTATTAGAAGGTTGATCTTGGACTAGAGCTTTGACTTCTTTTATATTTCTACAAGTAGTAATATCATGTCCCTTTGCCCCACAATAAGCACATTTAAGATAAGGTGCACTATTTATAGGATATCTACACTCAGTTGTTAAATTTCCATGACCTTTGCAATTACTACACCATATATTAGTTCTTTGGTTAGTAGCTTTAGGTCTTTTATTTCTACCCTCATTAATTTGCACTGACAATTCCTTAAATTGTTTTTGTAATGCCTTCAATTCAGATTCTTTACTACTGGGAGGAGGCATTAACGCTAATGGTTGCGTCGTAGTAGGTGTAGTTCCTATACTTAAAGGCGGTTCATTAAGTATTGCTTTAGGGTAGTAATCACTACCACGATTATCCATTCCAATTTGATTAGGAATATTTAAAAGATAGGGATCATGGTATTGAGGATTATTTTGTAACATATTGGATCGCTGCATAGCAGCTTCCCAATTTCGTGCAGCTTCATAAGCTTCATTTAAAGTTGCAGGATTGGATAGTTTTACTTGATAGATACACATAGGTTCTAACAATCCCCTAGTAAAAGTATTAACAATCCAAGGTTCAGGCATTCCATGATCACGCCATCGGTTTAACAAATTCCTAAGACGAGTATAATACCCTGCGATGGTCTCTGTAGGGTACATTTGAAAACTCTGTAATTGGTCTTGCAAAGTATTGTGGTACGCTTGCGGTCTAAACCTAGCTAAAAATGCATCTTTTAAAGCATCCCAATTAGCAGGTTTAGGATTTAAAGCAACATACCATCTTTGAGCTTCCCCTACTAGATTTCCAGGGAAACTAGTTATGTATTTATCAACAGGTAAGTCATTTGCCATAGCAACCACCTGAAATCTCTCCAAATATGAGTCTGGGTCTTCTCCTAAGTCACCATAAAATATGGGAAAATGAGCTATATTTAACATTCTATGATGTGCCATATTAACAAAATTATTTCTAACTGCTTTAGGAGTAGGAGGGGTTGAAGGTGATGAACTCTCGGTAGAACTTGAGGAAGATGAAAAAGTTGGAGAACTAGTAGAAAAAGGAAGTAATCTACGAGGTGGGGACCATCTAGATGACTCCGACGATGATGATGATTTGTTTTCTTCTTCCTTTCTACTACTACTATTACTAGCACTTCCTCTCAAGGTACTACGGAGTTTTAAGTCTTCATATGGAACTCTATTTTCTAAGTTTCTAGGAGAAGGTGTAACATTAAAGATGGGATTGATAGTTAAGAATCTGAGTCCTTCCCACCTTTCTGCCCTTCTTCTATAACGTTCCGCTCGTGCTAATTTTTGTTCTTCTACTTTTCCTTTTCCCTTAGCTGACATTGACAGTTGCCATATGTAAAAGGATCTCTAACTCTCTTAAGCTAAAAAATCACTTATGTTAATGAAGGCAAAGATATAATCCTTCCTCTGTTAATCCTATTCTCTTGAAATCTTCTTTTTTATTCCTTGGATATTTATACAAAGTTATTATATCACTCATTTCTTGTGCACTTATCCACTCATTTGCCACTGCTTCTCTTACTTGTTCATCAATCTCAACCTCTAATTTTTCTAACAAACGAGTGTCATAGGGTGGAACATGCGCGTAGTAATTTAACTTTCCCTTTAAGTTTACAATCAATTGAGGTCTTCTATGACTAGTATTGGGCCTCACCCTTCTCATTGTATAAATATGAATAGTGATGCCATGACGTTATAGTAAAAGGTTCTACTTTAAGAATAAATGGTAATGGCTCCACTATTAACTCTCTAGGATATTGAAACCTGGTTAAAAGATGATTAATAATAATGTTTGTTTTTGGACAATGCTTATGTTCTTCTCTTAAGTGTTCTATTTCTTGACTTAAGAGATTAAACAATTTTAATTCATTGTATTTAATTTTTGAATAAACTATTAGCAATCTTTTCAACCTAGTTCGTAATTCTTTTAAAGTTTCAACTGACGATTCCATTTCTTAAATGCATAATGTCTTTAAATCAATCTCATCAAATTCCTTAGGATCCTTTAAAAAAAAAGTAGGTTCGTAGGTATTACTCTCAAAATTTCTTTGAGAATACTTAAAGACAAAAGTTTGCCTTGAAAACCTGTATCCGTTCCACGATCCTATTCCTTTTGACCCTATCGGTTGAGTTTGATATTTCAACTTTCCTCTTTCAGCAAATAGAAATTGCAACTGATATTTTAAGTATAAAATATCCTTCTTGACAATTATCTCATTAAAACCCTCTCCGTTATTCCATACTTTGTTAAGAATGATTTGTTTTAATTCAAGAGATAATGACTCAAATTTCTCCTTAAAAGACTTGTCTACTCGAGGATGAGCTCCATAGAATTGGAACCCCTGTCCGTAATAAGCAGTTTTGTAAGTTCTATACAAAGCTCCAAACAAGTATGCCCCACCAAAGAAGTCACTCAAATTTCTCCGGTTGAACTCCCATGGAAAGGACATGATTTCCTCAAGGAATTTTCCATATGCTTGAAATTGGTTAAATTTCTATCACCAATTTTTAAGATTTGTTGAGAGAATGATCCTAATTTTTCAATTTTAATTTTAATTTTTTTATTTAGATTGTGCACTCTCATAAAGAATCAAAAATCGTGTAAGACGAGTTAATAATTCTCTTAAAAGTTTCTTTACAAGAATTCATAATCTAAATACATATTAATACAAAAGAAATAGATTCTGGATGATAAGGATCTCTACAAATAAAATCCGGAATTAGAACTTGACTTCTTAAGTTTTGCACGCCGTAGGTAAAAACATAAGTTTTTCTATCTACTTTAAAACCATTCCATGCTCCTAATCCTTTAGAAATTATGGGTTGGATTTGAAATTTCAATCGACCAAGTTGAGCAAACAAAAAGTGCAATTGATATTTTAAGTATAAATCACTATTCTTAACAATTAACTCGTTAAATTGTTCACCCTTGTTCCAGACTTTACTTAAAATTATTCCTTTAATCTCTAAAGGCAATTGCTCAAATTTTTCTCTAAAAGGTTTATCAATCTTCGGATAGTTTCCAAAAAATTGAAAACCTTGACCGTAGTAGGCCGCTCTATAAACACGATATAAAGCTCCAAATAAATACGGCCCGTTGAAGAAACCACACAAATTTCCTTCAACTACTTCCCACGGGAAAGACATACTCCACTTGTATAGTCTCCCATGTACACTCCAATTATTTAACCAACTTAGTATTTTTAAGTTTTTGTTTTAATGAATCACTCATTAAATGCTTTTGATTTTTTCCAATTGATAGCTTATTTAAGCAATCAATGTCTTTCTCGAAGACACTTTTTCTAAATTAGAAACTACTTAAAATTGACGATACCATCCCCAGCATGGTCGCCAAAAAAATGTAAACCGTAAATTTACACTCACACAAAACACCCAAGACTCACACAAGTTTCCATATGATTCTAAATTCTTCCCGGGATGGTCTGGCGTCTAATGTTTAAGTAATTTTGATCTAATTATCACATAAAAATGTTTTCTATAATAAACTTAAAGCTATAATGCATCCTTTTAAAGGTTTATGGGTTAAACAATCTACACTCTTAAAGGATTGAGAATTTTTATGTTACCCCAAGAAAAAGAGTGATTGTGACAAGAGCCTTGCTCTTGTCTTTCTTGTGTGTGTGCTCAAACCTCTAACTATGCCTTGCTAGGCGAATGGAGTTTATCCATTCCTTAACTCATTGCTTTGTTCGTTTATTAATTCTACTTTATAATTGAAAAGCTTACTTCATGCAATTCGCTCCATCTTTAATCACGTACGTCCACGGCTAATCTCTTAAGTTCCAAGTGGATTCCACATCAAAACACATTAACTTCAACAATCACACTTGTTAGAAGTTTAGGAATGATCATTTTTGAGATCAATACTCTAACATGCCCAATTCAACTATTTCTGGACTATGAGGTGAATTCTGGACTAAGGACTAAAAGAAAGATCCGGAGATGTGCCTCATAAATGAGAGTGAAGCGTAAAAGCCGAGGAGTTTCGAGTACTTTTCAAGCATTAAATGCATCACCAATGACACTTATGAAGGAAGAAATGGCTAGAGCGACCAAATTTGAATTTAGACAATACGTGAGTCCGGAACATGCAGCCGGATATCTCCGGGTGAAAATCAAAGTGGAAACCTGAAGAAGAACCGAGTCCTGAAGACAGAAATTAATGGACATACTGTACATCACAAATGTGTGGTTGGGAAACATGTGGTAGGAAAAAATGGGATAGAGATGCGGACAGAAATTACTCGCAATTGATAGAACATGCAACCGGATATCTCCGGATGAAATCAGAGTAAGAGTCCAGTACTAAACTGTTTCATTATAAGAAAGTGTCATACAAAATATGAAGGGTAGCCGTTGATAAGAGGCGCGTGTAATCTACGGAGAATCGAATCAACTATTCTAATTTTAGTGCTTTACAGATGCCCTCTACCCGTCCTGTATGGTGTCTCCCATATGTTAGATAATGAACTATAGCCTTTCTAGGATTCTTGAATGGATCTAGATCTGCAACAACAACAGATTTAGGCCACAAATAATGCCTTGTTCTAGGATTAAATGAGGCCTTCTTAAAGATGTGGAGAAACCTAACATAGCTGGGCCTTCGAGTCTGCTTGCTGGCATAGCAAAAAAGAATATCTGATAAGATGTCTGGGGGCAATAACACTTGGGCCGCCTCCATGAGCCTCTCTGGACGCATAGGAGACCAGATCCCGACATTGAAATACCGCAGTAGTATTCGAATAACATCTGCGGTGTCATCAAAGGAAGGCAGCTGCGCGGATCGGGACTTGGCCGAGTCAAGGACCTCGTCCGAGCAGAGAGGACCACGGAGAGATATGATTATGACCTGCGAAATAGATGGCACGACCATAGAATTAGAAATTGAACATTGAAAAGACGAGAAAATATGGTAGGAGGAACTGAAGTCACATCCTGGACCGGAGATCTCCGGGTGCCCCTCCCAGACCAACGTTCTGCAGTGGAAATGGTCAGGAGAATACTCAATAGAGTTCATAGATATTAAGGGTGAAGTTTGGGGGCGAGACACCAACAATAACAAATAAAATGAAGGACCTCAACAAATAACGTTTCTGACAAGAACATTTGTCTTCAAAATTGAAAGGTCAAAATCCGACAGACATTCATGACGAAACATTTACAAAGCATAGAGTTAATACTATCCAGTATATTTCATTGTTCTAAGGCGCCGAAATTATGCCCATCACCACGGAGCGAGCCTGAGTGGAATTTTTGTCTACTGGATCACTGGCAAACTTCAATTGATTCCGTCTAACAAAGTCGGGAACATCCTCATTTGACGCTAGTAGTCCGGAGAGCCATGGGAGAAACATGGTGGTCAACCAGGCTTCACCCGTATTCCCAGTCCATGATGGCGGATGAACTGCGCTGAAGGGATTGTTAAGGATGTTCTTTAGTGGGGTATCGTCCACAAGCAAGACATCCTTAGGAGATGTGGGCGACGCTTTGCTATTATAAACTGTCAGGTCCTTTAGGAAAATTGGCTTCTTTGGCTGAGATGGAAGCATATATGATGTTTTTGTGCAATCGGCCTGTGTCAGGATTTTGGCGCCTTCCGGAATGGTAGCACCTTTCTTGCGCAACTCCTTGATGATATCCACAATATTCTTTTCCAGTACACTGCTCCAGAATGAGACAGTAGCCTTCTCTCCCACGAAGTTCAGGATTTCAGTGGAACCCGGCCTTACTTTGATGTCTCTCGGTTGTCCCTGTTTAAATTCCCCCCTGTGCACAAGAACTCCATTTAAGTCAAACACGACATGATAAACCCGTTGTTGTGTTACATGATCCTCGATTGGAGGCTCTCGGACGATCGTCGTAAACTTCTTCAGACCTGAACCCAAAATACGAGTACGTCGGCTGAGATGAGGAACTTGTACAGCTTAGAAAAATTGCAAAGATACATATAAAAGTGTTCCGCACTCAGAACCCAGAAATGCTGGATGAAAGAATGAGCACTATATAGATGATGGCACGTAAGTATGAATGTCCATATTAGGCACCTGGGACAGTAGGTGTAGTATCCCTAGAAGTCTGAGCTACACCAGCGACTTCAGCAGTCTGTGCGAGGCTTCTGCCACCGACATCCTTCGACTGTGTTGATCCAGCCGACACCTGAATACCAGTAATGTAGTGGTAAGAACACGGTCTGCAGAGAGTGCACTGTCTTGAGAACAATCAAGAAGGTTTGATGGACAAGTAACTGTTCACCTTATCTTTCTGGGCCCTTGTCCGAACTGTAGGCGGAGGAGGAGGAACTTTCGGCACAGGATTCTTCGCGATTGCCTTCTTCTTCTCTTTCTGAGCCAGCTGCCCGTGGCTCCGTGGAGGGCTGCGCGGAGGGCTCATAACCTGTAATTCACGCAATGTTTGTTGCACCGATGCCTCATCCATCAAGTGATCAGTGTCACGCAAAGTCAGGTCCTCGGCAGTCTTGGACACAACCTCCACTTCAGGACGCGTCGTGGAAGGGTTGTCCAGCGGGAGATCTCCGGGTGCTCTGTGGGTGTGGTCGAACTCCAGGCGATCGGACATTGCCGTGTCATCGTCCAGATCTGGCGGAGGAGAACTTTGCCTATCGGAATGCGAACTGGTTTCCATTTGAGAGGGACGCCGTCTACCGTCCAGAGTAGAGTCGCTTGTTGAACTAGGCGAGGCACGCCTGACAGCAGGATGTGGTTCATCAACGTTTACCTGCAATGGGTAGATTGGGGTGCCTACACCGATGATCCGAGCGGCTGTAGCCAAGGAATCCAGTCTAAAATTGGGAACCGCTGATGAACTTGGTTCATTCCGCACATCAACATCAAGCATCGTGGCATCAGTCGTCTGCGTCACATTGACGAAGTCAGTGTGGAATACATTAAGATGCAATACGAAATAAAACGGTATCATACACCCGGAGATCTCCGGTTCAAAGTTGTCCGAGTCTACCGGGGGAACTAAAAATAAACATGGCAATGATAAAGACGAGTCCAAAAGAATGGAGGGCATCCGAATGGAATGAACATCCGGAGATCTCCGGGTCGGGTAGTATCCGTAGGCGTTATACCTCGCCGGTGTAATTCATCCTCGACATAGCCCGTGTTTGAACACCAGCGCCTTGGGTCGACCCAGTGATGTCAGTCTCCAGTAACTCCTCAGGATCGGCGTCGGTAACGTCAGCTAAGATATTCAAGTGGAATTTGAATATTTGTTCTGCGCAGGATTCGGCATTTACTTTGGCATCTTCGCTGTTCACAATCTCGAGGACCCGCGCGTCGTGAGTCTGCAAACCAAAAAAAAATTAGGACGGCGATATCCAATTCATATAACTGTATGCGGACCGGAAATCTTAGACATTGGATTGCTTGGGAAGGATGTCTTGCTTACCAAGCCGAGGTATGTAATATGTGGTCCTCCATGAACATTGACGACCACCATACCCTCTCTGATGTATCCCGTGAACAGCGAATCCATGACCGAGATCCTCAGCTGTGGGACACCGGTTTGCTTCCAGCGCTGGATGGTTTCTTTATGTTGAGCGGCTGAAAAGAAGGCCGGCATTCTTTCGGGGTGGCCTTTGAAGAGCCTCTTGAATGACTGAGCAGGCGTCTCGCTTGAATCGTATTCATACAGGAATACGCAGTATACTGTCTCCTCGACCCCAATTACTGGAACCGGAAATCCATCACCAGGGTGGGGGAAGTAGTAGACGACATGCGTTGCCCACAATTTTACCTTGCCTCTGGACTCTCTCTGCCGAAGACTGATGTACCTCTTTAATTCAACGAATCCTAAGACGTCAGTGATAAGAACCGACGGTGATCTGATCCTCGTCCGCCCGTCCTTCGTGTCCACTTCGAGATGGTCGAAAATGGTTCTGAAGTCAAACACATCTAGCACCTGTGCACGGCATATGTCGTCTTTAACGCTGTAAAGGAAAAAGAAGTAAAAGTGAGGGTCAGTGACGTTACGCCACTGCTGAATGTCTGGCATGATAAGTACTTCGGCGATCTTGCCCCCTCTGTCAGGCATAACCCTGCAGGTGTATTTGGAGTCGAACAGGGACGTATCATTCGTGGGTGTGGCCTCGGCAGCATCTTCAATGATGTGTTGACTCCAAATGGACACGAGGAAGTCTGGAGTGGGGTCGGTATCCTTGTTTATCGCCTTCAGTCGACCCTCAAGCCAAGCTTTACCCTTGGCAGAGTGATTAGCGGCGTCGACCCAGGACTCGAGCTGGACCCTTCCAATATTCCTCTCTTCGGCAAATGCGTCCCACTGCTCCTTTGTGTATGGGACGAAGTCAGCAGACTTCGAGGGAAGGGGGTGCGACTTGTATTTAAGCATCAGTTCATTCTTCATTGCACGGACTCTCTTCTCTCTGTTCGCCGCGTTTTCGAGAGTCTCCGCCTGCCCTTTCATAGTACCTTGGTTTGCCGCTTTGGAGGACTTCACACAGACCTTCTTCTCGAGCACTAAATCCGCGAGGTAGTCTAGGTCTTCAGCGCGCATTTTGTAAAGAGGCTTGAAGTCGTTCTGCACCAGAGGTTTCCGCTTCAACTTAGCTGGGTCCCCCGTCTTCCCGTTGGAGTCTGGTAAGTCTCCAGCGACGAACAGCCTGTTGATTCGGATCCACTTCTGGACCACCGCATCATCCATCTCGAATAGAAGTAGGACCTTCGCGTCTTTGGGGTCTGTTTTACCGAGGTGTGTAAAAACCGTTGGCACCACTTGCCGTTGGAACGTCTGCAATGAAAACAGTTACAGGGTGTAAGCAGCCGGAGATCTCCGGATGATTGGTTTGGTTGCTGTGAGGATAGAGCACAGCCACGGAATAAAAAATATTTTCAGGTTGAGAATGTATATTTACCGAGAATGCGTCAGATTGAGGACGACCATACAGTTGGGGGGCTGGTTTACCGAACTCAAACCACTTCACTCTGCACGTCTGCAGCTGCTCAGTGAAACTCTGCTCCTTCCGCAAACCCGTCAGATCTTGGTTAAGAGCGCGCGAGAGCTGTAGCAGGGTCATGTCTTTGGGGTCCGGTTTTGTCCAAACCGGGATGATAGAGAAGTGGGAGATCTCTTCAAGCGTCCACGTTGCTGGCAATTCGTGTGACAGAACCTTGTGCGCCGCCACAGTATGCTGACCTCCGATAATGTAAAAGTGTGTTGAGTCCCTCAGGCAGTCCTCCTTCGTCGGCTTGGTCGCGAAAAACTCTACCTTACTTCCTTCAGGTTTCTTCTTCAGTGGCAGGACTCGAATGTGAATCTCAGGTGCCGTGGCCTTCGAAGACGCGCGAACTGCGTCGATAATTCCTTCAAGCCGTTCTTTCTGGATGCCCCTGTATACTAATCCTCCAGGGGGGGCCCGGTGCAGCTTATCGAAATGAACGAGCTTCACGACATCCTTTTTCGTGTCAGGGTCTTCTACTGTCAAAGGCTTATTATTGTGTATGTAAACGTTTTTGAACGCGTCGTCGAGTACCTTGCCAATTGCTTCCACTTCAGTCCGCTTCATTTTTGTGAGGTCAGCCTGTGTAAAGTTCAGGCACCTTTCGATTGCGAGGCCTGGCTCATCGGCCTTTGCTTTCTTCCCCTTCTCCGCCCGCGATGAAGATCCTGGGGTCGAAGTCTTCAAGGTGGTCTTGCGTTTTCTTGCCAAGGTCGATGCTGGTGTCAGAGACAGATTGGGAGTTGCGTCTGGAACGGGCATTCGGGACTTCTCTTGTGCTTCAGCCATCCACTTCCACTGCTCATTCACGTACTCCGGATACCACGTATCACCCGTTGGAGGGGCAAATAAAAAGTTCTCACTCAGGCAGGTCTCCACCATCTCATCCGAAATCTTAGATGATTCTAGGATCAAGCCGTATATATGTGGCTCGGTGGAGGAGTCCACGTTCTCCTGGACGATGACGAGACTGACCTCATCATCAAGACCCTGCAACTCGAGAACCTGGAGACCAATGTCGGGGTGACCCCGTTTGCCAATCCGAAGCTGAGGGACGAATTCCCAGGCACCGTCATGGGTTTTAATGAGCTTGATGCCCCACTGGGTTATGCTCTTTCGGCAATTGTATACGTAGCCGACATTGTGTATCCCTCTGTAGACAAACTCAGGGAGCCAATACTCTACAAATGCCCCAAGTTTACCGGGTCGACATTCAGTCGGAAGTGTGGTTGTCCACGAATCCCTGCAAGATGATTTTGAAAGAACAAGCAGGCAGTTTAGAATCGATGCAATTGTCTGGTCAATAACAAGAATCCGAAACAAAATCACCTGACAAGTTCCTAGATATTGAAACCATGAATCGTGCTTCCAAATCTGTATCACAGTGCCAGCAGGGGACAGTACCCGGAGATCTCCGGCTGATTTGGGGAAGTCGAGTGCATCCGACAAGGAACGAATCCTGGCTGCTCTGACGGGTCTATGTCTGACCTGAACCGGAGATCTCCGGTTAATGACCCCTCAACGCGAATTTCCACTGTTTCGATACGTCCGGAGATCTCCGGCTACTTTCGAGAATAACTAACTCCTGTATAGGGTTAACATATTCATCTGATTGCTACATCATCCGGAGATCTCCGGCTGATTACTGGAACTCCGTATTTTCAGCCGGAGATCTCCGGCAGAAGCACGTACGGCACTTCGAAGCACTAATCGGATCATATCAGGACTCGAATATTTACATTCATTTACAGAGAGGTTTGACGTATAACTCTTGAAGTTTGACATACTTAAATACCAAGTTACATAATTGAGAACATAAATATATGTATCAAATGAGCTCACACAATTCTGTTATAACTCGACCTTACACACTAGAAGAAGAATCCGCTAATGTTTCGATGGAACGCCAAATTTGACGACTCTACATGGATTAAACTATATACATTGAATGGAACCAGACTCGGCAGACTCAGTGAGGAACAGCACATTCAAACATTCATGGAATTCCAAAATCATTCGCATATTCATGAATAGATATACAAATATGTTCACGGGACAACAAAAAACCAATCGACTATAGCCAAACAGACATCGGAATTCTAGTATGCATTTCTTGAGGTTTTTCAAAATCATTCAAGTGTTCGTCCACTCCGAAATAATAGAACTAATTCGGAACTCACTCAAAAAAAGGAACCCCACCTGGTCGCCCGGACTGAGCATAAACAGTTCAATTGTGTATACTTACCGGTTTCCATCCCACGCACTCTCATTCCACGTCCCTGCTCTAGTCGCCATTTCGCAATCTCCTCCAGTAACTGCTCTGGATTAAAGCGTATATACAACTCTGCAGTACATAAGCATTCAACAACTCAGAACGACAAACTATACAATCTCTCAAATGCCCTAGAATGTATGGTCCAGTTCTGACATACAGGAATTCGGTGGAACAAATTTCAACACTGCATAAATTGCTCAATTCCGGCCCTTCGAAACTGAATGCACAGAAAACTAGAACCCTAAACCCTAAACCCTTCTATTTCGCTCAAACGATTATCAACATCAGTACTATTCGACTCTCTCAAACCCTAATGAAGCTTACCGAACCCTACACCTGCTCCAGTGACGATTCTATGAAGTCCAGTGCAAATTCAACTGAAATTTCACTGAAAGCCATTTTTGAGACTTTACATACCTCTTCACTTGCCGAATCGGCGCACCCGTACGTCGTGGTCGTTCGTGTTGACGCCACCCTCAACCGCAACGTCGTTCACTCTTGGCTACTGAACCTAGGCGCTCTTCAAATTTCTTCCTAACGCATTCGCTCTCTTTCAATCCTACTCTCTGACCTTCATTCCATATCCAGTTAACAACCTCTCCACGGCACGCTCGATGTCCCTCACATAAATCAACACTCACCTCGCACACCAACGGCCTCTCACAGCGCATACAAAACTAACCTAATGCGTCGACGCCGACTCCGCAAACCAAGAAAGAAAACCCCTCCCGCCACTTCCGCTCACTACCTTCGACATTACGAAGACAAAAGCCAAAAAAATCAAGAAATGGTTCATTCTTGGAGTTCCCAAAACCCAAAGAGGACAAGCTGGACGACTCAAGGGTGTGACGGTTCATGATGACAGTGGGTGAAGTTAAAAATCAGCTGAAATGACGTACATGTACAACGTGTCCATTTCACAATCATGACATTGTCAATGTCGTGAGCATGCGTGAGAAGACGTATTGATACCCGGTTTTATGGGTATTAGATATGACTATAATAGATACTCGGGTTCACCGGGTATTAGAGTAATAATTATACTTGAATTTAAAACGACATTAGTGGAAAAGCTGAATCTCCCTTTCCGTTACTCTCCCTCCCTTCTTTCCCTCACTTGTTTTTCTTATTTTTGTTCTACTCTCCCCTCCTTCTCCATCTCCATCTCTTTTTTAATCTTGATTCTAATATTTTTTAGACTCCCCGTGATTTCAATAATTACACATTCTTAAATTAACTTACTACTCTAAAAAAATCCCTTACTCTCCCCCTCTTACTCTTCCTCTCTCTTACTCTCCCTCCCCATCTCTTTTTTACATTTGATTTTATTTTTAGATTCTCCTTATTACATATTCTAAAAATATAAACCACTCTAAAAGTAAATCCCTCAAGTCTTTCTCTCTCTTACTCTCCCTCCCTTACTCTCCCTCCTACATGTTTATTTATTTATTTTAGTTTTACTCTCCCCTCCTTCTCAATCTCCATCCTTAGTTAATAATATTGAACTATTGTAATAGTATTTTTTAACTATCCTATTCTTTCCCTCACTTGTTTTTCTTATTTTTGTTTTACTCTCCCCTCCTTCTCCATCTCCATCTCTTTTTTAATCTTGATTCTAATATTTTTTAGACTCCTCGTGATTTCAATACTTACACATTCTATAATTAACTTACTACTCTAAAAGAATCCCTTACTCTCCCTATTTTACTCTTCCTCGCCCTTACTCTCCCTCCCCATCTCTTTTTTACATTTGATTTTCTTTTTAGATTCCCCTTATTACATATTCTAAAAATATAAACTACTCTAAAAATAAATCCCTCAAGTCTCTCCCTCCCTCCCTAACTCTCCCTCATACTTGTTTATTTATTTATTTTAGTTTTACTCTCCCTATTTTATCTCAATCTCCATCCATAGTTAATAATATTGAACTATTGTAATAGTATTTTTTTTTCTATCCCATTCTATTACATTATTCAAATTAATGCATAGGTTTCAAAGATATATTCATATTTTATGTAGATTGTTGTTACCTTTTTTCTTAAATACTTTGTGATATAAAAACTACATGAAAATGGTTGATTTAATGTGTTGCAAACCAAGAGCCAACTCCTAGTCATACTACTAAAATCATAATTTGCGCAGTAAACCACGGAGTGAACTATCACGTAGTCAACCATGCAGTGAACTACAAAAACGCTACAATCAACCGCGGTGTCAACAATATAGTGAACCATTCCACCTTTTACTTTTTAATACTTTTTAATATTATAAATACATAAAAATGGTTGGGCTAATGCATTGCAAAGCAAGCGCCAACAGCTAGTCTACTCTAAAATTAAATCCATTACCCTCCTTCTCTTCTTTATTCTCTCTCTAACTAAATTATAATGTATCAAATTAAATAGTTATTGTTCAATTCTCGCTAAATTTCCTTACACTCTATAGTATCCAGGTTTTTTTAAAAAGTTATGGTTATGGATAAACTTAAGGTTATAGTTCATAGTTATAAAATATTTTTAATTTATATATTTATAGGTGATATAAGCCCTCAACCTTCATGAACTCAGACCCCTCCACGGTGAACGGTGAACCCTGAATCCTTAACCCTAAACCCTAAAACCGTGAACTAGAAACCGTGAATCCTAAATCCTACACCGTGAAAACCATGAACCCTAAACCCTAAACCCTAAACCCTAAAACCCTGATGCACAATCCAGCCTGAACACGGAAGCTGTACCCGAATTCATAGGACCGGGTTGCTATACTTCTAAAAGCATCTGCTCAGTTATTTGTGCACGTTTCTTCTCAAGCATCTATATAACTTCTGTCGAACTAGGCAATATTGGAGATTATTCTAATTGGTAACGAACGCCGATGTTCTACTTGAGTCTTGTATTGCCTGATGAACAATACTAGTAGGCAGCTGAGGGCCGTCTCCTTTCCTTGAGTAGGATATAATTTACTTAACAAAGGTGAGTACGAGAAGTCCTGTACGATTACATTTTACTGTGATTTAGTCTAAGACGTGATACGGCCCTAGTATATTCAAAGATACATCATGGGGCATACTTCATCATCCGTTTTTCAAATTTGCAGCACTCTAGGAACTAGATGGTATCCTTACAATACGGTCATCCCATGAGTACGAGCCTTTCATTATCATGAGTGGAATGTGGCCTCGGTCGTGGGCATGTCGAAGAATGCGCACAATCATGATGGTGTACATCAGTTAGTTTGAAGGAGCATGCATGCCCAAGATTCGTTTCAAATTTGAGCGCCTGAATTTTCCCTCCACGAGGTGATGGAAAGGTGGATAAGAGTATCCTTCAACTCAGCTCTCCTCCTTTTTTGCTCAGGATGTTTGAGATACTAAGGGAGCTGAGCGAGTCAGTGACAGTGTTCGCTTGCGCGACATCGTGCTAGATAACTGTAGGGAAACGAATCGACATTATTCCAGGAATGTTAAGTATGTTCCTTCGTATAATTCCGTATTCGCTGTCTGTCTGTGAGGATTGGTGATGATTGTGTTGCATTCTGTCCTCTGAGTCGATCGGGAGCTCTCGAGTAGAGATTTTAAACTAATTCGTCTCCGAAGATACAGTCATAGCCCTGAAGTAGTAAATATATTCGACTCGAGTATATAGATGACGTAATTTCTTGGCGTGTGAATCCGAACTGTTAACCGGGTTATGCAACTGTATCACACCGCCATATCCGCGAATATTCCGTACGGCTGTTGATTCGATCAAGGCCAAAAAACTCAACCGGAGATCTCCGGCTGTTCATGCCGTGCTATCCTGGATTCTGCCAATCTCGCCCGGTAACCACGGTTTCACCTCTTGATTCCAGTGGCTGTCAGAATCATCGAAAGCAGGATTCCCGGAGATCTCCGGCTACTTCTGTTTTGTTCTCTCTCAAAATCAAACAAGAAGTCGTCGTTGTTGATCATTCTCCACTCTGCCGGAGATCTCCGGCTAGCCCAGCCGACGATACTGAAGTTGGTCATCCAGTTTGATTCTACATGCACACAATTTCTCATTGAGGACATCAGCCACCAACCGAGCATCCACCGATGCAGCACGGGATTATGTCTGACTCAGATTGGTGGGAGAGTGACTCGGAAGACCTTGCCATGGTCGCAGCTCAGTGCTCCGATTCTGGACATGTGAATTTCACGGAAGAAGATGATCCATCCCAGGAGTCTACAGGAAGATCGGAGGTCCTGTGGTCAGGAATGTCCGTGAACCTTATGAGGCCAGGTTCAGGCGAAATTGGAGAAGCGTCCATTGTTGAGGTTCACCCCATGGGTCAATGGCTTGGAATTGACATACCAGTCGGATCTAGTGAGTTCGTATTACTTAGACCAACGGCCATATGCCCCGCGGCGGAAGAATTACCAGTCATTCCCTTGCAACGCGGATACGATTCACTTATTCACACACTCCGGCGGACCGTTTTATGGAGAAGGGCGGATGTCATGATTCCAACCGGAGATCTCCGGTCCAACGAGTCCCCATTCGTACCACGAGAGCGATGGGTTGGACTTGAAGTGCAGCGGTTGGACGGAGATGGATTGGTGCTCTGCTTTGGGAGAATCATGGCCGCTTTCCCAGCAGACCATTTCCGAAGTGGATGTTTGGGAGAAGATAATATTGGTGTAACTGTCCTTGATGTTTTTGTGGGAGACGCGGAGAGAATTATGAGTCATGAGTCGTGGCCCATTCTTGAATGTTGTTTTCCTTCCGATCGTTCTTTGAAATGCACAATTGATCATTTCGCATCCCTGCCCTTACAACCAGATTCTGGCGCTCATTTGGGGGGTCGTGCGAAGGAGCCTTACCGCTTCATTTCCCGACAGCAAGACCTTAACAAGAAGGAATCCTTGTACACCAGGAGGACTACCGACGACGAAATTCGCAAAGTCAGCTCGGAAAGGTGCTGTCCCAAACGATGTTGCCAGTATTTTCAACAATCCCAGACTCTTTCTGTTAGACAGAAATTCTATGACAAATCCTTTGAAGATAGAAAGGAGTATGCAATCTCAGTAGGTGGGCAGTTCCACTCCATTGATGGGGACCGGAAGAGAAAGTACGTCACGCTCTTGGGAACGGAGGTTTGCTCCGTTGCATGGTACACGATCCATGGAATTCGGAAGTCCACGTTTCACACGTACATCGCACATTTCAGTAGAGGAATCATTAATGCAACTCACGGTAACAAGGGCATCAAGCGCCCACGGCTTGCCACTATACAGGCGATGGGCTCAATGACGTCGATTATTAATGACAACGCGGATCAAATGCCTCACCAAATGCGGAGTGTCGGGAATGGTCGGATTGACACTCTCAAGTATCTTCCTGCGGGAAACAACTGGAAGCAAATTCGAGCCAGCGTCAATGATGTACGTTATCAGTCCTCGCATATTGCAATGGATTTGTATTCTCCTTGCTCCGTCGACCGATGTCCAAGTATCTTAACCGGAGATCTCCGGCTGGGTCATCGTTGTTCTGCATTGACCTTCAATTGATTTACTCTGTTCTTCGCACCGTCTGTTGGATTGTACTTCTAAATTTTTCTTCTCACTAGGTTAATTTTTCATTTTGCAGACAAACGACTCCTACGGTCTCCCTCCAGTAAGTCAATCCACAGTTAGTAGGGTAAGGAAGGAATTCTTCGGGAATGTTGCTATTAAGCCGTCTGGAAGCACCTTCGCAAAATGCAGTACTTGCGATGAGTTCAATCAGTTCTTACTGACAACTCCTAAGGGTACGCCCGCATACGAGCTCTTCTATAGCAACAGGCAAGCTCACTTGAATCACCAACAATCATGCCGGAAGCTTTACGCGACATGGAGGGAGGAGTCGAAGGCGAAGCCGCTGACCTTTCTCTGTGTCATTCACGACAAGATGGACACTGCGAAGACGGCCCTTCCACGCATGTGGAGGACTACTAAGGCGACATCTGGTCTCGGACAGCTTCCCATGAATGTCACCGGAATGGTGGCTCACGGTCATGTCGACGGAGCGTATGCTCACTATGCTCCTGCTTTATGGCCGGGAGATTCGAATGCCACCATATCCTCTCTGGCAAAACTTTTTAGGCGGCTTGAGGGAGCACCATTACATGAGACGCGCGCGCTCTTCGAGCACCCTCCTCCAAACTCGATGTTCACGGCGCTCATGAGGGGAAAGAGCAGGTGTGTCGACGCTTTAGAGCCCGTGGAGCCCAGTGCTTTTAAGGGACCGAAACCGTTGCCACCGAAATTGTTTCTACAGCTCGACAACTCAGCGAAGGACAACAAGAACCAGTACTTGATGGCATTCTTATCACTGCTAACTGCTCGAGGTGTTTTCAAGGAGATACAGGTTGGCTTCTTGGTTGTCGGACATACGCATGAAGATATTGATGCTTACTTTAGTCATCTATCGAAAGAACTGAAGAAAAGCAGTACATATATTCTAGCGGATTTGATGAAGGCATTCATGAAGTCACAGAAACTAGCCTTCATGCCGGAAGTTATCCAAGAGGTGGCCGACTTTAAATCTTACGTCGATGGCTTTTTATGCAGTGGGGCGGCACGTCTGGTGGGACTTAGTGATATGCATCTTTTCAAGTTCTACGTTGACAATGATGGTGTTCCGGTCATGAAGTTCAAGAAGTCTGCCGTTGACGCAGAGTGGTTGCCGATGAACAGAGAGCCGATAAAACTCTGGAAGGTAGATGACAGCGGACGTCCCATGCTTCCAACAGGCTCTCCGAAGCCCGTCCCTTTCAAGCCCATATGGGATAATGAGGAGCAGAACTCGGTCGGAAACCAAGATGTTGCCAGAGACAAGGCCAGGAAAGCGACGGAGAACAAAAACTTCATTAAGACGGGGCTTCGGAAGTACGTGGACTACTGGGCGTCTGGAATGTCAAAGTGCGCAGGTTACGCAGACTCCATCCGCCCATACCTGCAGTACTGGAGGGACGTCATCTACGAGCTTGACAAGCCACTTCCATAGACGCCCTCCGAGCTCAAAGAGGGATTCTGGCCAGCCCATGATTGGAGAGGCCCTCATGAGGGAGGTGAAAATCCGCTAGGATCGCTTCCACAACCATTGGATGTCACCCCCGAAGATGAGGTTCTCGAGCCTCATTGTGGACCCGCCAATGAAGCCCCAAAGTCCACATTTAATCCTTGGCGTGATATTCGTCTCGGGTCCTGGATTTTAGTAAGACCTAGTGATCCAGACATCTATCCTGTCTCGCAGGGTAGAGCAGTTTCGGACGTCGTCAGGGATGAGGGTAATGTCAACCACGGAAAATTCCTCGTTAAGTATTGGGAGCCTGATAACAAGCAGAAGAATCTGAAGCGGAAGTACCAGGACTGTTGGGAAGCCACTTGGGTTCCGGACCAAGAGAAGCATGTATGGTGTCATGTGAGTTCTGTTTTGTTTGCGACTTGGTCTAGCAAAGTTAACCAACTCACGAGATCCATTCCACGTAAAATGAAGGAAGCAGCGCTTGAGAACTTAGAGAAAGCGAATGCCGCTGATCCTTGATCCGGTGATCAGTCCCAATACCTAGAATTCTGTTCTGTGAAATTCTATTTCTGAAAAATCTCGTCGAGTCTCTTCGACCTCACGGAGAAGCACCGGAGATCTCCGGCTGTGAAGACTATTATTTTCTGGTCCAGAGTTCGACATCCCCCCTATCAGCTCTCGCCACTTTTCGTGAAGAGAACCGGATTTGCGCTCTTCCATTCACTGTTATTAGGATACATTGAGTAGTGACACAATTATTATTGACTGGTCTATTCCACCGGAATATTTTCAGACCCGCATATCTCATAGGACGCTTACCGGAGATCTCCGGGTATAGAAGACAAATTTCGTGGTCGGACGAATGTTCATGTATTGCCTTGTTCAAGTGGGTGAGATCTAGCCGGAGATCTCCGGATACGAGATTCACATCTACCATTCTTAACAATGGGGTCCACATTTCCTAATTTTGAGCTTCCCTAGGTGTTCTGAATATTATTGAATCATATCCGGAGATCTTCTGTGACTACGATACTGCAATTTCTCTATCAATGGAACTTGTTTCAAAATGACAGAGACCTTTTTGGCATTCTCCTGGCTGGTTCCTTCTTTGATTTATGACATGCCACTGCTAATATGAAAGTGGGCGGTCAATTACACAGTTAATATCAGTCATCCGAGTTCTTTCATTTGATTGAAGTGATGCTGATGGTTGGCGGCGGAGATTGTACTTCTCACATCTCATTATCACAGGACGTTTCACGCGTGGCCTACCATGTTGTTCGTTCATGAATTTGGCATCTGCCATTAAGTCCATCAGTCTCGGTGTTATGGCGACTTAAATCAATGTACCTACGCTCGAGAAGTGTAGTTAGTGGGTTGGTGGGGAGGATTGTATAAGAGAGGGTTCAGGGCTGCAGTAATCCATATGTTTTGTCTTTCAACCATAAGTCTTGTTAGGCCATAGCCACAGTGGAGAGAGAGGAGATGGCTTTCGGAAGTAGAAAGAGGGAGAGGGATGTCTCTGATTCGGTAGATAGGAGAGTTTCACGAAGGATGGTGAGCGAGGCTCAGGGTTCGGAGAAGGGAAGACTGTTTTTCTTACAAGTCGAGTACAGAAGGGCGATCTGTTCCGATCGGCGTGTTCTAGACGAATTGGAGGATGACGCTGAGAGCAAGTTTGTTCAAGAGGAGGACTACGGCATCGACTGTGATGCGGAGGACGAGAAGCAGATCGACTCCGATGTGGAAGAGACCCTTGATAGAGCTGCTTCGGTTGAAGAAGAGGTGGAGGACGACCCCTCGTATGAAGACGAGGAGGAATCTTCTTCGGATGGCGGCTGCAGCCCATTTCAAACTGGGTGTGACACAGGGTCTGATGTCGATTCGGACATGTACGCACCGGCTCACTGGAAGGATCTTTAGAGCTCTTCAGAGAGGTTGTGCAAGGATAGAATTTGTTGTTAGATCCACGAATTTTGCTCAGACCAGTCACTGCTTTTTCCTACATTTGGTCTTGTATCAAACGCTTTTGTAAAGAGACTTCATTCCAGAGTAGCATTGTCGTTTTTGAACAGCCGAGCAATTATATTTTTAGTACTTTGCTTTCGACCGGATATCTCCGGATGTCTGAACGACATTCCTTGCATGTCAATGCTTCAAGCTCTGAAATGCACTGTACTCATCTTCTACACGATATTACCACAGAAATGTACAGTACACCATATTACATGGTTGTTTTATAAACGTGTTAGCTTGAAAGTTGTTATCATTTTGTCGATCACGACGAACGAAATTTCACGCTTGTTTTATCACTATATTCGATTAGTCATGTATCACTCAAACCATCCGGAGATATCCGGCTGAATGATTAAAATAAATTAACTGGGTATCCCTTTCATATTCTTTGGTGCGACTATTTTACGAGACTAAAATCCTTCTTCCTTATTTCTGGACTTTGCAAAGTCCAGAAATAGTTAAATACAGCATTAACACATACACTTTCAATCAAATTTAATTCCTTTTATTTAATCCACTATACATTACTCTTAAACTTAAAGTAATTGCATTCTTCTAAAATAACATTACTCTCTTTCATGCAATTAATTCCTTAAGATTAATTAATGCACTTCAAATATAAGAACTCTTATCTTGTAATTCAATTATTATTATAAGAATTCTTAGTCACAAATATTTTTAGTTTTTTGAATATGTTTTATTTTCTTTCAATGTCACTTATTCAATAAGTGCAATATTTAAATCTTCTTAAACTATTTATCCATTTAAGATATTACAATCAATTAAAGTTTGACTTCTTAATTATTAAGACTCACTTTCACAAGTCACATGTGCAAAGTTACTTAATCAATTAGAATCAATACAAATTTACACAACACAATATGTATTAACTTAAAATTCTTACAACCATCGCAAGAATTTGCTAGATCCAAGCTAGGACTCACAATTGCTTCTTCAAATGTGGTGAATTCAAAATGAATTCCTACTCCACTTAAGCTAAAACTATGAAGAGACACTATTTCTTAAAAGGTTTCTTTCTTTTCCTTCCACCCCTTCAAGTTTTGCTTAAATCCTTTCAACTAATTAAAAGGTGTGACTATTCTTTTAAGTCTCTTCTTTAAGTCCTTTTATACTAGCATTATTTCCTTTAAGCTATTTTAAGCTTTTCACTTATTTTAAAATTTCTCTTAACTTTTATCACTAACTATCTACTTTTTGAGCTATTTCAAACCCTTTAAGCTATTTTTTAAAGAAAAAAGCCCTTTTTCATATATTGGCTCTACAGTAAGTAGTGCCAGAAATCAAGGTTGGGATACCGGACAACTTACCGGCGGGAACTATTCTCGATTAGTCCGCCATCCGGAGAGTTTGCTCGGTGGATTCGAGATTTGTGTATCCTAGGTCGGTAGCCGTAGACTCCAACATAAGATTAACTCGGGATCCGCCGTCTACCAAGACGTTTTGGATTAGGCATCCATCTAATCTCTACCGAGATCTCCGGGGCGTCAAAGTCTTCAACTTCCGCAAAATTGACCGCTACCGGTGGCAACTTGATCTTGCGCCTACGAGGCCGGATCAATGAGTCCTTGAGTTGCTTCTGGTAATTCGGGTTGTCATGGAGAAGTTGACCGATCGTCACATTGGAGATCCTGTAAGATGTCATACTCATCTACCCGGGTGCCTACGTTCCGGTGGATGATTACCGGGTTACCGGCGAAAGCCACCTTCCTAGCACTAGGCTCTACTCTATCTCTAGTAATCTCATCTCTAACCTCTTGGCTAATGTCCGGAAGAGGGTTGGCTAATCCTACCCCTTTTCCGGCTTGAGCTACCGGTGGAGGAGTCACTATAGGTGGGTCGGGGTTTGGCCCCTCCACCGATTCTCCGGACACATCGGATGTTTCCGGGGTCAAGATCCTATGACCCCGGCCATGGCGGGTCGGACTCCGGTCATGCCGGGCTTGTCTCCAGTGAGAGTGTCTACCTACTCTATTGGTAACGGAGCTGCGGGGTTAATACTCAGGTGTAGCATTTTGGGCTGTAATTCCAGACCGACACCGATTAACGATGGGTGTGAGCCAAATAAACCGCCCCTATTGGGTGGCCTATCTTGAACACAAGATCCTAAATCGGGATGCAACCCCGTGTGCAATCATTATTGGCATTAATTATACATGCTACAATCGAGCCATAGTGGTTAGGTTGTGGTTACTTGGTGTTTTGGTGGACCAAGGGATGGTGATGACTAAATTCAGTCTTAAGTTGGTTCCAAACTTCAAGCACACCTAAGTTTTTCCCTGGGACTCCGTTTTCAATTTTTTAAAGCTTAGGTGGGTACAGCTCGACCTTATGGACTTGATTAGACCCTCAAAGACCACTTCCAGACCAAGGTGCGACCCTGACAGCAGCGGACAGCAGACAGGCTTCCTTTTCTTATCCAAAACTTATATTTCCATTATCTCTTTGGTTATAGCTCCGTTTTTCATGTTTGTTTTTTGTATCCTTATTATTTTTTTGTGCTTAACGCAATGGCAATGTTCAATTATCTTTTTATAATAACCCTCGGACTCACAGCCAGCGACCAGCAGTGCATCATTCAACTTATACGTTTATTCAAGACCAAGCACCATACACCACGTGCACATCATGCACCTTCACGTAAGGAATTCCCTTCAAACACCCTACCATACATTTACTTCCAACTGCGTAAACTTCTTGTATGCATTAAAAACCGGTTTGTTTCCTTAGATTGATGTTGAAAACCCTAATTCTAGTAAAAATTGGGCAGCACTTCCGCGGGACAGTTGTAGATAACGAAATTAGGGTTCCTTCAATTACACGCACGAAGAAATGATGAGCTAATCTGAGGGAGAGGAGAGGCTCCCGGATTCTTCCAATTCACCCTCTGCCCTTGTCGTGATCGTGTTCTTCCTCTTCTTCTCGCCTCGTGATGATCGTGTTCTTCCTCTTCTGCTCGCTAACCTAATTACTCTCCAGCTCTAGCCGGGGCTTCCAGTCGTCTCAATCTGTTCCTCACACGACATAACACAAAACTTGGTGGCCGGGGCTTTCGGCTCTCTCCAGTCCACTCTCCTACATTCCTCTACTCTCGTGCTCTCCATGTCCTTCAGTCACACACACGAATGAGAGTCTCTCCAGGGGGTAACCCCCAAGCTCCTTTGCTCCCCTTGCGTTCCCAAGGTGGTTCCCTGCCGCCTTTGCCTTCTTCCATTAATGACCTTCTTAATAAAAAACTCTTAACCTATAACTAACTAATTCCGTGCCACCCTTGCATTAACAAAAGTGGGTGTTCCACTAACCAAGGAATATCTAAATCTCATATTCTAACCTTGAGCCACATGATGTGCGCATGATCACCAATAAGTGAGCTATTTTAGCTAATTCAAGGATGCAAAATTCTAATACTCCACCTAGCTTGGATTTCCCTTGCTTGGAGGAATTCCTAATTTACTTAGTGATTGGTGAGGGTTTTTTCCACTTCTTTGGACCCCTTGAACTATTTTTTTTAAGGGCTTTTTGAGCTTTTTTTTTTCTTCTTTCTCCTCATCACCATTCTTCTTTTTCTTCTAATTTTTTCCGTGATTTCCTCACCGTGGCCAATTGTGGTCCCCGACTCGGTAGGAGGTAAATTCTTCTCCACCACTTCTCATTCTACTTCTTTCCTATTGTTTTTGTTTTTCTAACCTCTTCTTTATTTTTTCCTTTCTATTTATTTTTTGGTTAACTTCATAAAATTCTTGGTTGCCACAATGTGGCTCCTATTTTAAGAATTAGCGCATAGAAAGGCTATTTAGCCATCTTGATAAAGAATCATGAGCTAATCCAATGGGATAACCCATTTCTACTACTTGTTAACCTTAACGCACACGATGCGTGGTCCATTCGTCATCGTGGGCAGTTTTTGCGGCTCACAATGGAACTCCAGTGCACCCGGCTGCTGGCGGAACGAACTGCTAGTTTTTGTAGTTAAGATAGGAAGTCCGGCGTCCGGAAACTTTCCTGAGATTATAGGATTTGAGATCCAATCTAAAACTTTTCCGGATTTCTCGGATCTTATAGATAAGATCTAGCAGATTTTTAGCAGATGGGAGGAAGGCTAAGTTTAGAAGGAATTTAGTTAGTACTTAGTAGTGGAGTTTTGGGAAAATCTCTTCATCTTGTTTTCTCACGCTCAATATATTTCACACCTTTTTTTATTAGATTTGCGTCTTTGTACCTTAATGTGGAGTGTCGTCTTTGTGAGTAACAGATCCATTCTTGTGTGTGCGGTTGTGTAAGTATTTTTCCGGAGTGGAGTGATAACCCGTTAGCTAAGAGAGAATCCCGTCAAAATCCGTATCAAGAGATCGCCTCGGAGAGCTAGAGGGCTATTGCAGAGGTGTTCCTGGTAGTCTCCAGGGTCCGGAAGTAGCCAAGAGGGGAAGACATGAACTACAGAGTTGTTCCTGGTAATCTCTAGAATATGGGAGAATCCGTGTTAACCTAGATTCTGATCAAGGCTGGAGTCTTCCCCTAAGATAGGAAAAAGCCTGATGCGTAGGTTTAGACGGAATACTCTTGGTAAATGGTAACATCTACTCCGGAGAAGCACAATAGTACCTACCGGAATATTGTTGTAGTCCGGACTTGTCTCTGTGTGACCGCGTATGGAAGGCCATCCGAATGTTGTGAGAGCCTAAGTCTAGCAGCAGCAATCAAATCACTGGTAAGCAGAGTAGGGAGAGTGGTGTCTGGTCACTATAAGTTCCGGGCAGTGGGTGTATAGCCACTGAAAGTCAGAAGACATTGGGGAATCCAACCACTTATTCAAAACAAGATCAGTGGCCTTCTGGTCACTTGCTTAAACCATCCGGACGACTCTGTGAGAGGAATCAGAGAATAATTAAACTACCCACTGGTTGTCCAGAACCTAGTTCCGGCAATCATTGTACAAATTTCAGACTCCGGAAGGATCTGGATCCATAATACATAAGTGAAGAGAATAGCTAATCCATGAACGATTGTTGTGATAGTTTAGTTTTGGGAAATATTCTGAGAAGAAATACTAGGTCTCTGTGGGAACGAAACTGGAGCGGTTACTTTGGAAGCATTTAGTGACGATTAAGTGCATTCCGGAGGAATATTGTCTTTACGAACTGCAACAGAGGACGCGTCCTATTGGAGAGGGTCGGTGTACAAAACTCTCCCCTTGTAGATTAGAGTGGCAAAAGAGTCCACTATCAATCCTCACATCCTCTACACATGACAATCACACGCACCAGGGTGGTGTCTACCTCCTCACAACTAGAGGGATGCTACCGGACAGCCGGTCACGCAAGAGGTATTCCGACCCTTTTCTTACTACAACGACGGGAATCCTAGAGAATCCGGATCCGGTTGTGACTAGTTACAGTTTCTAACCTTCCCACGGAATCCCAAAGAAATCCAAATCCCTCACCTCTTCCTTTCCACCACAATCCACGTTTTACAAAGGGTAGACAACCATTTGAAATGGGATACATCTGTGACAAGGACCACTTCAGAGCTCACACGAAAAGAGATAGAAAGGTGTCAAGATTAAAGAGACAAATTTTAACATTAAAAAATGGACAGCGCATCTCATGCAACTTTAGGAAACGGTGCCCATAGTTGGGTGCTTGCAAACCCTCTTCCCAACACTAAAATAACGGGAATTGGATTCCAGCTGCAGCGGCGGCCATACAAGGCATCTGACCTACACAACAAAACCCAAGTATCCCAGGTCTAAAACCATTGGAAGACTAAAGACGTGAATGGCTTCGCAACCACCCACTAAATACCAACACACAACAAGATCCTAAAAACCGGGGTGGCCCACGAAGTCAATCGTCTCCCTTGAAACCTCAAACGGCCACTTAAACACCAAAACAAGCCTTGACAGCCTGCCAGCTGACCTCCTAACGGTAAGCCGAACAGATTTGGATATCAGGGATCAGATCCACAAATCACGGAGCCGGTTTTGACTTCATGTTTTTGCATCCGCGTCAAATCCGCATCAAATCCGCATCCGCATCCGCACTATCCTCCTGGTCTGGTTCCTGCAAATGAACACCTTTCGTGGCCGGATCCTCTTCCTACTTGAAATCCTAACCCTAATCCGCATAAAATCGCAGCCCTTCTTGCGGATTCTAACCACTCACACCTTTCGCTACTAACCCTTACTTTCCAAAATTGCCAAACGACATAAGCACAAGCTAGAAAGGGGTCTGGAGCATAATTCCCCGGCTCACTATTCATCGTCACCGATAATCATTACCCTCTTCCGGTTCTGGATATACCCTTTGAATCTGGTTTTGATGCCTCATAATCGGATTCCCTCTTTAATACTTTAAATTTATCGTTTAAGATTTTGGTTGTTTAGGCACTACGACACTTTTAATACAAACTAAATATATGCAATGACTAACTACTCAAAATACCAAAACTACATCTTCCGAACACTCCCACTAATTTAAATAGCTACCAAGGTGAAAAGTAGGTTCCAACACTTTTCTTCCTCTTATTCTTCTCACAATCAAACACAATCCTGTTACCTCTTTCTTCCATTTAATTGGATTGTACTTCCTCCCTTCTTGTTTCCGATAATGATTTCAGATCCAGAAGGATCAAACCACAATGATTCAACTCTAGTTTTTCCTTGTGATATATGCTATCAGAGGACACGTCCTATTAGGAGAGAGACGGTGTTTAAAACTCTCATCTCTCAGATTAGAGTGGCAAAAGAATCCACTACTAATCCTAATCATGCTTAAACACAACACACATGCATCCAAGTGGTGTCTATTTCCTCACTACTGTAGAGAGGTCGCCGGAGAGCCGGTCATGCAAGAAGTATTCCGACCCTTTGCTTACTACAACGAAAACTTTCTTTGAGAAACTTGGTCCCGTTACAACAAGTCAAGGCTTTCACCTTCTTTCCGAAATCTTTTAAGTAACCCGGATCACTAACTGCTCCTTTCCACAATTATTCGGGCATCCAAGGGCGACTCATCTTTTAGCTAATGAAGTGCTACCGTGTTAGGGTTACATTGGTGCACGTATATTGCAGTTTGTAGAGTGATTATTCCTCCGGATAGCACTTAATTGGAGCTAAATGTATCCAAAGTATCCGCTCTAAATTCGTTCCCAAAGAAACCTATTGTTTCTTTCTCAAATGATAAGTACAACTAACAACTACCACACTATTATCTATCGGTTAGCGTTCCTATTCATCCCTTGATCTACTCATCCAGATCCTTCCGAATTCGGATGTTCCTTCTTTCAACTTCCGGATCCTTCCGGATACCGGACAGCTTCACACAAAGTATTCTTCCGGAGTTTTTAACCGAGTGGCCTGGTACCAGTGATCCTATTTTGTGTAAGTGGCCGGATTCCCCACTGTCTTGTGACTTAAAGTGGCTAGACATCCACTGCCTTGAAACATATAGTGGCTAGACACCCACTCTTCCTACTTCGCTAACCGGTAGTTGGTTTGTTGCTGCCAGACTCGCACTCTCACATCATCCGGAAGGCCTTCCGGATGTGGTCACTTAGAGGTTCGTCTGGACTACAACGACATTCAGGTTAATGCTCAGTGGTTCTATTGGATGAGTGTGGTAGATTTGCACATAGACTTCCTTCTAGACATACACCTCAGGCTATTTCCTCTATCGTAATGGGAAGTTCCGACCGCAACAGGAATCCGGGTTCACACGAATTCTCCATGCCTTGGGAGCTACTAGGCTCATCCATGCAATATCCTCCCTCCCCCTCCAGGCTACTTCCAGTCCCTGTGGATCGTCAGACTCTACCTAGCCTCCCCTCCAACTCTTCCGGGCGATCTCCCAAAGCAAGCCCCAACCTGTTGTACTAGGTGCAATCCTTGCGACACTTCACACATAAGAACTTAGTTCACTATACACCAACCACAATGGATCTTATTCCCTCTCCACAAAAAGGTACTCCATCACCATAGATTCAAGAAGAGAAAGTATACTAACAGAAAATACTCTTCATGAGAGAGAAAACAAGACCGTGAGCCGACTAAGGCTCATCTATTAAGTAACCACTAACTCTTGAACCTAAAATCCTATCCTATCTATTGAAAATCCAAAAAATCCTATTCTAAAAGTAAAAAGGATCTTATCCCTAGAAATCTGGAATTCAAAACTTAGATCCAGAATTTTTGGATCTGAGATCCGATTTTCCCGGATCTAACTAAAACCTAGTTTAGGGATTTCTTTAGCCTATGGTGTGATAGCCGGGTGCAACCCTGAGCCCCATCGTTAGTTGCTATCAAACTGAAAAGACTAGAGGACCCTATCTACGGTGGAACGTGGTTTTTCTTACTACTGCTTCGGCGCGTAGGGGTTACCTCTGCTAGTGCTCCGCTGGTTTTCGGACGTGCCGGAATGGTAGCTGGCGGCTCTCGGACGGAGGCAGGCACCTATTCCTTTGGTCAGGAAGGCGTTTCCGGATCTTCTGATGTTGTTGTGACAGTTGGTGGAGCAGTTGTCCGGACTTGAAGATTCGGTAGGTCCTGGAAGCTTCCGTTGAGGCTGATGTCCATGGGCATCGCTACAGAGCTTCCAGATAACGGGGTTGTCTTCGGTTGGACCGGAGAGGTAGACTCTGACGGAATCCGGAAGGGCAACGCGGATATCTGCAAGGGGTCTCCTGGCATCTCCTGCCACTTCTGTATACTCTCCGTGCTCGGGAACGCCACTCCATTCCAACTCATTGGAGGGTTGAAATCCGGAGTCCCTACGAGGTCGTTGAAGCCTCTTGTAGGGATCTGAGGTGTGCCGGCTGCAGATCTGGGTGGGGAGCCCGCTATAGGTCTGGACGGAGATCCGGTTGTTGGTCCGGATGGAGATCCGGATGGCCCTACAGTGGATCCGGATGGCCCAGCAGTGGGCGGAGCCTTAAGCGCTGCTTTTGGAACCGGAAACTTTGGTGCCGTTGGGGCTGCGAAAGTCAGATTCTTTACTAGCCCCTACATCTTGCTCCAGGTGCCCTCCATCTTCCGGCTGTGGTCTAGGAGAAACCGGATGATCTGCCTTCTGTTGAGCTTCTCGTTCTTCTCTAAACTCTCCGTGTAAAGAAGTGCCCTGTTGACGGTGTCCACCGGAACATCCAGAGTTGCGCGAATCTCTGTCAAGGTCTGAGTGGTTGCCCGGACCTTTGCTTCCGCCACAGCTCTTGCTTGTTGGGCCACATCTCGCGCGGCCTCCGCCTGTTGCACTTGCTTCCAGAGCCGGATGTTGGTCTGGGTGAAGTTGGCGTTTTCCTGCTCCAACTTTTTAATTGAACTCTCCTTGGCCTTCATCTGCGCGAGTCGCCAAATGAGGTCATCGGAGTGCTCCGTCCCCACCTCTTCCATGATAGCCAGGGTCATGGTTGTCCGTGCCTGGATTTCTCCTTCCTAGATCCTAGTCCGCCACACGATATGCCTGCAAAGTTCTGAAACGTCCACCGGAATGTCGCCAATGATGTTTGGAGCCCAGTTCGGTCCCGATTCTGACCCGGTCGTGAACCATTCGTATGCTGCTTCTTTGGGTGGTGGTGCCTCGGTCGGGCTCTGAGCTTCTACTATTGTAGGAGGCTGGCTGGGTCCGGCGGCTTTTGGAGTTTTCTGAACCAAACGACTCCACTTCCGGGATCTCTTGACGAGAAGAGGGGATGACAACTTCTTTGACTCGGAGCCCTCTGAAACTTCCTGCTCTTCCTTTGTCCCTCCCTATGACTAGATGCTGAGCAGGTTGTCGTACTCGTCCTGCTCCTCCGAACTCAGCATTTCGGCTTCGCGCTCATGTGGGCTACGTAGGTTGAGAGGGGTGTTGGGATTTTCCGGGCTTTCGGTAGGTTCTTGACCATGCGGTCTATCTGCTCATCCATTATGGCTCCCGAGTCTACAGACAATTTCCCTCTCATCGCTCCCAGTATTAGGCTAGCTAACTTTGCCACTATCCGTTTAGGTTTCTCCGGGTGGAATATAGGCTTAAGGAATGCCACTACTAACCTCGCATCCGGATCGGTGAGGTTGCTAAGTACGTACCCGTTGTTAGACTTGCCTTCGACAGGAACTCCCCCTTCAAGATGTTGTCGTCGCACTCCGCCACCTTGATGGTCCGGGGCCGGAGACCATAGGTGTCGCTCTAGATGGCCGTGGTCCAGACCTCCGAATGCGCCCAAATGTGCCCTTCGTGCTGGCTCGGTGGCTTTCCCAGGAGCTCCGCCACCATGACCTTGCTCTAGAAAGCCCACGATATTTTGAGGAGGCTTTCGCACCCCATCACCTTGAGGTAGGTCTTCAAGACCCTGTAGTCCTTCTCGGGGGTTGGCCACTCCGGCGTCACCTTCTGCAGCAGTAGGGTTCCACCTGTTGGAGCCTTACTCTTCTTTCTTGCCATATGGGCCCACCTCTCAGGGAACTTGTGCCTTGCAATGGTGATCGGAAACCCTGCACGCACTGACCTCACCAAGTCCCTCGTGTCTACGCTACCTCTGCACTACAGAATCGCAAGAAAACAAAACGCAGAAGCGAAGAAAACAGTGAGCACATAATACCCTAAAAGAATGACGCCCAGGGCTGGCAGTCACGTTATATATCATGCACTGTACGGATACCATTACACGTGATAATGGCGGTTCCGGATGACGTCGTACTCTGGTTTCCGGATTTCTGGGAAAACGTTGTAACTACCTCTTTTAAAGATTCCGGCTCAGCATTAAAACCTTACTTCTACAATGAAACTATTTATGCTACTGTAGCTAAACAAAATACCTAATTTTTAAATTTTTCTTCATTTCCTTGTGGATTTAATGTTAAGGTCTGGAAGCGTGTGGGAATGCCTTCCTTCAACGTACAAACAGATGTTTTGGAAGGTATGAAGATTAAGGACACAAACTTGACATAAAACATGATAGGGCATCTTTACAACTGTAGGGAAAGTTGTCAGGCAGGTGGTGCTTGCTAAACCCTTCCTAACACCGGGATAACAGAATCTGGATTCTGGATACAATTGCGACCACTCAAGGCTTCCAACCTATTTGCAGAAATCCAAGTGGAAATCGGGTTTGTAACCCCTTTCCAATATCCTTAGGACTAGTTGAACTCACAAGACCCTAACAAACTTGCAACTAACTGCTAAAAACTCTTCTTTGGGGAGCAAAATCTGGGAAACCCGCGACTTGCATTGTGGATCTTACTTTCCATAATGCCTACTTAATGGCCAAAAACAAAATTTTGCCAGCCAAAAAAAATTGTCTCTCCAATGACCACTGGTCAGATTCGGAAATTGCGAATAGATCCACAAATCACGGAGCTGTTCATGGCAGCCAACCCAAACCAACTGGTTCACCGTAACCACTTAATCCTATTTTAAACCCTAACTTCTACGGCTAGTCTCTTGGGACGCCTAAATCATTACATCATGACCTAATCCTTGTCCTTGTGTCTTCGGTCTTCTTCCTCCTCCAATGAATCCGGTTCTTTGCCTGCCGAAGTCCGCACTTGCGGTGATCCCGTCCCACCGTCATCTTCCTTGCTCACCACTTGTTGCATCTCAACTCTCTTGGTCGCAGGTGTCTTCTCTGCAAAATCTCAAGTCACTATGCGTGATACTGACCAGGTTTGATGCATCGTAGGCGTCGTCTTCTCCTAGTGTGGAAGTCATTTTCCACCAAGATTCAAAGTTAACCTCGGAAATCCGGATTTTTTTAAAAAATTTAGTTAAGTACTATAGTCTAGACTAGAATAGAACCAAAAGTCAGGATGTAGGAATAAAAACGCGTTAATCCGGCTAGAATCCTTAATCAAATGACCGGAGTAGTTTGCCAGAAACGGTTAAACAGATGATCGGAGTAGTTTGCCAGTATTCCGAGGAAATCTGAAATCCGGAGTTGTTGCCATCTACCGTATAAATTCCGGAAGCCGACTTAACTGCCACCTATAAAAGGACGCGACGTGAGGAAAGCCTCTTTCTTTCTCCAACGCCTCCTTTTCTTCCTTCGCTCTCGCTCTCTCTCTCTCCTTCTCCCTCCAACTACTGACCGTTACGATTTAATGGTGTAAATAGATAGAATGGACGTGTGTCCGTTTGAAAGAGTTTTGGTGAGGACGGTGTTGGCAGGGTTGACATTGAGAGAGTAATGAGCATCAAAAGAGTAGATGAAGACGGGGGCCATGGCTCAAAAGAAGAAGAGGAACGAAAATGGAAGAGGAAAGTGGGACGAAGCGCGAGCCATTGTTCTTCCGTCCTTGATGTGGGTTATGCCGGAGATCCCTCAGGACCCAGACAAAGTCAGCCTGCTAAGGGCCTGCCTACAGGTTATGAGCTGCGCTGGATTCCTGGACGTTGACTAGGGCATCACAAACGAGATGTTAGTCCAGAAGTTGATTGGAACCCCGGACCCCAAGTTTGACGGGATGCTGCGGAGACACCCGGAGCTATGGGGAGTATGGGAATGGTCGCAAGCCTACGACTTCCGGGCAAAATGAACCAAGGTGGTGGAACAAAGGGATGAGTTCTTGGCGGAGGAATTTGAAGCAAGGACCCAAAGGAAGGATTAAGTCTTCAAGACCTCAAGCACACGGACGCCAAACTTGTGATAGGTTTTTTCAACCCTATTTTCCATCTGGAAAAGCCCAAGCGTCTGGTGTTCAGGTAGGCCTACACAATCCTTGGACCGCTCCGAGGAAATATCACAGTTGATTGAGGCACACTTGTGAGTGAAATGATCAACGGGTTGGTGGCAAACCTCCAGAAGGTGAAGAAATCCGAAACACCACTAGCCTCCTATGTGGCACAACTATACTTCCACCACCACCAACTCACCTAGTTGGAGCAGAAGGTATACGACAAAGTTCTGAGCTTCCAGAAGAATGGAGGAGAAGAAATGGAGGAAGAATTCGGAGAGGAAGCTACAGCGGCGCCGGAAGCACTAGCAGCAGACACTCCGATGACGACCGGCAAACCCAGAAGGGAGCACGGGACAAGGATCCGAAGCCGAAGAATCGACAGACTAGTCTATCAATAAGATCGTCCAGCTCAGATGAGGTCGAGCCATTAGAAATCGCCAGCCGGAAGAAGCGGAAGCTCTACCCAGAGGAATCCGGAGACTAGATGGTTGAGATTGACCAAATTCTGGACAGATTACACTGGAGGGTGAAAGCCCTCCGGACCCTCAACGACGCAATGAAGATGGAGGTGGAGCAAGTTTTCCGGAGCCGGGGCGTCATCCGGTTTGAAGATGTCATCGTCTAGGTTGAGGATCTCCAAAGCAAGGAGATTTTGTTGAAGGCGCTACATCTATAGACCTCCAACCTGTACCAAGCAAACAACGCGTTAGGGAAACATGTGGTGAACTTATGGAGAGAGGAACACTCGTAGTGGAGGCCAAAAATCAAGCCGAGGCAAGGGCCAATGCATCCGCTGCCGCCTTGACGGATGTCCGGGCAGCTCTAGACTTTTCGGTGGACATTATTAACCGGAGTCAAATCTTCACCGAGTTGGTGGAGAAGAAAAAGAAGGTGACCCGAACCAACATCTTCCGGTTCCTCTTCGACCAAACAGAGAAGATGGGCAACACCTAGAGTCAAATGAAGCTACTTGTGAGTGGCCAAAATGGCGCCTCACTCTTTTTCTTCATTTTTTCCCGAGTCTTTGATAGAATTAACCAAATTTTAGTTAAATTGGTCGACAACCCACCTATTAGAGTCAAATTCCTAGATTAATGGGCCTAGTGCCATGAGGTGAAACTAAATTTCCTATTCTTCCTCCTTCCTACTAATAGGCTTGGAAGTGTAGTGGAAGTGGAATGGAAACAAAGAGAAAGATAAAAAATGAAAAGAAAAGTCCTTGGAAAATGACTAAAATTTGAGAAATGGGTCAAAAAATATGGAAAAAATTAGAAGAGTGCCTCCTAGCAGGTAGAAGTAGTGGTAAAATTTCTAGAATTTTCCGAGTTGAATTGCTATTTTATTCTAGGGGTTGACTAGTTGATCAACGGGTTGACCACTCGGGAAAAATACTTAAGGGACTCCAAAAATGCTAAGAAAATCTAGGTAGACTAATTAGGGTGCTAGGAGTCTAGCTGTGTGGTTAGTTTTTGAATTTATAAGTAGATTGCAAATCATCAGTAGAAAGTATTAGATCTAGTGTAATAGTCATTAAAAGATCAAAAGAAAAAGGAAAAAAAAAAAGAAGAAAAGTAAAGAAGGTGGTTGGATGTACTTCCCCATGCACATGCCACATGACAATTCTTGCCACCATGGATTTAATTTTAGGGAGGCTTGTCAGGAGCAAAGCGGCGAGTGAATGCTCGTGATAAACTAAAAACATGCAAAAACGGCTATTAGTAGCCAATCCTGCACTTCTGTGAGAGGTCATGGGCTGCCTCATTAAAAGTAAGCCAGTCTCGTTGGGGAAGAAAAAGAAGGGACAGAAAAAATAAAAAAAATAAAAAAAAAGAAACCAGCCATGCGGCATCCCTGGCGAAGAGAGCTGGAGCCAGGATTGTTCGGCCCTCCGTCCTTCCGGTAGTGTCCGTCCGTCCGGATGTCCGTCCGATAGAGGCTGCTGTCCGTCCGATAAGGGTCAACCCTAGTTTGACCATGACTCGAGGTAAATCAATTTACCCATTGCCACAAAGGCGACTACGTGGCTGACACGTCGTCAACAGGGTGGCGCGCGTGCGGACAGGGGGCGCGCGCGTGAAGGGGTCGGGCACGTACGGAGATGGGCCGGGCACATACTGAAGGGGCCGGATGCGTGCTGATATGGGCTGGGCGCGCACTGAAGGGGCCGGGCGCATACAGGGGAGGACCGGACGCGTATTGTGTTGGGCCGGGCGCGTACTGTGAGGGGCTGGGCGCGTACTGTGAGGGGCTGGGCGCGTGCAGGGAGGATTGCGCGCGTAATGCAAGTGTCCGGGCGCGCGCGGTGAAGGGTCGGGCGCATACTTGGAGAGGCTGGCGCGTCCGGCCAAGGTCGCGCGCGTTCGTAGAGGGGCAGCGCGCGTCCGTAGGGGACGACTGGGCGCGTTCGTGGAGGGGGCTGGGCCTGGCGCGTGGCCTTTGGGGTCGCGCGCGTATGGGTATTGAATTTAGGGGTCGCGCGCGCTCTCTCACTTCTTAACATGCATGAGCTTCATATCGCAATGTGTATGAAAAATGTTAATCTTATATTTATCACGAAATGGGCAAAAACACTGTTACATCACAATGCTAGTACGTATTGCAAAATGATCAACAATTGAAACCTTCACTATCAATACGCTAAGTCAAAATATCTATATCTCATAGCGGAAGCAAGCGTCCGGAACTTCAAAGTTGAATGGTTTAGCCATTAGCTCGTCAACCACTTTGCAGAGTGTTGGACGTTTGATTTGAAGAATGTTGAGTCACATTCATTCTCCCAAATCGCTCTAGCCATCCACCCAACGGAGAACGAATCGGCGAGCCTGTGTGTATTGGTGATGCCGCTGCATCACATCCAATGCCGTTTCCGAATCTTGTGGGCCGAATTTGTAAAACAACTCTGGAGCTACCCAATGTCGTCTACGGCGTTGATTGTCCAACTCCGTGTCTGTCCGAAATCCATATTTTGATGGCTCTTCGTGTGATACTCGGCTCGCAATTCCCCAATCACAAACGCCTATGAAGACGGATCCTGGTTTCTCTGGAGGAAAGTGGAGAAGCACGTTTGTGGGAGCGATGTCATTGTGAATGATATTTGCCTTGTGGACTTGGGCCATGGTGCACATCAAAGCCCAGGCAAGTCTTGCTCTATTCTTCCGGAAGGCTAAGATTTGTGTTGTATCCTCCGCCGAAATATATGGAGCTGAAAGGATTGAGTTGCTCGAAGCCGCCGGATTTGCCTTTGAATCGACGGTTTCAAAATGGGCCCAACTACCACCATTCCACCACAATGTGTACGCCTCCATATTCTTTGTATTCACCGCCCAAAACTTTATAACTCCTGGGTGTGCAACATGACATATCATGGCCTCGTGAGACCGTTGTCTAAATTTCTCCTCGATGAGACGCCGTTGGCATTTTCCCGGCAAACTCCATGTATGCCGAAATTGGCTCCCATACCCACGATGCGGACCTTTCGAACCTTTCCGTATCCACCAACGGCGTCATATCCGGAAAGTCCATAAACTCCGATATCTTCTGGAAGAAATTGCACGCTGTGCAACATATGCGCCTCCATGGCTGACTTCATCGCTTGTTCATTCCAAGGCATACCTCTCGTACGAGAGCTTGAAAACCTGCCGATGGTGGTCTTCACACCTTCGAGGAACTTGCGGAGTTCCAAGTCTCGTGGCTGATGCTGGCCCCCGCGAGGTTTTTTCACCTCACAATCAAATACATGCGATGCATTACTCGTACATTGAGTGATTACTCTCTCCATGAATGAGGC
>OZ020514.1:15279255-15442202 GCA_963971425.1 Bryoerythrophyllum caledonicum
TATCAGTATTGTATAAGTAAGTATAAGTATTAAGTATTGTATGTAAAAGTATAAGTATTGTATAAGTAAGTATAAATTCAAGGCATTAGGTTATAAGTAAGTAGAAGTATTGTATGTCAAGTTCAAGGCACAAGTTCAAGGCACACCCCTCTCGCGCGCATGCCTTCCTTCGTCCAGAAGGCGAAACAGATTGCATTGTATATCCGGAACCACCATGGGCCCATGGCCCTTTTTCATTGATTTTCGCCACAATTGTCTCTGTTGTAGCCAGCAGCAACAAGGTTTGCATGCAATTACATAATGATCCATCGTCTATTGGAAGTGAAGAATGCCCTGGAGATGGTTGTGATAGACCCAGCATGGATATCCTACGTATCCTCTCTTTTCGATAGGCAAAACGGGCACTGTGCCCATGCGAAGGCATCGCAAGTGCGAGCCACCGTTCTAGACGAGACTTTCTGGCATCGGTACAGTAACTTTGAATTTGTAGTGGCACTAGTACTAAAGGCATTGCGGACTTTTGATGGTGACACTCCGGCAATGGGAAATTGCTTGGGTGACCATGAACAAGCTAAAGGAGCACGTGTTCAAGCTGCGGAATGCGCCATTCAACATGCTTGACGAAATTGCAACTCGCCTCGAAGGATCATTCCTTGCCCGTTGAGAGATGATGACAACAGATCTCCATTATGCAGGGGCTTTATTGAATCCTTATCTAGCCAATAACTTGCAAATTCAAATCAATGGTGAGGCCAAAAGGGCCCTAAACAAAGATGTTATGACGCTCTGTGGTCCACTCGGAGTGTCTTTTTCGGCAGTAATGCTTGAAATCACGGAGTATGAAGAATTGCGAGGCCCATATTCACCGGAGGAAGCTGGGGGAAATTAAAACAGCAACCTCTTGCCTCACCAATGGTGGAACCGCGTGGCGGGCAATCATTGCCTATCATTGCGAATCATATACTAACACAAATCTGCTCGGCCTCGTCATGTGAGCGTAATTGGAGCATGTATTCGTTCGTGCATAGTAAGAGCCGAAATCGCTTGGGAGTGCAGAAAGCGGAAGATTTGGTTTACATCTACACGAATAGTCGATTGCTCCGAGAACGTGCTCGTCCAGACCCGGTTCGATGGTATGAGGAGAATGTGCATTCGGAGGAGTCTGATCCAGATGGGGGACTTCCTTCAAACACAGAGACGAGGGTTTGGAGTCGGATGATGAGGGTTGTAACTGGATGGGCGGCGATTGGGAAGACCTTGCCGGTGACAACAACCCCGTGTCTGATCATAGCCCACCTAGGGACAACTCTGCAAACAACGAGCACGATGGAGATGCACTACATGACCATTTTCACAACGTCCACGGTGACCCAATGGATCCTTTTGTGTTTGATGATGTCGACGGAGCGGCAGTCCATACTATAGTAGAATTATCGGGTGAAGACCGGCCCCAAGAAGCTAGGGCAGACGAAGATGGGTCGGCATTGGGGGGCAATCTTGATGGAGATGACAACATCTCGGAGAATCAGTCTATGAACTCAAACGGCTCTAGCGCCTCGGGCCCTTCTAGTCGCGATGGCCCTGAACTCGACGGTCATGGCATTGGCATTGCAGCAAACGATACATTTCCTCACGATGGAAGCGAAGTAAGCGGTGGTGGAAACGATAATGAATCCCATGAGCCAATGGCCACCACGGGGTCCATTGAAGTTGTGAGAAGCACTGCGGTTTTGCCTCAAGCAATAGAACTGGACTCAGAGGAAGACATGCCACTACAAGATTTGTTTCGGCGGCCCCGTGATCAAAGTACCGCATCGATCGGAAGAACTCTTTTATGTGTAAAGAAAAAGACCTCTTCAACAATAGTTCGGCCACCCGTCCACCGTAGCGCACTCGGCCCAAACGGTGGTGTGGAGCGTGCAATACTAACCCCACAACTTCCCTCCGCGAGGGTTGGGTCCTCTACTATGAGCAGCCATTTAGGGACACGGAGGGGCGAGAAAAATGGTACTCTCCATTTCTTCACGGGACCTTGGCGAAGTGGAACCTCGGAGAGAGTCATTGGGGCCAAAGGCAACCGCTCCAAAAACATGGATGGAGTAACAGACAAAAGAAAGAATATCCGAGTAAAATGACTTGTGAACGCCGCATCAACTACTGGAGCCGAGCTACAATTACGAAACTTGGCCTCGGAGATTGAGGGAGTACGTGGCACCAGTCTTGGATAATGCAGCAGAGAACTTCTCATCATCGGGCGATGATGTAGACGATGAGGATTGTGATGAAGTACTTGGCGACAATACGGTGGTGCTTCGCGGGCTTTCTCTTCCCCAAAATGTTCGCCGATCAAAACGAAAGCGAAAACACAATGAAGAATATTCAAGCTCAGATGATTAAAAGATGACGGACATGAGGGTACTACAAGTTAAAAGTGGCTTTAGTGGTGTGGTGATAGCATGGTACAATAGCACCGCGGTTTTAAACTATGTACTTGGTGTTGAGAGTGCCCATTCATGAAAGCACCACATTGAAATAAATAATTTTAATGTTAGAGCACCCTGGTACAATTGAATTCTTTCACATTCTCTAAACCTCAGCCCTTTTGAGGGGCAGACGTAGTGTTCGATCGCGCGCGCCCGGCCCCTAATCAGGCGCGTCCGATAGGCAGTGCGCGCGCGACCTACAATGGAATGCGCCAGGCCCGTGACGTTGCGCGCCCGGCCCCTAACGGTACGCGCTCGACCTTGACGGTACGCGCCCGACCCTGAGTGCAACGCGCCCGACCCTGAAATGCACGCGCGAGGCCCTTAGGGGTATGCGCCCGGCCCTAATTGGAACGCGCCCGGCCTACATGAACGCGCCGGGTCGAGATTGGTACGCGCCCGACCCCAAATGTTGCGCGCGGTCCGAAGGCACGCGCCCGCCCCTTGATGTGACGTGGAATGCCGTCTGACGTTTCGTGCACACGTGTTTTACGAGGGGGTAAGTTGAAAATTAGATTTAGGGTTTGTAATTTTTTTTTACACGCAATTTCCGCCAAAAAGTGTTGTCCGTCCTGTCCGTTCGTCCTATCGTCCGTCCGTCTGCTGTCTTTGGGCCCCTGTCCGTCTATGTAGACAACCTTAGCTGGAGCTCTCTGCTTTTGGGGGGCTTGTTGTTTTTTTTGTGCGCGCAATCGGCGTGAGCGAGGGGGCTCCTGCGAGTGTGCGAGCGAGTTGGGGATTCGGAGGCTGGGACGCTGCGGAGAGTGCGCACATGTGTGCGCGAGGGTGCTATCTGGAGGATCCAGGCGGGGAGAGTGCGCGTGTGTCCCGGGCGCGCGTGAGCTGGAAGTGAGGCGCGGTTGTGGAGAGAGGGCTGCCTTTTTTTTCTTGTGTGCGCTTTGTGTGTGCGAGGCTCCTGCGAGCGAGGGAGCTGGGGTTTTTTTTTTCCGTTTTTTTTTCTTGCTGGTTCCGGCGGGTGCTGTGGAGAGTGTGCGAGAAGGAGCTCGTTCGCTTCTTTGTGTGCGCACCTGAGCGCGCGGAGCGAGAGCTCGCTCGAGGTGGAGAATCCGGCGTGGGGGGTGCTGCACCAGAGTGCGCGAGGTGTGAGTGCGCCGCGAGCTAGGAAGACTTGAGGAGGAGGATCGATCTAGAGGGTGCCGGCGATTGAAGGGCGGATGAGTGCCGGCGTTTGTAAACGCCTCTCACCACAGGTGATGTGTTCGAAGTGTGAGTCTGGAGTGAATTGTTGGAGGTCGTCATCCGGCTTGTCGTGGAGCTGTGTGCGAGGACTGTGGAGCTGGAGGTGTTAGTGCGGGTAGATCTAGAGCCTGCGCGCGCGGTGCTATCAGCAGTGACGGCCTCGGTGAAGCAAGGGTTCACGGCGCGTGCGCTGCGCGGCTACTTGAATCAGGGAGTGACCCTTCCTTGGAACCCTGATCTCTCCCTCGTGTCTTGGTGTACTGATCAAGGTGGTAATAACGGGCTGCGTGTAGACATGCGATCTTAGGTATTTACATCCCGGTGGCCGAATCTTATGCGGAAGCGCTGGTAATTTTTGCCAGAATTAGGTGTTTGACCACCAAGTTCCACTAGAATTGAACCGGTCCACAACCCATTGATTCTATGTTGTATGCATAAGTTCGTCTTTGGGATTAGAATGACGTGTTGAATTCGTTGGTGCATGAAATTGCTTGTGATGGTGGGTTCTATGTCCTCGGCGTGCTGATTTTGGTTCTAAGTGGACTATTCAAGTTGGAATTGAGTTGTCGATCATTTTGAGAGGAAATCTTTTTGAATTCGGAGTCCCGAATCAAAAGATACAGGCTGCCGAAGTTGCTGCTCCAAAACAGGATCTGGATCAGGCCTGATCAGCCGACTTAAACTCGAAAAAAAAAAAAAACAAACAAAAATTAATTTTAAAAAAAAAATATATATATATATAAAAGAAATAAATAAAATAATAATCATAATAATAATAATAATAATAATCATAATAATAATAACCATAATAATTAGGTAACAAATAATTAAATAATTACTTATACCTAATTAATTCACCCAGAGTTAGGTGTTTAAATTCCAAGAAAAGGTTAATCGAGTCCACTTAACTGGGTGAAAATAACAGTACTATAAAAATTCTGAATATTCAAATAGATATGCCAAGATCCAAATCCAGTAAAATTTGAATTTACAATTAAGCATAAGGAATGGTTTAAGTGTTGTAACAATAGGACCTTGTAGGTTTAAAAATTGATTCTCTTAGGGGGTCTAGTTTTGGGCTTACACTACTGGTGGCCAACATCCCCCAGTTGAGTCCGGAAGACAAGGCGGCCGAAGTACCTGATGACTTCATGACTCCCAACCGGACCATGGCACCTACGGAACCGCCACAATCAGAGCCGGCTCCAACAAGTAGAACCTCATTGAATCCGGAGGACCTCGATAGGTCTTCGTCAAGGGCACTCGCGAAAGGGATGGCATCGCCTAACCTCAACACGGGTGAATTATTGAAAGCCTCTTCCGGAGTTGTTGACACCTCCGGCAATGAGACTACTTGACTTTCCGGAGGAGACAGATCTCCGGGCACCACCCAAGTGAGTATCCCAACGGCTGGCACATGGACCAAGGAGTCCTTCTCACAGCTACAGGGACTTGATTAAGAAGGTCAAAAAGACTGCCAAGCCGGAGCTTCACTCTCCACTAGTCGAGGAAATTGCGCCGGAACGACAACCTCCGCCTCCGGTTTCCAGAACTTCGGTAGCAAAGACTTCTCCTACTTCCGAACCGCCAACCTGGAAGGTCGACCCTCCTCCGTCAACGTCAAAGAAAGCCAAGGGTAAACAACGGATACCAGTTGGGATTTCTGCTTCTCCTAGAAGCGGGAGAAACAAGGCAGCGGATACCACGCCTTAGAATAGCCTTTAGACTTAGGATTTTTAGCTCTAATTCTAGTCCGAACAACGATTAACGATAGGTGTAGTTATCATTTTTGGTCGGATTGGAAATAAACCCAAAGCACCAAATCACTATAGGTGGATTCGTTCGCGGGGAAAGACTGTTTCTATGAATGCCACATGTTATTGTCACGATTGATTACACACTTGCTTACTAACTTCTCTTAACAATTATCAACACTCAATCACTCTCTCTTTCATCATTCTAAACCTAAATATTCTCCAATTCTCCATTCTTCATTCCTCATGATCTCATAATCATGTCAATGTCTATTTTCTTCACTGTAATCACAGTATAGTGTATTCAATAATATGTTATTATCTTCCCGTAATCACTTCCAATAACCAATTCCTTCACAGAGATTACAATCTCTTCACATTCATAATTCCATTCTCTAACTTTCTATCCTCACAATTCTCAAACAATGCTCATAAGTTTCACTTCCAATCACACAATCACACTTCTTTAACTCCAATTCCATTAATACTTCAACTAATCACAATCCTACAAAAGAAAATAGAAAAATTCAAAGAAAAACAAAGGGGTAGCATCAAGCTTGCCCCGGCATACGACTATCACAGTCTGGCCTCGAATCCATCTTCTACAAAGTATTTGTCCAAAAACTGAACCTAACTTCCAGATTCCAAATGTCACATGATTTTTTGCTTCTTAACCAACTTTACACGTAACTTCCCAATCTTACTACTGAACTACACAACCTAACATGCTAACTGCCAAAACTAATGAATTCTAATCCGCATGTGAACACAAAAACTAATTACACATTCTACAATAGGGCTCACCATTACACCTGGCTGCGAACGGACTGAACTACCGGTTTTGGTAGTATAAAGTAGGAAATCCGGGGTGCGGAACCTTTTCCGTGATTTTAGGATCTGAGGATCAAATTTGTGACTTTTCCGGATTTCACGAACCTTTAGGATAAGATTTTCAAGAAGACTCCGCCTTGGAGGAGCATCTTCTTAGCTTTGGTTAGAGTTAGGAATTAGAAGCTTCCAAGTTCTAGGCTTGGAAGTTAACTTGAATTCAACGGATTCGTCTTAGTGACGATCGGCCTTCATTTTCATGTTTTTGCCTTGAACTTGTCGCACTTGTCATTGTCAACTTTGAGTGAGTGGTGTAAGTTTGAAGCAAGGATAAGGCCCATTCTATAATTGGATTGGACTTGAAGTGCAGCGGTTGGACGGAAATGAGTTGCTGCTCTGCTTTGGGAGAATCATGGCCGCGTTACCAAGGGATCATTTCCGTAGTGGTTGGTTTGGAGAAGATAATATTGCTGTAACGGTCTTGGACGTTTTTGTTAAGGACACAGAGAGAATTATGAGTCATGAATTGTGGCCCATTCTAGAATGTTGTTTTCCTTCCGGACGGTCTTTGAAAAGCACAATTGATCATTTTGCATCCCGACTTTTACAACATGATTCTCATGCTGATTTTGGGGTCGTCCAAAGGAGCCATACCGCTTCATTTCCCGACAACAGGACCTGAACAAGAAGGAATCCTTGTAAACCAAAAGAACAACCAACAACAAAATTCGCAAGGTCAGCTCAAAAAGGTGCTGTCCAAAACGTTGCTACCAATTTTATAACAATCCCAAACTCTTTCTATTAGGCAAAAATTCTATGACAAATCCTTTGGAGATAGAAAGGAGTATGAGAAATTGGTAGGCGGGCACTTTAACTCCATTGAAGGGGACGAGAAGAGAAAATACGTCACGCTCTTGGGAACGGAGGTCTGCTCCATTGCATGGTACACGATCCATGGAATTTGGAAATCCACGTTTCACACGTATACGGGACAATTCAGTAGAGAAATTTTCTATGCTATTCACAGTAACAAGGGCATCAAGCGCCTACGCCTTGCCACTACACAAGCCATGGGGTCAATGACGTCTATTATTAATGACTACGCGGATCAAATGCCTCACCAAATGCGGAGTGTTGGGAATGGTCGGATTGACACTCTCTAGTATCTTCCTGCAGGAAATAACTGGAAGCAGATTCGTGCCAGCGTCAATGATGTACTTAATCTGTCCTTGCATATTGATATGGACTTGTACTCTCCTTTCTCAGTCAACCAAAGTCATAGTTTCCGAACCGGAGATCTCCGGCCGGGTCTTCGCTAACATGCATGGACCACTAATTGTTTAACTATGTATCTTGTACTGTCTGTTGGATTGTTCTTTAAAAATACTCCTCTCACTTGGTTATTGTTTCATTTTACAGACAAACGACTCCTATGGACTCCCACCTATAAGTCAGTCCACAGTTAGCAGGGTCACAAAAGAATTATTCAGAAATGTTGCTATCAAGCCATTTGGAAGCAGGTTCGCAAAATGTAGTAGCTGCGATTAGTTCAATCAATCCTTACTGACGACTCCAGAGGGAACAATTGCGTACGAGATATTCAATAGCAACAGGCAGAATCACTTGAATCACCAACAATCATGCCGGAAGCTTTTCACGACATGGAGAGAGGAGTCGAAGGCGAAGTTGCTGACCTTTCTTTGTGTCAGTCACAACAAGATGGACACTCTAAAAACGGCTCTTCCATGCATGTGGAGGACGATTAAGGCGACATCTAGTCTCATACAACTTCCCATGTATGTCACCGGAATGGTGGCACATGGTCATGTCGATGGAGCGTATGTACACTACGCTCCTACTTTATGGCCTGGAAATTTGAACGCCACCATCCCCTCTCTAACAAAACTTTTTAGGCGGCTTGAGGGAGCACCATTACATAAGATGCGCACGCTCTTCAAGCACCCACCTCCAAACTCAATGTTCATAGCGCTCATGAGGGGGAAGAGCAGGTGCCTCGACGCTTTAGAGCCCGTGGAGCGGAATGCTTTTGAGGAACCGAAACCGTTGCCACCAAAATTGTTTCTTGAACTCGACAACTCAGCATAGGACAACAAGAACCAATACTTGATGGGATTCTTATCACTGCTAACTGCTCAAGGTGTTTTCAAAGAGATTCAGGTAGGCCTCTTGGTGGTCGGACATACGCATGAAGATATTCATGCTTACTTTAGTCAACTATCAAAAGAACTTAAGAAAAGCAGTACATATATTCTAGCGGATCTCATGAAAGCATTCATGAAGCCACAAAAACTAGCCTTCATGCCCAAAAACTAGCCTTCATGCCCGAAACTACAAGAAAACCAGCCCAATGTGACTGGATGTGACTAAGCGCATATGACTGCGTAGTCACCTCAGTCATTGGTTTAGTCTAAAATCAGTCCTAAGAGGATCCAGTCATGCACTAGTCATATATGTAGTCATATTTTTGAGGACCTGGGTGGGAACGGCTACGGGAACGGGACATTTGTTCTCTTGCCCGGTTCCCAGAGTCATGCTCTGAGTGCTTACTATGTGTAGTCATAGTAATGTAGTCATATGGTAAGGGTAATTGGTTTATGTATGACTTATTGTAGTAAAAGAGTTGGTTTGGGTGACTACACGCAGTCATGTAGTAAATAACCTGACTAGTAGTAGTCATATATGTCAATCAGATGATTTTGAAGTCCTCTACTCGTTGGCTCAATAGGTGAGTGTTATGAAATTGGAGTAGGTCCATAATCTCCACTTACATAATAACTTCCCTGTTCAACACTACTATGTTTGCGTGCCAACATTCTAGGATGTCATTTTAGGGCACCATTCTAGAAACACTTTTAAATACACCTTCAAAAATTACTAACTAATTTGCAAGAGAGTCCAAAAATCATGATTCCACTTGCTCTATCTTCCTACTTGCTCTATCTTCCCACTTGCTTTCCAGTTGCACGAAATTGCCTTGTAGGCTTAACTTTCATACAAATTTCTCATTCTCACAAAAAAGCCGTTATTGATCACATTCCCATATTTTTTTGAGACGTCAAAGTGACTGCAAAATAATGTAGTCATGTGGACGGTTTTCTTTACTACAATTAGTAATGAATACAAAATCCGATAGTCATCTAGACAATTTCTTTTACTTATATTAGTAATGAATTGCATGTTAGCAAAACCTATGAATACAACTTCAAACGATTACTGACTACTTGCAAAAGAGTCTAAAACTCATGATTAGCACTTGCTCTACCTTTCCACTTACTTTCTAGATGCACGAAAATGCCTTCACTTTGCTTTAGATTTCCCATGCTGACATATTGGGCTATAGTTGATCACATTTCCATATTTTTTTGAGACGTCAAAGTGACTGCAAAATAATACAGTCATGTGAACAATTCTCTTTACTACAATTAGTAATTAATGCAAAATCACATAGTCATGTAGATTGTTTCCTTTACTTATATTAGTAATAATTTGCATGTTAGCAACACCAATAAATACAACTTCAAATAATTACTGACTAATTGCAGAAGAGTCCAAAACTCTTGATTAGCACGTGCTCTATCTTTCCACTTATTTTCATGATACACAAACTTTTTTGAGATGTCAAAGTGATTGCAAAATACTGTAGTCATGTGCACAATTTTCTTTACTCATACTGGTAATGATTGCAACATTACATAGTCAACTGGATAGTTTTCTTTACTTATATTGGTAATGAACTGCCTTTCCCCATACAACTCCAATTTTTTAACTGTGCAATCTCTGTGACTACTCCTTAGCTGTACCAAAATTCTACAGATAGTAGTTGGGCTCCTACACTCCTACTGTGGTGACTCATCATTGTAGTCCGCCTCTATATCCTCCATTTGCAGAGCAAGCTGCACCTCGTTGCTAGACAGCTCCCTAGAACTTGATAAAACAGGTGGCATTGCTGCGGTATCGTCAGTGACATTCTGTGCCATCAATCCCTAAATTTCAGCATCGTCCCGTACGCTTAGGCAGTGTAGATCTGGTCTTCCCTCAGCCATGGAGGTCACTCTCACACTTCGTGCCTCCTTGCGTAAAACAACCTTCCACCTAGGATGTGCCACATCGTCAACAAAGAAGACTTGTTGAGCATGAAGAGGAAACGCAAACGAATCTGATGAGTACGGAATGGTACGGTCTATGTTCACGAGAGTGAAACCGTACTCATCTCTCTTCATAGTTGCCCGTGACCCAATCCATGTAGCTTGGACCCACTTACAATACAGTAGCAGTAACTCAAACTTCCCATAGTCAGCACCAATAATCTCTTCGACCCACCCCACGTACTCCACGTTCGCGAGCCTGTGGTTCTTGTCCTTTCTGCTGGCACGGCAAGATTGTGAGAATGTTGCAGTTACTCCGCTGTCGCATGTTGACAAGTCTACCTCTGCTCCACGCACACGTATATGGTTCCCGTATGCATACATGCTGCGATACGATTTTGCCTCACATGAAGGTGGCAGGACAAGGCCAAGAACATCTTCATCGACATGTGTGCGTGCTGCCACATCCCGTTGCACTGCAGCAGGAAACCATTCAGAAAACTCCTCATTCCTTGCGATTGGTGGATACTCTCCTCTTCTACCCCGTGATCAACGGCGTATCTCTGCACGCATACTGTGCCGCGCTTCCATCTCCAAGTAGTGACGTCTGATTAGAAGCCACAGTGAATGGAAAGTTTTTAGATAACAAAAACAGGGAGCAGTTAGAGAAAACGCCTCTACAAAACATTCTCTAGTCATGTGTTGCAATATGATGACTACAATTAGTACGCAATAGACCTTTGATGACTACACACAGTCACATCGTCCCTACTAGACAGAGCGCATGACTAAAACAAGTGAAGCTTACTCTCTGTATGACTGTAGAGGCTCCGCGTTCGTGAGAACAAACTCGTGAATCCATGCCCTGAGCACTGATGTCAAGAGTCGATATCGACCTGTACCCTCCACGACCTCACTCTTGGCCCCTACTTCCTCCTGATCGTCCCAGATCCTCGTGCGTGTTAGCTCACACTCTTGCATGTACTCTGTGCAAAATCCTAACGCCTCCTCTATTATGTATCCCCTCGCCATGGATCCTCGGGTTTTGCTCGTTGCCTAACATAGCCCTTCAGTCTCTTCAAGTATCGCTCAATAGGATACATCCATCGGGTGTGTACAAGACCACATATATCCAACTAGTGCACCAGGTGAATGGGAAGGTGTGACATAACATCAAAGAATGAAGGTGGAAATACCTTCTCTAGCATGCATGGTGTCTCAGCTGTGTACTCCAATAACTGTTCCATGGACGAGGGATCTACGGACTTTGCGCACAATCGTACAAACACCCGACTAAGCCGCATAATTGCCACCCGAGTATCCCTGTCCAAGAGAGTGCGCAAACACAAAGGGAACAACTGTTGCATCAAGACATGGTAGTCATGAGATTTCAGCCCCTTCAAGTCCCCATCCGATGCAACGCACTTTGCAAGTTGGCCAGCGTAGCTTGTAGGAGTCTTCAAATTGCGGATAATGTCCAGAAATTTTCCCTTCTCCTCTTTTGATAGTACATATGAAGCTGTTGGAAGTACGACAGACCCAGGTTTCCTTCCAGGAAGCGGGTGTAGATGTGGTCGAATATTGGCCTCTTTTAAGTCTAGCCTGGCCTTCAAAGTGTCACGGACTCCCCAAATTGTTTTCATCACGTTCTCGCATATGTTTTTTTCACAGTGCATGGGATCCAAAACATGTCTGATGAGGAGGTCCGGCCAGAAATCCTTGCATAGCATTCAAGCGTCAAATTTGCTCACTACCGTATTGACAAAGAAACTCAAGCATTCAATGAGAAGATATAGGTCCATATTCATTTTTCTCCCTACATGCAGTGATGGATTTCAAAAATTGCACTATTCACAGTCAACCTTCTTTTCAAGCATGTTACTAGATTCAGTCAACAATTCTGAAAGTAGTTACTAGAACCAGTGAATGCGTTTAGTACCTGCCAATACGGCATCAGGTACAGAGCTGAGAGCCACTTCACTCCGGTCTGGTGAATGGGGTCTCCTTCTCCTCCACCTCTTCTTCCCTCTGACTCCTGTAGGAAGGATACTCTCTCCTGTGCATAGCCCTTGATGTCGCATCCTGTTAGAATTGGAGGGGGCGGCCGGTGCTCCTGTTGACCATCAAATGCTTGCTTGAGCCTACGATAGGGATGCCATCTATTGAGATACCGGCGGTGACCCACATATATATTCTTTCCTAAAGCCTTTGACCGCCGAGTTGTAACATCTGGCCCACACTCCGTACACGCTCTATACCCTTTTGTGACTTGGCCAGATGTTAGTCCGTACGCAGGGAAGTCGTGAATGCACCAAAGAAGTAGAGCCCGTAGTTTAAAATGCTGTCTACAAGGCTCCTCAGACACATCTATCGCTGGCACCCCTTTCCAGAGTTCCAAGAGCTCTTCAATCAATGGAGTAAGGTACACATCGATGTTCTCCGATGTCACACTCTCTTTCCCTGGAATCAACAATGCAAGCATGATAAAAAATGGCTTTGTCACTAGCCATGCAGGAAAATTATAGTTCACCAGGAGAACTGGCCATGTCGAGTGACTAAGCCACTGGTTTCCGAACGGATTCACTCTGTCCAGAGCCATCCCCAAGCGTATGTTCTTGTGCTCAGCTGTAAAGTTAGCATCCAATGACTCAATGTGCTTCCAGGCCTTCGAATCGGGGACGCAATCCACGTTACTCCCCTCCTTCTTCTGATTGGCATGCCATTTGTTAAGTTCCGCCAGTCTTCTACACCGGTACATGCGCTTCAGACGGGGAATCAACGGAAAATGGCATAGAATTTTGGAGGGGATTCGGCTGGACTCCGATTTGTATCTCGGGGCGTTGCACTTTGGACAGGACTTTGCATCCTGCAACTCATTCCTGAACAGACAACATCCATTGCGGCATGCATGTATAATATTATTAGACAGTCCCAACTTCACCACATACTTCCGGGCTTCATAGTGAGAACGGGGTAGGTAATTGTCGCTTGGAAGGCAATCCCGTGGGAGGAAGGAGATTGCACGGCAGTTGTAATGGAGGAGTTACTGGAGCATGCCCGAACTCCTCTTTTTGCAGGTGCCACAACAAGTCGGTTGGTCTCAACTCTCCTGCTACTCAATTGTTTTGCGGTGTTTGGAGTATCATTGTCGTTTTCCGCATCCACGAGACCCGCCTGAGCATAGCACACTCTTAGAATTAATCATTGAAAGTACTTTAGCAATGGACATCAAATGACTTGCTTATTACATCACATAATTTAGGCATACCAAAATAGGCACAGTGAATTGAGGGTCTCTTCCAATGGTCCTAAGATGCTTTCGAATGGTTGCCCTACTCATGCAACGACCTCCCATGCAATTTCTGCATGGACAACGGTAACTGGTTAGCCCTAGTCTATCTGCTTCTCTCTCCTCCAATTCCCAGAGGTCGAGGTCACTTGCCCCCCTCGCACCACGGCTAGCCATTTGCCAATGTAAAGCGGTCAATGGCACCTGCTCCTATACACTCACCACGCAAAATTGAACATATGAACTCAGAACCTTCATCAATATTGCAATCAGAGTTGAATTTGCCATCAAAGTTTAAACTCTGTCACTGCCGTCAGTCATATGAACCAAATTACTGACTACTGAAGTCGCCATATGATGAAGTTTTGTGACTTCGTACCGTCACATAAACCAAACTTATGACTAACCTTCGTCATATTGTCCTTCACCAGGCGTTGCAATCTCTTGAACAGCTAGAAGCAACGACTGTGCAGCAGCTTGAGCATCACGAAACATCCACTGATTGAAGAGAAGAAATTCAAAGAGCAAAACTCAAAACCAAATCATACAATTTGAAACGGATCAAATCCTCTCAAAGCTAAAATTAACTATCACAGGAGAAGGTACCACAGGAACCCGGAATCGCATGTAAAGGCACATGTAAGAAACTGAAGAAAACATCACTTTACAATCTAACTACTTTTTCTCAGTGGATCATTTTACACACTTCAATCAAAGATGCCCATGCTGAAACTTCAGCCATTATTGAGCACCTTAATTGACAGAAGAAACTAACTTAATTAATCAAGTAAACGCGAGTAATTACACTTGCATTTGCCACAGATGTTTAAGCTCCATGACTGCTTTCAGTCACATGAACCACACCTATGACTAAACGTGGTCATACATTGCACTACCTTGTTACAACATCCCAGAAACGACACTGACGCAATTCTATCCTTTAGTACCTTCTTCAAAGCTACCATCAAGGTTGAAGCTCAAAATCACTTCAAATTCACACAGCAAAGAGGAGTGACATATAAAACTCAGTGAATTTCCAGTTCTACAGTGCCCAAATCCCTCACCTGGTGTTAGTTGGTGCCTACAATCATGCAAAGCTCGAATGACTTATGCAGTTGCTAGTGCAGCACCGTGACGAAGATTGAGCTTGCATGAAAGGGTATACGGTAGAATTATGCCTAGAACAGTCGTCTCAAAATACTCTCGATCAGAGAACGTGCGCACCGCAGATGTTGTTAACGCGAGAAGAACCTACCTTACTCACACCACAAACGATAGAAGAAACTACCTTAGTCACAGCAGAATCACACTTGCATTTGCCACAGATGTTTTAGCTCCATGACTTCCTTTAGTCACATGAACCAAAACACTGACTACAGATCTCGCTATGTTTTCAGGTATTGTGACTGATTATAGTCATAAGAACCAGACGTATGACTAAGCGTGGTCATACATTGCACTACCTTGTTCTAAAACCTAGGTACCACAGGAACCTAGAATTGCATGTAAAGGCACATCTAACAAACTAAACAAAGCATCAGTTTACAGTCTAACTAGTTTTTCTCAGTAGAGAATTTCTTCGACTTCAGTCGAAGATTCCCATGCTCGAAATTGGCAATCTATAGTACTCAATGAACTCAACAAAACATGAAGTGGGTGAAAAATAGAAACTCGTACCACCAATTAGGATGTTCATAGAGTTTGCACTCCCTCCTTGTGCATTCAAAATTCCAAGGCACACATTCCCTTTTTTCTGTACGCATGACATGGTGTTTGCATCAGCTGTTACTAAAGAGTGTACCGTAGCACAAAACATGGAAATCCTGGAAACAACTCTACCATATTCTTCAATTTCCTACTAGCTAAAGGAGAATACGGACGCCACTCACCCTTACTATTCAGCACGTTACTGTACTTGACAGCAAAATGTGGCTTACTCGAACTTCAATTCGCTACCCCAGCAGAAGGGCAAAGTGGTGTCAATCACTTCTCTCACAGGATTCGAACTCGCTGCACTGGCTCGCACCTACGTGTCAAACATACCAATATTTGCAAACATTTTTCATACTTCATTCGCAATGTTTGCTAATGCACTTCCAATTATGTCTGATAGTGCAGTCTGAACACTACATGAATGGCATCACACTACCGGCCTTAATAAAAATAGAATCACACTATTGCAACCATCCAGGTTGATATGCTCTGTGACTGCCTCCAGTCACATGCACCAAAGAGCTAACTATTGAACTTATTATGTGTTCAAGGATTCTGACTCCTTTCAGTCACAAGAACCAGAATCATGACTAACATTGGTCAGCAGAAAGCATTGGATTGAGTGTTACAGTGCACAGAGTCCTACTGAATTTCTAAGAGGACGTAGTTTGTTGCCACGCATTAAACCAACACTTGTATCTGAACAAAATGAATGCGTTCTTCAGCAAGGAGTAAACAGTAATAGTAATCAAGCACAACCTAAACTGGAAAGGATCTGGTACTCTATTGCATCCACTGATGTATAGAACGAAGACTCAAAGCTTGAAGCTGTCAGTGAAGCTGTCAGTGACTCAGAGCAGGTACGAATATGAATTCTGAAAAGTCATCACGTAGCACAAACCTTCTGTTAGAGCCTTGAATTTGAAGCCGGGGCTTCAACACATCCATGGGCATTGTCAAAAACGCACTTAGACCTGCACAGTGTAGGAATGACAATCTTGAATAACAATCTCAAATTTGGCGACATGTCTCAAATAAGATAACATCAGACAACTCCTTCATCGAAACCTACACTCAACTAGATTTTATCTAATTGGATCAAATCACAGTAATATGAGTTGGTCAATGCTGAAATTCTAAGAAGGCAAGTGCACCTTGTTGTATAATCTTCTCTACCATTCAACCAACCTCTCTGAACCCTACAGGCAATCCTGATAGTGCAGTCTCAACACTACAAGAATGGCATCACACTACCTTAATAAAAATAGAATCACACTTGAATCTACCATGCAGGTTGATATGCTCTGTGACTGCCTCCAATCACATGCACCAAAGAGCTAACTATTCAACACGTTACGTGTTCAAGGATTCTCACTCCTTACCGTCACATGAACCAAAATCATGACTAACCTTGGTCAACAGAAAGCATTGGATTGAGTGTTTTAGTGCACAGTCCTACTGAATTTCTAAGAGTACGCGTTCATAAATGATCACCATGTCCAGACTGAAAACAACACTCATGTTTCCAAGCTCTTTAGGTGTCGTTCCAGTTAAGTCAGGTATCAACCAACTCCCTACAGTGCCCAGCAAAGAGAAATTTACATCAGAAGCAAAAATCTCAAATGCTAACATTCAAAATCTTGCAAGAGGAAGCTTCTCTACAGCACTGGTGCTGAAATTCTATTCTAAAGGGTACCTCTCATTGAGAATGATGTTCTGTGAATCAAAAGCTTCCTTCAGGTTGTGATTGGCCAAAAAGCCCGCCTTTGCAATCTGCCTTTGCCTTTGGAAATGGATACCGTCACCTGCAGCCTTGGTGAAAAACAACAACATCAAGTAAGCCCTTAAGGACCTGGGACTCATTCAAAACTCATAAATCTATCACATTCTAAACCATAACGGATCAAAGAAACCGTACAAGCAATCCACGCAATCGAATCAAATCTTGGAAATTGACTGGGGATTAAAAAATCGGATTCTTCAAATCCAGTTCATGAGCAATGAATCCATTTTCTGACTGGAAGCAGTCATTGTTGAGTCGATGTTCACCAATTACGAGTAAGCAAGCTAAAGATGACTAAGCTTACAAATGTGACTGCCTTCAGTCACAAACGACTCCCACTGTAGAATGGATGACATTTGCGACCCTACCACACCACGCTCGTTACAGATCCCTAAATTGAATGCAGCGAAGTGTTTGGCGGCGTTTTAGCGTAGTGGTGCTACTCTCTATCAAACTCGCATTAAGTTTTCGAATTGACGGTAGCGGCGGAATCGTACCTCAGTTTTTCAAAATGGCGATTGCGAGGGCGAACACACAGCTCCCACGCATCACTGCTGCTGCTGCCTCGAGCGATGGCGACGCCCACGAACGCCGCTGAAGCGCCTTCGGCGACTGACAGCGACACCTCCTCCAGCGAGCAGGTTTCCCACGCATCTGAAGGCTCCGAATGGGAGGAAGGGATTACGAGAGACGAGGAGGCCAAAGTGCCTGAGTACGAGAGGCTGCGGCAAGAGAACTTGCGCAAGAACTCCCTCAAGCTACACGAGCTCGGAGTCTCGCTGTTGGCAGCATCTTTGAGAGAGTCGACAACCACCAAAGCGGGGGGAGGAGAGGGGAAGACCGCGACAAAGAGCACTCGTAGAGCCGGCGCCAGCAGCCTCGAAAACTGCCCCAAGTACGAAACCCTAAACCCTAACTCTGTCCATTGAATGCACTGGCCGTTGACGATTGGTTAGCTTACCTCCCCACTCGCAATTGCATACAAAACCCTACAGCCATCCGACCTGCAGCCATTCTAGGTGCTTCGCCATCGCGGTCCTCCTAACCTCCGCAATTTGTTCTGACTTCTTGATTGCTTGAACTGCAACGACGGTGGGGAACTGGTGCGTCGGAGTTCGTGACTTAAACAACCACCACCAAAAGCTGGAAGGTCACGCAAGCGGGGGAAGAAGCAGAAAGACGCGCTCTGCAAGGAATCAAAGGAAACCGTGAGGAGCGTGAAGAGCAGCTCCGACGAGTGGCACAGCGAAGAGGAGAAAACAAAGAGCACTGACACCGAGAATGATGACAAGCGTGGCAATGGCGATGATGAGGTCTCGCCAGTAGGAGTGCAAAAGCCCCATCGAGGCAAGCAAAAATCTCAGGTGAGTGTACTAACTGAGTATTGGGATTTTTTAACATGTTGATGGGTGCACAGTTTTTGCTTGCAAACATCAAACTACTTGGATTTGTTGGGATTTATGCTTCCATCAAAGTACCTTGAATCGGTGTTTTCTTGCCCTGCAACTCCAGTCATCTTTCAAAGCTCTGTGACTGCTCATAGTCACATGCACGAGATTTGTGACTACAAAACTAGTATCGAGCCCAACAAATCTATACCCTGCAGGTTTCCTTTGCTTCTTGCCTCGTTCCAGGACTGCTTCTCGCTCATCATGTTTACCCAGAACCTCGTGCTACTTGCTGCTAGCATGCACATTCTCTCATGTACAGAGCTGCCACCCCCGCGCCTTGTTTTACTGTACATTACTGATGTGTTGGAGATTACATTCTTCTTTTGAGGAGATGCTATTTTTTGTTAGTTCTCTAGTTTTGCATGTTACAAAATGGCAGTTTTCAATCTTCAACATCTCGCAAATGGTGAAGATCACGAACTGGTGTGTGTTTTATGATAGAGAATGCTCAATCTCAAATAGCATGAGATCGACAAATATCATGTGATCGATGCATTTGGGGGTAGTATGAGTAAGTTTAACATCACGAGAGAGTGCTAATGTAGAGGATACGTGGCTCATATTTTGTAGCTTGAAACTGTCGCAACATTTTCTTGAAACTGTTGCAACATTTGCTTGAAACTGTAGCTCATCTTCTGTTTCCTTGCTTGAAACTAAAGTAACGATGCAACAAAGAAACTGAATTCATAGTAGGTGTTTGAATTTATGGCATGGGTTTTGTGTTTGCTTGCCTTGAAACTGCAGTCATGTTTCCAAGGTCTGTGACTTCTCTTAGTCACATGAACGAGAATTCTGACCACAAAACTAGTATGAAGCTCAAGTTTTTTGATTGATGTTGTTTTCTGCTTTTTGGCTTGTTATATAACTCCATTTCGTTCATATTGGTTGTGATTCATTTTTGTGGAACGAAGCCCTGTTCGTGATTAATTTTTTTGGAACTGTAGTCATTGTTGGAACTTCGAGACATCTTAAGTAGCATGTTTGCTTCATTATGCTTGAAATTGCATTGGGGTGATTGCCACATCGTCATGGTTGCCCAGAAACTGTAGTCATGTTCCGGAGGTCTATGACTGCTCGTAGTCACACGAACAACAATTCTGACTACTGAAATCGTATCGTGCTCAAGATGTAAGACAGATGTTGGTTTCTGCTTCCAGTTCTTGTTACATGACTCCTTGTTGTTCTTATTGTTCGTGATTCATTTTTCTAGAACGTAGCCCTGTTCGTGATTCTTGTTTTCTATAACTGTAGTCATGGTTGAAACTTAGCTCTACTTCAGCAGCATGTTTGCTTCATTCTGTTTGCTTCATCCTGTTTGCTTCATTCTGTTTGCTATATTATGAATTTGTGCCTAAGATTTTGTGTTTGCTTGCTTGAAAATGCAGTCATGTTTGCTTCCTTGAAACTGCAGCCATGGTAGGTGTTTGATTGTGTGGTATGGATTTTGTATTTGCTTGCCTTGAAACTGTAGTCATGTTTCCAAGGTCTATGACTGCTCATAGTCACATGAATGAGAATTCTGACTACCAAACCCGTATCATGCTCAAAATGTATGATTGATTTGTTGGTTTTTGCTTGGTGGCTTGTTACATGACTCCTTTTCTGTAGGTTTCATTGATTGCCTCAGTTTGCTTCATTTGCATTGGAGTGATTGGTTGCTCAAGTCTGCCAGCGATATGTGTTGAAGTTTTATGTTGAACTTTTTTGTCGAATGATTCTCCATTACACCTGTGGTGCTAATTAATAGATTTTCATGCAAACCATTTGTGATAATCGAGTAGTTGATTTCGTAGGCTCATTGAGTGCTTAAAACCAGTTTGACAATGAATTTGTTGATTGCGTTTAGTCACATGAACTGAATAGATGACTATCAAACTCCGTATATGTTTAGGATTTGTGGCTGGTCCTAGTCACATGCACTGCGATAATGACTAACCTTAACATTGACCGTGATTACCGCTGAACGCATTGTGCAGGGAAGAGCACCGACAACCGAGCCATCTGTGTGGGAGGTGCGTAAGCGAGGTCCAACGGGTTCTGGAATTCCCAAACCCGGGTCAACAAGCCTACGTCCGCAGCAAGCAGCCCAACCTCAACAAAGAAAACGTCTCAAGATGTCAGAGGATTCACTTTCAGGAGAGGCCTTCGACTACTGCAATGATGTTGGAGCTGAGATTCATCCTGACCAGGGAGGCAGCACACCTCCTTCGCGTGGCATGCCTACAACCGTTCCTCGCCATGGATCCATTACCAGCTTGGACCTCGAAATTGCAGAAAGGCACCTGCAACTATTGCAATGGAGGCGAGCGATGGAGTTGCACGAGCCCAGGGTGAACTCCTCCACATATTCTCTATCAGAGATGACTGAGAGCTTTGATCAACCCTCATATTCCAGAGACCAGAAGTCTAGACGACGGGTTGCTTTGAAGCAACAACAAGCTTAGGAGGTCACAGTTTTGCATGCAGGAGGGCCCAGAAAACACCTTGTGGAGGTGGATCTGAGAGGACATCCGCAAGGACAGAATCGACCGCTATGGCTAACTTGTCTTCGAGGTCATGCGCGGGATATAGATTTCAGCGACGACAACTACAAGAATCTCAACACTTCTATGTTGCTCGCTGTCAAGGAACGAGTGGACAACACTTTTGAGTACCATGGGGGCCTTGGCAAGGTGACAAAGGAGGCTTTCCACAGCATTTTGAAGGGCCAGTTGAAGGTGAAGAGATATTAGTTGAAGAAAAGAATGCAAGAAGGGAAGGACAAGCCAAAGCACATTCGGCATGACCATTGGGTAAAGTTGTCAAAACTCATCTTGGAGGAGAAAAAACAGCATGAAGTAGAGAAGCTGCGATACAGCCGAGCCCAAGTGAGGAAGCCGTCTTCAGCCGGGCGCAACAAAGAATATGTTCGAGCTAATTTGGTTAGTTTTCACTCTATGTTTTTATGTCTTTCATGACAATCATTCCAAGCTTTGTAGACTGCCAGCAAAGTCAGATGATCACTGGTACTTGGAGAAACTTGCATCTATTTAGATTTAGTTTTGTCAGAAGTCCATTACAGCTCCTGATCTCAAAGGCTGTATAACTGTGCCATAGCACAAATCAGGCCTTGAAGGGACTAGATGTAGTCATCAAAACCGAGTTTGTGCTTGTTTTTAGTCATCTCGTTCAAATTCGTGACTGTGCAGTCATCGAAATCGAGTTTGTGCTTGTTCTCTGTCATCTCGTTCAAATTTGTGACTCTATGTAGTCATAGAGATGTCCGACCAGGTTAACCCATCCTTTTTTGAGGACAGTTGACGGCAGCAGCTCATTCCTCAGCCTGCGAGACTGTGTTGAAGTTGGTCACATTTTCCAAGTCCAGTCCTTTCTGCACGTCTTGCTGGTTGCCTTGCAGAAGCCCGTGAAGTTTTGGTGATAACCCGACAACGTATCAGATTCCTGCAATCGTGAGAGAAGCCTCATCAATTGGCACTAACCATGCAGCACTAACTAGGGAATGTAACATCTCTTGTGTAGGCCATTGAGCTGGAGAGAAGCCCAACTTGGGGTGAAATTGAAAGGGAGCTTGCACGAGCCAAATATGCCCCTCGAAGACTCATTCCTGGAAAGGAAACCTCCCCGAGTAGCCGAGTGTCTGATGCACAGCCAGAGCACGATAGTGATTGGCGGAGATCCATTGAGAAGAACATTGAACGCATCATGCAGCACCTGCAGATTCCCGTTGTCACCCCCACGAAGGCAGCAAGTGAAAAGAGCGGCTCCAGCTCAGAGTCCACCGGCTCCGACACTTCACAAAAGGCAGATGACGTTCACGAAAGTATCCTAGCACTACAGGTACAAATAGCATTTTGATGTATGTTGTGCCTTGGTTCTTGCAACATTCAATGTGCCTAGGATTTCGTGACTGTTTGTAGTCATTGATATGGAACGAGTGACCAGGCTTTACTAGATGCAGTCATGAATCTAAAATACGTGATCAATATTAGTAATGAAGTTAGAATATGTGACTTCTCACAGTCACCAGTTTTGAATATATTACTATTCATAGTCATAGAATTTGAATAAGTGACTAGAATGGTAAAGAAGGTGTGGCATTGTTAAACGGAATCACGAACATTGCTCATGATTGAAAGCAATGACTGAGAGGATCCCTATTGACGTGTTGCCTCTGTAATTAATAGGGATTGCAGGAAGCAGGGGAGTGCGAATTGCAGCCTGCAGATCCGGATAAGGCAGTGGAGATTCCTGCAGTAGGTGATGTGAAGGACTCACAGACAACGGGAACTTTGAACAACCCTGCAGGAGCCACTCCAGATTGTGGTGCAGTGACCGTGGCAAAGGCAAGAGGACGTGCCGCAGTTGTGAACTCAACTCGAAATTTGAGGGCTTCTAAGCCTGCAAAGGAAGACACTCGCACCCAGAAGAAAATGCGTTTGACAGAGGTTGAGAAGTTGAAGAAAGACCACGATGACACAAAGAAGCAAAGGGCAGTCCGGGGGAGCAAAGAGAAAGCTGAAAAGAGCAAGGAAGGCAACATTGAGAATCAGCAGAACGCGAAAGGGAAGAGGAAGAGAAACATGAACGCACAGGTGAGTGAACATGTATGTGTAGTCAACCTTGTATTTTCACATTTTTATTTCTGAAAGCACCAATTCAGTCCCAGTTGATCCCTATTTTTTGTATTTTTTTACTTTTATAGGTTGTACAAGAAACCTCCGACCCCGAGTTGAAGAAGGGTGACACTGTGAGACCAAAGAAAAACGTGAACGCACCAATGAGCTCAGCTGTAAGTGCCATGAGCTACATCTTGGAATGTTGTGTCTTAGTTCTGTACAAATTCAGTATGCCAAGTTTGTGACTGTTTTTAGTCATTCATATGGAACGAGTGACCATGCTTGACTAGAGACAGTCATGAAGTTGGAATATGTGACTGAGATTAGTAACGACGTTAGAATACGTGACTTCTCACAGTCATAGAATTTAAATAAGTGCCATGAGCCTTGGAGAAGTACATCTTTGTATCAAGGCAGCAATTCAGTCCCAACTAATCTTTGTATTGTGTGTATTTTTTTTTTATATAGGCTGTACAAGAAGGGGAGGACCCGGAGTTCAAGAAAGGTGACCCTGTAAGACTCAAGGGACTTGAGGAAGGGGAGGAGGATATAGTTGTGGCATTCGGGAAAGTGCAGAATGTAGCTGGGGCTTCTCTACACGGGAAAACCATAATTGCACGTACAGTGTCTGTAGAAGTGCTTAAAAGCCTAGATGACAACTACAGTTTATTTGCTCCCGTAGATCTAGATGATCCTCCTGTGACCTTGGTAGGACAAGCAATAGGGCACTTTGTACTGTGGCCCACGGAGTTCATGGACATTGATCTGTCCTTCTCCCAAGCAGTTTAGGCTGATCCCCTTCCAGTTGGAGTGCATCTTGTTTGAATTCAAATTTTCTGTTTCAATGAAATGTGTGAAAATCCAATGCATGACCTGACGCAGTGCTCACAACCGCACGTTTGACTTGTAATAGTCAGCAGATCTCATTATCACCCTAATCTGAAACTGAAATCTATGACTACACATAGTAAGAATGGCAGATTCGACTCCATGGCATATCTTTGCAGTAGACTACGGACAGTCAAGTTCTAGTCAGATGCTTCCGATTTAATATTGAAATTTATCTCCCAGTAGTGAATGAAACTAGTATACTATGACTCCATGCAGTCATCAGATTATATGAGTGACTTTGTGTAGTGAAGCATATTTGACTTTACAGCGTCGTATTAGCTCACGTGAGTATGATGCAATACAGTCACAACCACATCACTATACGTAGTGATCAAACCACTGCTATATTCTCAAAATACCTCACTACAATTAGTCATGTCCATCTCATGATTTCAGCATTGGAGACTATGTATAGTCACTTTGATGTGGCTGTACAGAGTCGTATTATCCCAAGTCTATGTATGACATAATGCAGTCACCACCACAGTACTATGTATAGTGATAAAACCGTTGATGTGATCACTAATATCTCACTACAATTCGTCATAGCATTCAGAAGCTATTTCAATATTCGTGACTATGGGTAGTCTAATAGAAGTGACTCCAAAGATTCCTATTCTCCAAACTCAATGTATGACTCAATGCGTGCAAGATCTCATTACTATGCGCAGTGATAAAACCAATGATGTATTAACTGATACCTCACTACATTTAGTCATACCATTTGGAAGCTATTTGAGTATTTGTGACTAGGGGTTGCCAAATAGATGTGACTCCAAAGAGTCACGTTCTCCCAACTCAATGAATGACTCAATTTAGTCACCATCTCACTACTATGCGTAGTGATAAAACCAATATTATGTTGACTTATACCTCACTAGAAATAGTCATTCATTCAGTCACTGTTTACATATGGATGACTACGTGTAGTCATACATATATGACTATATTGAGTCATATGGACCCAAGTCCCACTGCAAGTCCCGTTTTGAGGTCCCAAAATATTGTAGGAACGCAGTATTGGGAACAAGAAGTGTCCGATATGACCCCCAGTCAGATTGTCCGAAGCGATTAAGTCAAAATGACTAGAAACAGTGCTAGTCACATTTTGGTTTATGCCCAACTGTAGTCATAAAACCTAGTCACATTGGGTTGGTTTTCTTGTAGTGTATTGAAGAGGTGGCCGACTTTAAATAGTACGTCAATGGCTACCTATGCAGCGGGGCGGCACGTCTGGTGGGAAAAAGTGATATGTATCTTTTCAAGTTCTACGTTGACAATGATAGTGTACCGGTCATGAAGATCAAGAAATCTGCCGTTGACGTAGAGTAGCTACCCATGAACAACTAGCCGATAAAACTCTGAAAGGAAGATGAATGCGGACGTCCCAAGCTTCCAATAAGATCTCCCAAGCCCGTCCCCTTCAAGCCCATGTGGAGTAATGAGGAGAAAAACCCGGTCGGAAACCAAGATGTTGCCAGAGACAAGGCAAGAAAAGGGACGGAGAACAAAAACTTCAGAAAGACGGGGCTCCGGATGTACGTGGACTACTAGGCGTCCGGAATGTTTAAGTGTTCAATGTAGGCAGACTCCATCCGCCCATATCTGCAGTATTGGAAGGACGTCATTGACGAGCTTGACAAGCCACTTCCTCATACGCCCTCCAAACTCGAAGAGGGATTCTGGCCTGCCCTTGCTTGGAGAGGCTCTCACAAGGAAGGTGGGGATCCCCTAGGATTGCTTCCACAACCAGTGGATGTCACTTCTGAATATGAGGTTCTGGAGCCTTACTGCGGATGCGCCAATGAAGCCCCAAAGTCCACTTTTAATCCCTGGCGTGACTTTTGTTAGTTGTCCTTAGTTTTCGTAAGACCTACTAATCCGGACATCTACCCTGTCTCGCAAGGTAGAGCAGGGATGAGGATAATACCAACCACAAAAATTTCTCGTTAAGTATTGGGAGCCTGATAACAAGAACAAGAATCTGAAGAGGAAGTACTAGGACTGCTCGGAAGCCACATGGGTTCCGGACCAAGAGAAGCTTGTATGGTGTCATGTCAGTTCTATGTTGTTTGCAACTTAGTCAAACAAAGTTAACCAACTTACGAGGTCCATTCCGCGTAAAATGAAGGAAGCAACAATTGTGAACATAGTGAAAGCAAATGCCGTTGATCCCTGAGGGAAGACCATTCTATCAAGTTTCTCATTCTCATCTTGTAATAACACAAAGAAGAGATCAACTGTAGAGAGTCTTCCAGTCTGTGAGTTAGGGATACGGTGATCACTCTCAATATCTAAAATTCTGATGTGTAGTTGAAAAATCTCGAAGAGTCTCCACGTCTACGCGATAGTGCACTGGAGATCTCTCGCTATGAAGACAATTAAAGTTTGGTCCCAAGTTCGACATCCCTCCGTCAACTTTCACAAGTCATCTTGAAGATAACCGGAACCGTGCTCTTTCATTCACTCCCATTAGGATACGTAGAGTAGTGACTATGTCACAATTGTCTGGTGTATGCCACCGGAATACCAAAAGGCCCGCACGTCCCGTGGGAAGCTAACCGGAGATCTTCGGTTGTTCATACGGTAGAAGTTCCGCTTCTTCATGACTTTCATAGCTGAAAATGGCTGCCATAAGGCCAGATGTTATCCTCAAGAAACATGGACGGAAGGAATTTCATGTTCTGCCATGTACATCTAGTGAAGATACGGCCAGAGATCTCCAGATAGGAGAGTCACATCCACCATTCTCTAGAATGGGGTCTGTAGTAGAAAGTGAGCCTACGATCATGAGAGTACCTAGTTGTACTAAAGAGCACATAATAATATCCGGAGATCTTCACCGACTAAGAAACTGCAATTCATCTGTACATGGTACTTCGACCGGATCACAATGAGTACCTACGTGAATGATTTAGTCTCACGGTCCATCGGAATTGGCCTTCCTCAAGTCCACAAGTGGGTTGCCTCCTTCATTGCTCCAGAAATACTCCTCAACTTCACATAAAGATCTTCTCACAGAGTTGCAAATCAAAAAAATTTAAGACCTTTTGGACTTTCTCCTGGTAGGTTCTTTCTTAGATTTCAAATAGGCCGCTGCTAATTTGAAAAGGGGCAGTCAAAGACCTAGTACCTACTAATCATCTGAGCACCCTCTTATGATTCAAGTGATCCTGAAGGTTGGCGGCGGAGATAGTACTCCCGACAGGACATTATGACAGGACGCATAATGCGTGGCTCACCATGCTTAATTTTCCATAATGTTGAGTCATGACTGTGGAATCTACCTTGAATTATACCAATCTCGGTGTAATGGCGACTTAAATCAATGACGCTTCGTCTACCTACGCTCGAGAAGTGTAATGAATGGATGAATAGGGAGGAAAGTATAAAAGAGGGTTCAGGTGTGTAGCAATGCATCTGTTTTGTCATTCAATCTTAAGTCTTCTTAGTTAATAGCCATGGTGGAGAGAGAGGAGATGGCTACCGCAAGTAGGAAGAGGGAGAGAGATGATACGGATTCGGTAGATAAGAGAGTTACACCAAGGATGGAGAGCGAGGCTGAGGAAGTGGAGAAAAGAAGAGTAATTTTCTTACAGGACAATGGCGGGAACACAAGGGAATTTTGTTCTGATCGGCATGTTCTAGACGAAGTGGACAAAGAGGAGGAGATCAAGTATGTACAAGAGGAGGAGGACGAACACCATATTTGTTATATTGGAAGATTTCAATGACTTTGAAACTATATAATCTTTGAAGTATCAATATATATATAGACATTTGTAGGTGCAAAGCATAAAGACAACGTACCAAGAATACTATATTTCATTCCATGGATGAATCAAATTAGCCAAATGTCCAAAAAATGATAACGGCAAAAGAAGCATATGCCATTAATCCAAGTTCTATTCAAAACTTCATGAAAAAAGTCGCACAAAACACTCGTTTATCTCGAGGCAAAACACAATCGTCTTATCACTAATTAAATGGTCTACGGAGTTCCTCCATAAGCCTCTATACGCGTCTTCAAAAAAGCCCTCTGACGTTGCCTAGTCCATGTTGCGTTATTCTCTTGCATTAATGGACTGTCTGGAAGACGCTGCAAACCCCGCCTACACACCTCGTTAGTGTTCAACTTAGGCAGCGAGTGTCGGCGGGTGGGAACTCAAGGAGAGCATCTGTTTTCAACACTATTTCTTGAGAGAATACAGGGGCGGAGACATTTTCAAAATGATTTCTGCACGATAGGTGCCACATACAATCCAAACAAATACACTTCAGGTCGAATATTCCTACACGGCACACATGAAAACTGTATCTGTAAGATCCATCCAAGTGCACCTTAGGTCGACTGGAGCGAAAATGCTGAAGGGTAAATTCACAGAGCACATTTAACATCCATCAAATAAAAATAAGCTCGAATGAAGCTAAATTACATGAGTGAAATGCAGCTCAATAACAAACTAAGATTGCCTAGGCAGGAACGACTCAATAGTACAATAACTTGGAGGTGAGCATAACAAGCACCGTGAGCAAGCGTGGGTAAGTAGCATCCCATAAACTGTCATAAATAATACGCTTTGCAGGAGTACAATTATCCGAATTCAGACGCGGAGACCGTGGAATTGAACGAGGCCACTCTGGCAAAGGGGAGTTGATCTTATCATGAATTGGCTCCCGAGCAACAGGGCTTTCAACAACTCCGTCATCCACTGCCACGGTCGAATAATCCATGGTTGATTGCGCGGTTGCAGCAGAGTGCAGTAGAGTGCAGCAAAAGCCCTTTACTCCAAAGGAAAAGGGCGAACTCCTCTAAGCCCAACAAGGAATCCACAAAACCTCGACAATCACAGTCCTATAGAATTTTCAACCAAAGTGACGCTCACATATCTCAGAACAATAGATGAAAATTCCAATCATACAAAATAGGACGGCATTCCATTAGCAGTAGATATCCAATCCGCACAATAAACAAAGTGATGAAACATCTCAGTTCAATTTATCAAAAAATATATATACACAAAAATGATCCAACAAAGTTTGCAAAATAGAGTTGCAGTCAATCGATACAGCTTAGCTCTATTCGACCTAAAGTGTAATAAGGATCTAAGCGTTCTCAACGGCATTAAGAGTGGAGATTCTGAGACGCTTGGATTGCATTCCAGATACTTGCAGACTGACCACACGTCTTTTGATCATTATAGAACATCTCCCGACCCGAGGGATGTTCGGCCCAGTACTACGCTAGACCACCCGGAAACAGATGAAGGTCAGAGAGATATGGCAGCAATTCTCCCAGCAGTACATGATCCTCTCTTGAGCCATCATGATTGTGCGACCATAATGGAAGTAGAAGGACGTTCTCCAGCAAATTGAGCATGTGCTTAATCGGGCTATTGTCAATGATAAGCATATTTGCCGAAGTGTATTCACAACCCAACCTATTGAAGAGATGGTCCGATAACGTCTTCAAAAAGATGTCTTTCTGAGTGCCAAATTCCTTCATGTAGATTGTTTAGGTACTGACTCTACACTCGGGAACCCTATCCCAATTCTCCTGACCAAAGATCCTGAGAGGGTACAATGTATAATGCTGAAAAAGATATCTACAAATCTGCGAGGTTGCGGATGTCATCATCGAACTCTAGATTGTGATGATGGCAAACTTAGACAACTTTGTGAGGAATTCAGCACAACCTGGGCGCACTCAAACTTGTTTAGGGCCTACTTCGGTCGGTAGTGAAGCCGAGTGTATGGACAAGTCAGAGTTCCTGAACCCCTTGCCTTGCCACGCAGGCTCACACGTGTAGAGAAACCCATTGAGGTCCAGCACAACATTCAACCACCTCCCTTCGAAATCTGATAGGGCTCTAGGTATTTCTTCTAGGTTACTGGCACCACTTATTGATGCGTTGCGGATCTGGTTCAAAAATGCCAGGAGAAAGAACAATGTTACTACAGATTCATTAACAACAACAGAGCAACAAAATGTGAAATGAAAGAAGCAAACAAGGGGGAGGCATCATGGAGGAGAGTGGAGTGTGGAAAATGTTAAAGGGATACCTCAAGAATTGCATCATCTTGTAGGAATTCGTCTTGGACCCTATCGATCCCAACAAACCCAGCATGCTGCCAAGGGGTTCTGAGTCCCCCCCAACCATTTGGGGGCTCGGTACCGGGACAAAAAGAGGTGGCTCTGGGATTGCAGAATCAAGATTGATCTCTTCTACAAGCACCGCCGAAGCTTGGACTACCTCTTCTACGACTAGGAGTGCACTTTGGACGACCTCATCTATGACAGGGTGAGCAATCGCATCATTACCGAAACTTAGATCTAGAAAATTCAACAACTTCAAACTATCAGCTGATGCACACATAGGACAGTGATACAAGGCAGAGTTGTCGGATGACAAGCAGTTTAGCTCGGGTCGAGCTGAAGTGCTCGCTGAGCACTGTAACATCAACAAAAAATGGAAGTACAAAATTGGACATTTACAAAATGTTCTGCCTCTATAGGCTTGCAACTACATTACATGACGATGAGATGGGGACATCTTCGACAGATAACGACCGAGTAGGCAACTTTGCAGGGGAAGAAGGGCGCTTCGACGGGGAAGGAAGAACAATAAGCAATTAGGGCCCCCATGGAGACGGGTGAAGAACCCGCCGGAGACGCTAGTGGTGAACTGCAAGACTGACTTCCATTCCCTTCTTCTGCTGAGAGGGGAGGCTGGGAGATCGCAACATTAACTGCGGATATTGTCATGGCAACAGTAGGCAACTTAGCCGCCATCAATCTCTCAAGCGAAAGCATCATGTCGGCATGCCTCTACTCTTGGTCCCTCTTCATCTCTTCGTCACGCCTCTGCTGGAGGCTCCTAAGCTCCTCGTCACCCTCCGCCAAACGCTGCTCCATCAACCTCAGCAGGGTGGCCTACTCTTTGAGCTTCTTCTCGAGGGTAATCAACTTGCTGTCGTCTAGAGCGTTGCTTGCCGAAGCCAACGGAGAGCGGCCGCTCGCGCTAGCGACCTTCCTCCTCTTCGCTACGGGGCGAGCAGATGACCCGCCCAAGGTAGGAGCTGAATGAGGCCTGTCGAAAATATCCGGCAAATCCAACTCTGGGAACTCGAGTCGCTGCCGCGAGGAACCAATTGTATCTCCTGCTTCAGATTGAGAGCCACTCTAAATTTCTAGCAGAGTGGCGTCATCAAAGTCGTCAGGGGATTCATCATCTGTAGTGGCCGTGCTCGAGCTTGGTCACACATTGAAGGGGGTCGTATCCACATCCTCCTCCTCATCGACGAGGTCAACACTTGTTTTTCCCTCTCCCTTGGCAACGGCCTTACCAAGCTCGGGGAAGATCTCAGAGTTGACGTGATAAGCACCAACAACGAAATTGGCCCGATCCAACGTCAACGCGACCCCTACGACGTTGTCGAGGTCTTGCTCATCGGTGTTGTGGGAGATGCAGAATGCCTTCAGATCCAACATCTGCACACCAATGGATTAAATAAGTTACACTTTAGCTCGATTTGACCTAAAGTGATGGCAAAGGAATACAGATATTGAGAGTCAGCTATTCAAACTTCAAAGGATACGACGCCATTGTTAACATTTGTACAGAAGTAAATAAGTCTAAACCGACATTTTAACTCGATTGGAGCTAAAGTGCTACTCTACAAATAGTATAAGAACGACCTCTTTGAAACAATCCATGCACAAGTCAGGAAGGTATCAACAGTTTAGCTCGACTCGAGCTAAACTACAAGAAAACTTACCACACTTGCCGTTAGTAATTTCGTCCTGCCAAACAACTAGACAACTACCTCCCCCCTCTTGCAAAATAGTTCCACGACCTTGATGAAGAACTCCATCCTCAGCTCGTTCATGTTCATCGAGTACGCCAACTCGTTGTACTTGCCAAACTTTGTGTGCAACACATGCTCCGGAGCTGCATAGGTCTTCTTGACGGCAGGATCTGCGTGAGCTCTTTCTTGAAGAGGAAGACGAGGCCAATGAGGTCGAGAGCCTTGTTGCTCTTTGGGGCAAATCCCCCAAAGCGCTCGTTCTCGGAGGGAAGATACGTCCACTGCAGCACATCGTATGCATGGCACAACCATGGGCCCTCTGCAAACGCCTTCACTTGAAGTTGGGACTATTCGTCGCCGCAAATGAAGAGCAAGGCTGGAAGACCGATGAGAGGGGCTCCCTTTCGATGCGAACATCATCATGAACTCGTCAAAGAAGGGCTTCTCCAACGACGACTTTGCCTTCCTAGAGAAACCAGGGATGTTCCGGAAGTCAATGATGCCAAGCTTCACGTTGCAGCCTTGGTTGCGCCACGAATCCGAGGGCCACATCTCCAACGACGCTAGAATGCGAGCGGTGAGCGGTGAGCAATGAGCCATGAGCAGTAAGCCTTTTTTTAGTACGAAATATGTTGAATCTGAGCATATTCCCAAAATAATATTCTATTTTAACTAATAATAGTACTTTTTGAAACCTATAACCGTGGACTGCAAAATGTCTTTAATGACATTAAAGTTCTAGATGGCCTCCTACTGGACTGAACTTCCAGTCATTTCAAAAATATAAGGTTAGATTTTGTACCTTCTTTGATACCCAAATTGCTCTCTCCAATTTACAAGTAGATGATTTTTGTAGATGAAAAATATTATGGATGTATAGAGTTATAGATGAACAAATTTTGTCGATGAACAAGTTTAGGGTTGAAAAGGGTGCACAAACGTGCATCATTCAAACGGCCCCTACCAAATTAACTCGGTTTTTCTATTATGATGATGAAGTACGCAAATGTATATTGTAGCTACGATATTTAAAATAGATAGTACTCTAGAAAGCACCACCTACAGTGTAGTACTGCCAACCTCTTGGCCAACAAAATTTGTCAACTCCACATCCGACATCTTGCAAAGACGCCAATAATATGTAACACTACAATCTATGAAACTTGAGTCTGGACTCCACTCGAAGCCAAGGAAGTACGCAATGCCTTGATAAGCTTTGCGTGTGCCATAAGTCCAACGAACAGTCCCATCCTGATTATACTTCACCAGCGTCTCAAATCTCTTGGATAACTTTGCCACATTGCCTGACAGTTCTCGGGTTAGAAAATGAAATAAGGTTAGAAAATGACTAAACTAACCGAATAATTGAGCCATGATGGTAAATAAAATGAAATACCAAGACAAAGTGTGAAGATACCATATGTGCATGCTAAAATGGCCTCAATGCTTGTTCAAATGAAAAGAGGATAGACTTATACAAAAGACAAAGGATGTTGCTAAAACAACCATTATGGTTTATTGGCAACCATATGAACATACATCGGTACAATACTCGTATTGTACCACAAATTACATCAGCGGTATACGATAACTCACTTTTCACAAAATTAAACGCCTTCACATCTTAGGATTAAAAATTCTAGTTTTGGGCTTTAAGAATAAACTAATTTTTTAATTTTTTTTAATGTACACTAATTGTTTTTCCTTGAAAATGTAACCACTACACTCATGAAATTATACAGTGAATTTTACAAAATAGCAATTGAGAGATTATGGGCACCTTGGTGCCAAAGTGCCCATATGGAGCACTGTTTGTTCTTGTAGTTGCGTTTTTTTTACTGCCAATAAATCCTTCCAACCTTCGTCTAAAAGAAAACAATGAACTTTACAAAATAACAATCGAGGGATTATGGGCACCTTGGTGCCAAAGTGCACATATGAAGTACTAGAATGTCTTGTAGTTGTGTTATTGTATAGCTAATCAATCCTTCCATTATTCACACAAAAGAAAACAATGAACTTTACAAAATAGCAATTGAGGGATTATGGGCACCTTGGCGCCAAAGTGCCCATATGGAACACCGTTCGTTCTTGTAATTGCGTTTTTTTACTGCCAATAAATCCTCCCATTATTGAAAACAGTGAACTTTACAAAATAGCAATCAAGTGATTATGGGCATCTTGGTGCCAAAGTGCCCATATGGAGTACTAAATGTCTTGTAGTTGCGTTATAGTACAACTAATAAATCCTTCTATTTTTTACACAAAACGAGGAAACAATTAACTTTACAAAATTGCAATGGCGGTAATATAGGCACCTTAGTACCGAGGTGCCAAGGTGGCGCTCCAAGTTCTTGTGTAAAATCCCAAACATATATTAGAAACGAGGAAGTAATATGTCCGTACTACAGAAAACCTACAATCTTAGAGATTGCTATTGCGAAGCAGCAACTGTATTTCATCGAAGCTGAGACTTGGAGCGTGTATGAACTTGTCGTCTTCACAGTTTGCCTTGAAAAGGTATCGATACACATGATACAAATGCTTGCAATTTGTCCATGCTTTGCGCTTTCCTAGTGCACCACTGCTCATGCTAACAAAATAATCACACGTGCAGGAGGGAAAGTCAGAAAGAGAAATCATATGTCTTCTCGTCCGGAACAATACCTGATTGGAGCGCAATGATTCTTCCATAGCCGGGATATGGAATTGGCATCACATTCTTCACAGTGGCATTCATGTTTCGGGCTGATTCTCACTTGTTACAATGGTCTACGGTTGGAGCCCCTTCCTCCCGCTTGATAGTCCTGCCATATCGCTTGGTAGGATGCGCAGCACCATTGGAGGGACTTGGACTGATACTGTTTGTAACCGCTGTTGTGGGAGAGGCTCGGAAGAGACGTCGAGGAGACATGTCAAAATCCTTCGTCTGTACTTGAAAGTCGGCCTCTTCTAGAAATAAGATCTCGCCCTTCGTGAGATTAGTGCCCCGGGCAATGGGCCAAATAGATGGAAGTGGAGGCCAATCCCAAACCCAGCTACACTTGCTGCCGTAAACGCATCTCGTAATGTCATTGGTACAGAACCAGAAGTGGAAGTTTATCATGGCCCTTGTCCCATTCTCGGCCATGCGGCCGATGTAAGTTGGTGCTAGAGTACCCATCTTCTTATCTTTTGACGAGAAGAGCCACACTTCTTCTTGTGCCCTGATTGAATGCCGTGGCATTTCTTTCCGACCTTCCTACAGCGTGCAATGTACCATTGCTTTGGATTGCATTTGCTCTCCAAGAGTGAGGTGGCATGAGGAAAATTGGATGGCCTATCTTCAGTGGGAGTACTCTCGACAGTTGATGTCCTAGCTTCAGTGCGGGCTTGTGTTGAACGCGCCTGAACACGGCGGTGGGATAAATTGACTTTGTCACAACGATGGGAGTCCACTTCAGAACGAGGTGGAAGATGAAGCTTGCGCTCACTTGAACCAAAAACCTCTTCATCTTCGAGGTGGGGAACTCTGGTGGTGAACATCTCCGCCCCGGGGAGCTTGCTAATAGCTGTAGCAATTTTGATCGGGTTATTTGATCGTCTCACAGCTTGTAGCCGAAGCTCATCAAGATGGGGCCTAATCCCGGAAGCGTGACCCTGTAAGAACGCCCAGTAGTTGGTGGACTGCATCATTGCTCGCATCATGTCGTCGGTCGTGGCAATGTAGAGGCAAGTGCCTCTGTTGCCGGACATCTGTAGCCACTTGTTGTGCACGGTCTCCGCAAGGTTGCAGGACTGCATTCCCGCCAACTGCTCCATGTCCAGTTTCTACAATTCATGTAATAGGATTAGAGGATAGGATTTGCGGATTCCCAAGCAAACCTGAACGGCAGATAGGGCTATGATCTCAAATATCAAAAAGTATAATTTAGGGTTTGGGAATTGGAAGTGTACTATGTTCATGAAGCCACCCCAATGGCGATAGCAGAAGTGCCAGAAACCGAGCGAGTCATTGAGTTCCCTTATCATTTCATCGGAAGCAACACGAGAGGACAACCACCAACCTTTCATGCCGAGGTACAATTCTTCCGCCGTGACACCAAGGTGCCTCTTTTTTCCATTTTTTCTCACTTGAAATCTTGGAGATGTAGGAGATGGTGCTGGTAGTCTTCTTCGTGTCATGCTTGCTTTGTCTTGATGGTCTTTCTCGCGTTGATGATTCTCGTCGACTTCCTCATGTCATGCAGGTCATGACTTGATGTTCATCTTTGTGTTGATGGTGCTCGTGTTCTCATCTAAAGTGCTTTTATATAAGTACTGCAAGATCACAGTTAGGGGATATTAGGGGCCTTGGCACCAAGGTGCCTGTTTGCTCCATTTTTTGAATTTGTAATCTCGTGTTTGTGATGGTCGTCGTCTTCATCATGTTATGCTGGTCTAGTCTTGGTGTTGATCCTAATGTTGATGATGTTGTTCGTCCTTCTCTTGTCATATCGCCCTTGTCATGGTAGTCATCTTCGGGTTCATGGTGCTCGTGATGTCATTTCAATTGGATTTCCTTGAGTACAACAAGGTCACAGTCTTAGGGAAAAAGGGGCCTTGGCACCGAGGTGTCTTCTAGGTCATTTATTTTAACTTGTAATCTCCACTCTTTGTGAAGGTGCTGGTCGTCTTCCTCATGTTCTGTTGGTCTTGTCATGGTGTTCATCCTTGTGTTCATGGTGCTGGTGATGTCATGTTAATTAGATTTCCTTGAGTACAACAAGTTCACAGTCTTAGGAGAAAAGGGGCCTCGGCACCAAGGTGCCTTCTAGGTCATTTTTTTTAACTTGTAATCTCCCCCTTTGTGAAGGTGTTGGTCGTCTTCGTCTTGTCATGTTGGTCTTGTCTAGCTGGTTTTCATCCTTTTGATGATGTTGGTCGTCTTCGTCTTGTCATGTTGGTCTTGTCTAGCTGGTTTTCATCCTTTTGATGATGTTGGTCCTCTTCCTCTTGTCTTGCTTGTCTTGTTATGGTGTCCATCCTCGTGTTCATGGTGCTGGTGATGTCATATTAATTAGATTTCCTTGAGTACCACAAGTTCACATTCTGAGAAGAAAAGGGGCCTGGGCACCGAGGTACCTTCTAGGTCATTTTTTTTCACTTGTAATCTCCACCCTTTGTGAAGGTGCTGGTCGTCTTCCTCATGTTCTGCTGGTCTTGTCATGGTGTTCATCTTTGTGTTCATGGTGCTGGTGATGTCATGTTAATTAGATTTCCTTGAGTACCACAAGTTCACAGTCTTAGGAGAAAAGGGGCCTCGGCACCGAAGTGCCTTCTAGGTCATTTTTTTTAACTTGTAATCTCCACCATGTGTGTAGGTATAGGTCGTCTTCCTCGTGTCATGCTGGTCATCTCTTGCTATCTTTGATCCTCATGATGATGTTGGTCGTCTTCCCCTTGTTGTGCTGGTCATGTCATGGTGTTCATCTTCGTGCTCATGGTGCTCTTCGTCTCATGTTAATTACATTTGGAGTAGTTGAACAAGTTTAGAGTCTAAGGAAAATAGGGGCCTCGGCACCGAGGTGCCTCCAGGGCCATTTTTTTAACTTATAATCTCCACCCTTTGTAAAGGTTTAGGTCGTCTTCCTCTTGTCATGTTGGTCTTCTCTGGCTGTCTTTGATCCTCATGGTGATGTTGGTCCTCTTCCCCTTGTCATGCTGGTCATGTCATGGTGTTCATCTTCGTGTTCATGGTGCTCTTTGTCTCATGTTAATTACATTTGGAGTAGTTCAACAAGTTCAGAGTCTAAGGAAAATAGGGGTCTCCGCACCGAGGTGCCTCCAGGGCCATTATTTTAAACTTGTAAACTCCACCCTTTGTGATGGTTTAGGTCGTCTTCCTCATGTCATGCTGGTCTTCTCTTGCTGTCTTTGATCCTGGTCGTCTTCGTCTTGATGATGCTGGTTGTCTTTGACTTGATTATTTTTGATGATGTCTCTTGGAGTTCATCTTCGTGTTCATGTTGCTCAAGCCATATTGATAAATATTTTCACTTGAGTTCCACAAGTTCAGAGTTCTCCAAGAATAGGTGCCTCGGCACCGAGGTGCCTTACAGGGAGATTTTTTGAACTTGTCATCTCCAGCCTTTTTGATGGTGTTGGTCGTCTTCCGCTTTACATGCTGGTCTGGATGTCATGTTTATCTTCGTGTTGTTGTTACTCGTCGTCTTCCTCATGCTATGCTAGTCTTGTCTTCGAGGTAATCCTCTTGTTCATGGTGCTGGTCAAAATCCGTGTTGATGACGCTGGTCTCGTCTCGCTGGTATTCATTTATGCTGGTATTCATCTTGTTGATGCTGGTCGTCTTCGTCTTGATGATGTTGGTCGTCTTCGTCTTGATGATGCTGGTCTTGTCTTGGTGTCCATCTTCGTGTGAATGGTACTCAAGATCTCATGTTAACTATATTCACTTGAGTTCCACAAGTTCAGAGTCCAAGCAGAATAGGTGCCTCGGCACCGAGGTGCCTTCCAGTGAGATTTTTTAACTTGTAATCTCCACCCTTTATGATGGAGCTGGTCGTCTTCCACTTGTCATGCTGGTCTCGATGTCATGTTCATCTTCATGTTGTAGTTCCCTTATCGTCTTCCTCATGTTATGTTGGTCTTGTCTTCGACTTAATCCTTGTGTTCTTTATGCTCGTGAAATTGTTGTCATGCTCGTCAAGTGTAGCTGATTTTCAGGGAATGTTAGTGCTCGTCGTCTTTGTCTTGATGATGCTGGTATGAAGTTGGTGTTCGTCTTCGTATTCATGATGCTCATGATAAGATGTTAATTAGATTCTCTTGAGACGCTAGAATGTTCAGAGTCCACGGAGAATAGGGGCCTCGGCACCGAGGTGCCTTCCAGGGGACTTTTCTGAACTTGTAATCTCTACCCTTTGCGAAGCTGCTGGTCGACTTCCGACCGTCAACTGGTCTCGATGTCACTCCCATCTTCGTGTTGTTGATTCTGGCATCCCTCATGTTCTGCTAGTCCTTTCCTCATGTTCATCCTCGTGCTGTTGTTACTGGTCATGGTTCCTCTTTTCTAAGTCTCGTAAAGTCTTGCTGGTATTCTACGTCTTGATGATGCTAGGCGTCTTCCTCTTGTCTTGCTGGTCTTTTGCATTGGCAACTTTCATTATTTGCAAGTTGTTTTCCTACTTACCTCACATCTTAATCTGTTGGTTTTTTTTAAGACAAAAAGGTTCTTGATACTCCTCTACATAAAGGAGTCTTTCAAAGAGAACATGGTGGACTCCAAGTTTTCCATTGATAAGAATCGGACCCTCAGTGCACTTGAGACAAACCTCGTCAATGAAGAAGTTTTCCACAATTTGATAGACGAGAACACGGCCTCGAAAACTGAGGATGAGCTTTGGAGAGGAGCCCGGGAGAAGAGCCCGGTCTTGCTTCAGATGCTCGTTGAGAGCTTCTCTAAACCTGGGGATGTCGTTCTTGATTGCAATGCGTCCATCGGTACCCCACCTAACGTTCTACTTTCTTTCCATACTCTACTTTTTGATCACTAATGCTGAGATTTTGTCATGCAAGAGCTTCTATTTATGCATGTCGAAGAACTGGTCGCCACCTTGTAGCATTGGAGGCTGATGTCGAAATTTATGAAGGGATTCTAAAACCCCTTAATGCCCCAACAACAGAAGATTCAATGTAGCGTAAAAGGAAGCACCAATCTTCTCTAGTTATACCTGACAAGAGGCCTAAAAAAAATCCCCAAAAATAGAATGTGTACGTAAGTCTAAGCCTATTTCAAAATTCTTTACATGCAAATGTAGCAAAGTAATTACCTTCACTTTGTATATTTCACTTCAATGCACTCTGCCATATCATTTAGCTAATTAGTAGTGTGATTCCTTGTGTGGCAGGTTACTGAATTTCTTCCCGTCTCCTCCAAGCTCAGTATTTTCCCTACCTTGTTACATAGAGCCTGTTGCTAGGGAACTAGCATGCCTTGAAACACCTGTGCGTAAGCCTAAATCTCCAAGGTTTAACAAGAATGTCAAGATGTACTTAGACTTGGAGGCAGAGGAGGCAAGTACAAGCGATAGCGGTAACAGTGCCCGCGAGAGTTCAACCTCAACCGATTGTATTACAAGTAAGAATACATCTCTAGAGTCTTGACATGTCATTCAATGCAATTTAACGGAGCTCAAGCAATTATGAATTCAAGGTGTTTCCTTTGTTTACACCATTTTAGCAATTCGTGGATGAACTTGCAAGGTGTGAGTAGTAGAGATCTTTTTTGCAGTATATGGCAAGAACTTTAGTCCGCCTCAAAGGGCACCTTGGCACCAGGGTCCCTAATTTCTCCTTCCAATTTTAATGTTTTCCACTCCCATTTTGAATGTTACTTGAGCAACCTTCAAATTCAAATCCATTTTGTGAAAGTAATTATCCTAAACCCTGATTATATGGATAGAATCATTCATCCACTCTCATCAACATTCATTCACATTCATCCATTCGACAAAATCATCCGTTTCTAGTCACCAAAGTTTTGCAAAAAACAAATGTATATGACGACAATACACCCCATTATTCCAATTGAAAACATTATTTTGGAGACGGCCATAGGTTTCTCGATCACTTTGAAAAAAACATATTTACAAAATTACATGGTAATAGGTTACTGAACTAATGATTCCTCACTGCTCACTGCTCACTGCTCACTGCTCACTGCTCACTACTCACTGCTCACTGCTCACTACCCACTGCTCACTACTCACATTCTAACATTCCTGCCAGAACGAACTGCGACCGCACATCAAGGAAGACCCTATGAACTCCTTTGCATACAGAGAGAAATCTTCACATTTGCAGTTCAAAACAACGTCTGCCTTGTGTTGGAGTAGTACAAATCCGGTGGACCCCAATCCAAGAGGGCATGCTTTGAAGACTTGCTGATGTTGTAGTCCTTCTTGAACTCCCCCTAATTGGCCCGATTGTACGCTCCACCGCTGTTGAAGAGGCCTAGCTCCAGCTTAATCACTTGAATAGCTCCATTCGAGCGACCTCCTTCCTCTTCCTCCAATCGACCGAGTCCCAGGCGGTGTAGCAATCTTCCAACATAGAATTCGGCTACTTCACAACCACCTTAGGATAAGGCAATTTTTGCAATGGCCCTGATTGATTGAGAATGTGCTTACACATTTTTGCGTGATCGCCCTAGGTCATGTTGCCGAAAAACTTGAAGAACTCGCATGACAGCATCCCATCCTTCTCCAACACCGAAGACTTGGCGTCTTTGAACTTTGCCAAGGCCGTCAAAGTCGAATCGACATTGATGAGGTTGCCGTGCGCCGTCGAAGAGATGACATCCGACCAGAGCTTGAAGGTCTCCTTGGACGCGGTGATGATCTTTACCTCGTTTGTAATCAAGAGCCCCTTCGCCTTTCCAGCCTTCATGAGCTCTGCCTGGCTCTTTGCAACGTCGGTCATTGCAAAGCGCTCACGAACCGTGTTAAGAAATGGCTACACATTAGAGAAACAAGGTCAAATCAATTTATCATTAGAGTAGAAGATTAACAAGTCAAGCACGGTCCGAAAAATTGCAAGTTAGCTCGAGTCGAGCTAACTTGCAACTAGAGAGTATACAATATAAGCAATTTGAATCTATATACGACACTACAAAGATACGGTGCAAACTTGCATGTTAGCTCAACTTGAGCTTACTTGCCCAAGCTTGATTTAGAAATATTACCTCGAACTTCTTGTCATTGGCAATCTTGACTGCCGTTCTCCGACCTAACCCGTGAGATCTCCGAATGCATGTGGCGGAGTGCTTCGGCATTGGTCTTCTAGCGTGGATCCACAATGCCCGAGAACCAAGGATATTGGTTGCCCAAGTCGACTTGAACTGGACCAAGTGATTCACGCGATTATAATACGCGGAAATCTTCCTCAGCTTCTCCAGATCCTCCATCCAGACAATGAAACATTGCCTGGTTCGGAAGTGTTTTTTTATTATCTCTGGGACGTTGACATTTATCATTGCCTTTGATGCTCCAACGCTATGCTGGCCGCTGATGATAAAGAAGTCGCAGTCGCAGATGTCTTCAACATTTGTTGGCATAACATCAAGCTTGGGCATGACGCAGAGAGGCTGCTTCTACGTCTTGTCCAGCATTTCGATGTTGTCAGGTTCAGCGCGTTGGAGGGTTTGTGGAGGTTGGTTTACGCGTTGTAAACCAACTAGGAGGTTAAACGGCCCAAGGAAGACCTAGACTCTAGCTCTAGTTAGTAATTAGAGTTAGTATTAGAGTCTTTTGACTTTTAGGGCCTTGGTGGTGTCTTTTGACACCTCATTTGGGACTTGGAGTCCAAATGACCTCCACGTGTAGTGTGGGGAGACTCATCTTTCTCAAGTTGAGTCTCCCACGTGATGGAGTGAGAGAGTGCGTGCGTGCGTGCACTTCTTAAACTTCATTGTTATTATGCGACCATTCTTTAAGAATGGCATTGGCTTGACTATGTGTAGTTTATGAGTATTTTCTACTTGTTTATTACTTGAGAAAGATCATCACTAAGATATGAGTGTATTCCTAGTGATTTAGTAACACTTAAAACCCTCAAAATGTTGTGTATAGGGTGTTTTTGAGCAATGTTTTAGTGCTGAAATTTTTGTTGCAAAAGCTCAAGCATACTTAGATGTGAAAGGGATGAATGTTATGGATAAGGTTGGAAAGAAGTGGCGGAGGATGGCCATATGCCAGCCAACATAGATGAAACCCCGTTGACTTGGAGATTCATCCGTAGTCGGTGGATGAAGCAAGATCCGCTTTGGGCGGACTGTTGACGTTGGAGCTTGCTGGAGGCTGCGTGCAGCGGACCTGCTTGGTGCGACGTGAGGAGTTGACTGGCGCTGCGTGGAAGCGGCTGCGAGGGGCAACGTTGGCGTATCGTTTACAACAAGGAGGGCGTGGGTGATGCAGCGGACTCGTAGCGGACTGGCGCATGTGCAAGCGGAGCCTACATAGACGACTCCGAATCTTGCCACGTCCAACGACGTCTGCAATGGTGGTGATAGTGGTTTGTGTATTTTGGTTGCAGGTCGAGAGCTGGAGGCTGCTGGGGGTGCAGCTTGCATGGTGATGCGGGCGTCGATATTGCCGATCTTACGGGCTTCCATGTGAAGTGCGCACTCGTGTGAAGTATTGGGCGCGACTGTCACCGTGTGTCGACAACTTGTTTTTTTTTGGGCACCTTTTCCCTGCTCGCCATCGCTTCCTCTTGGTTTATAATCTCCAAGCTCACATCGTCCTTCGTGGCCAGCCTCAGAGCGGATTAAGTACCTAAGTGCCAGATACAATAGTCTCCTAGGAGTGCAGTTCAGTCGTCTGAGAACTATACCAGTTGATCAGGTTCGCGCTGGTTTCAAGTTTACACCAGTTTGAACAAGTTGCGCGCATATAATTGGTGTTCGATCAGACTGCGGGCACAGGGACTGGAGAGGTTGCTGGAACGTGAGCTTAGGAGTTGACGACGTTGAAGTTGACGTTATTAATGCTAGAGGCGGAGTGGCCTCGGGTGATTGACGTCGACACAGGAAGTGAGAGCCTGCGAGGAGAGGCGTTGATTTTAGGAGTGAGGTTTGGCGTAGGGTGCGGACGCAGGGTTGTGTGCAGAAGCGGAGTTGCGGTGTGTGCAGACAGAGCGGTGTGGACATGAGTGTGCAATAACCTGCTCTCGTCAGTGCTCGAGGGCGCCGTGATTTTGTAGTAAGTTTTCTAGCAAACTTCGCAGCTGCAGCGAGCGAGCGAGAGAGGTAGGCAGGTAGGTGCATTCACAGGTGCAATGACAGTCGAGGTAGAATGCAGGAGAGTGTTGTGTGCTTATTTGGAGGATTGTTGGTACGGTGCTCATCTGTCCACACAAACACAAGGTGCGAGGTGCGCACAGACACGCATCTCGTTTTCGGCCTGTCGATACCCTACCCGGTCTTATTTATAACCTGCCCGACTATACCCTACCCGGCTACTCCTACTGCTACCTTGTTGCCATTGATACTCGACCGTGGTAAAGACACCCGGTAGGTGTTGGTATCCGGCAGTTGGGACCGTACTCGGCTAGGGTATGATATCCGGCTGTGATACCCGTTTGGTCCCTGATACCAGGATACTGTGTCGATACCCGGATTCTCTACTGATACCCGGATTCTCTTCTGATACCCAGATTCTCTTCTGATACCCGGATTCTCTTCTGATACCCGGATTCTCTTCTGATATCCGGATACTCTTCTGATACCCGGATACTCTTCTGATACCCGGATGTTCTTCTGATGCCCGAATACTCATCTGATACCCGTTTGTCCTGCTCATATCTGGTATAGGGTTGGTGAACGGCTGTGGGGTTGATGACCTGTAGTTGGCTTGAGATCCTGCAGTCGGGTTGATGACCGGCTGTGGGGATTGATAACCAGCAGAGGTGTTGTCACCCAGCATTAGTTTTGATACCCTGTCCGCGTGATACCCGATCCGTTTGAGACCCTGTTTGCTGATATCCGGTACATTGTGGCTGATACCCTCCAGCTGATTGATACCCTCCCGTTCATTTGAAGCCCGGTTTGGGTTGGTCAATGGGTAGGGCTGCTACTTGATACTCTCATCTTGGTTGATATCCGGTGTTGTAGTTGATATCCGGTTCTAGCTAATACCCGGATTGGATATTTTTACCCGCCTATGTTGCTACCCGGTTGTAAGATTGGTACCCCGGTCGCTTGGTTTATACCCGGCCCCTTGGTTGTTGAGCGGCTGTGGGGTTGATGACCTGCAGTCGGGTTGATAACTGGCAGTCGGGTTAATGACCGGCTCTGGGGGTTAGTAACCGAGCGTGGGACTGGTAACCGGTAGTAAGAAACACCCGCTTGGTTGCAGACAGACGGGTTTACGGTATATGCTCAGATTTGCGCACGATACCCGCACTGGGACCGTATGTGTGGTTGCCATACTCGTATGAGGTCAAGAAGGGCTTGCATGTGAGGTCATGTGAGAATCAAGGTTTATTATGAGGGGTGATTGCATACACAGCGCCTGATAGGGGGCAAAGTGGACGCTTGAAAGCTTGCGGGGACTCTATTAATATGGTTTGAGAATTTCAAGGATATTTAAGACTTGAGTTATGGACCATGGAGGGAAGAGGTAAGTCTAAGAAACCCGAGAGGACTAGTGGGCCGAAGGTGGAAATTGATGGCGAGGTGTTGGACACCTTGATCGATTGTTTGCAGAGCCTACGAGTGAAAGATTCCCCAGCCACAGCAAGTGGTAGCCACGGGGACTTTGAGCTTTCACCCATAGCCAAATCTCGCACGGGGCCTCAGAGTTTGCGTAAACCACGCACGAAGGTGTTGAGTGCGAAATCAGTGAAGTATTGGACTTCACTAAGTGGGATGCAGAAGATTCGTTCACTTCGGGTGAAGGAGGGAATTCTAGCACCTTTGTGCCGTGCACGTCGGCAAGTAAGGGTCAAAGACTTGGTGATTGGAGGTAAGGCAGTAATTCTTCGAAATTCTGGGTCAAGTTATGGTGTAGAAGTAGAGGATTTCTCTGCCGGCATACAGTTACCCACCTTCTCCCTCATTTTCACCGAGTTCGAGAGCGAAGGGTTCTTATTCCACACTACGTGGTAGTGGGAGGTCAATACGTGGCAAGAGCGTGCCTCGAGTGTGTGGGATATTCTTACCTTAGAGTTACTGGACTGGGAAGTGACACCTACGATTTATGCTCCAGAGATGAGAGGAACTCATGAGGCCTGGCGATTGTTTGAGTAGAGCACCCAAGTAGCAATCTGAATAATTGGAAGAGTCTTGGTTTTACACGTAGAAACACCCCCTTCTCAGTGGATTCTAGTGAGACAGTGTTGACAGAAAATCGGGGCCAACCAGAAGAGGCAGAGGAGAGTGCTTTGCCACCGGTGGAAGAGGAGGAATTTTTAGAAAGCCCGCAAGTGAGTGTTCTGGTCCCAATTTTACCCACAAAGCCTTACCAATCATACTTTGATTGGGAGGAGATGGCTTCACCATATGGAGGTGGAGAACAAGGGGTACGGAGATTTTCGGGTGCCTCAGGCACCATCGAAGTCGATGACTTCAAGAGGGAGTTCACCATATGGTGTGAACTTCAGAAGTCCCGTAATCCCAACTTCAATCCGTACATGGTGTGGAGAGCATTATTTGGGTGTCTGGTCGGAGCTCCACTCGCGGACTACGGAGAGTTCGAGGCGGCTCATTTCACCGAAATTATGGCCTGGAGGGACTTCTACGCAACGAACTACCTGAACGTGTTTGGTGGAGCACCGAGGGTGACACCTCCACTCTTGTCCAAGGGGAAGATGGAGGAAGGCACGAGCAGAACGGAGGATGTAGAGCAGCCAGAGGTACTAGTAAATCATCCACCTCCATTTAATCCCAGCGTGGGATTCCTCGTACAACTTCATAGAGACTACCAAAGACATAGGGCGGATAAGATGAAGGCCCTGCGTTCCTTCACACGTGGAGGTGACGAGTTTCTGAGAGAGGCTCATGCGAGATTAAGGAGACTAATCTCAGCCACTGACGGAGTTACAGAACAACAGGCAGTGCAACATTGGTACAATAACCTGGACAAGGAGTTGAAAACCTTGGTTCGCAATGAGGCGTTGCGATTAGGAGTACCCACGACACTACGGTTTGTTTTTGAGACTTCGGAGCGGATTGAGATAAACTTATTAGAAGAGAAGGCAGCCATGGGATTTTTCAAACGTAAAGAAAAGGTCCCAGAGAAGGTTAAGGTGGCCAAGGTGGCTATCCCTTCGTTTACTCCAGACTCTGGTGCCTTGTGCTTCAAATGTGGGAAGCCAGGACATCAGAGGAAGGATTACAAGGAAGGTAACACTTCCACACCTCAGACTGGAGGTTTTTGCTCAGGTTGTGGTCCCAAGGGGCATGCAGAGGCTAGCTGCTGGAAGCTTCATCCAGAGTTGAAGCCCACAGGGAGCAAGGGAGCTAAAGGAGGCAAGGAGAAGGAGTCCAAGACCATTGGAGGGGGGAAGAAGAGTTGGAAGGCCAAATTGGCGGAGTTGGAGGCCAAAATAGAAGCTATGCGTGTCAATACTAATGTGGTAGGTGGCAACCCTCACGTTACTCCCACTTTTCATGTTGGGGGCGGTTTTAGCTCCGTGGATGATGAGTTTGGAGACTGCATGTTGAGCGGCATGGCACTTGCCATTAGAGATGGCACACATGAGGCCTATGCTCTCACACTAAGCCATAGTCCAATTTCTAAGGATATTCCACGTAGAGCTACTCCAACTTTGGATCCTCACCATGGAAAGGACAACCAACAAGCCAGGTTGCCACAATCCTTCACGTTAGAAGAGATGGTGCCCACATCGTCCATGGTGCCTCCACCACGACCAGGGGGGACATCCACACGAGCCTCACTACGAGCTGGAGGACTCACAGGAGGTTCGAGAGCACTTATGGAGGCAACTACTTCCGTGTGGAAAGCCTCGTTATTTTCTGCTAAAATGTTGTCACAAGATGGTTTCAGTATGGCAGAAGTTTACAAGAATGTAGCCTTAATGTGTGAGTTGGACAACTCCACGGGGGTTAATGTGTTGAAGACGGAGATAATCAATGCAGAGGAGAGCCAGAGTGACAACGTAGAGGGGCTGCTTTCAGCAGCCATGCGTGTGAAGACAATGGCAGCTAGACCTGCAATTGAGAGATCATCTATTACCCCTGGTGTGGTAGTGGTTGATAATTCCCAAGATATTTTCCAACTCGTTGGGCCTAAGGGGAAGATATTTGTACCTCAACGTGTACTTCTGGATTCGGGAGCTCAACCTTTGATGTTGGGAGCGTCTGCTATGGCACGGTTGGAATTAACTGGGGATACTTTGGAGAAGTGTCCCTGGACCATTAGCACATCCATGCGGGGTACAGAGCACGCTACAGGGATCACAAGGGCTGAGTTGGTATTACAACTCAACCAAAGTGATGTGGCAGATGCCAGTTCTATGAAGGTGAAGGGAATCGTTACGGAGGCCAAGTTGTATGATGTCTTGGTGGGCTCAGCGGTGCTATACCCTATGGGATTCACCTTGGATTTCTAGGAGGAGTCAGCAAGCTATAGACCAGGATGGCAAGCAGGAGATGGGCGGGAGGCTCATCTGCCAGCTGGATTTGTTCGAGTTCTTACTGGTAACTTTGCTGACGTGTTTGCCTTCTCTGGATTTTATGACCACACTTCAGAGAAAGTGGGTGTCTACACGGGCAATACGAGTGGCGGAGTGGAAGAAGTTCACCAACCTGCGATTGAAGCGGCGTGGAGTACCACAACCTAGTTGAGGGAGGCCGCGGAGTTAGCAGTGGAAGAAGCATGGCAACACTCTATGCTACCACAGATGCAACAGAAGCCTCGAGTTGACCAAGACATGGGGCCTCCATTAGACACTGCTACCATCCATTGGAAGGCACCAATGGATGGCATCGTATTGTTGGAGCTCTTTGGAGGAATTAGCACAAGATTGGCAGTTTTTTTACAGGCTGGGATCAAAGTTAAGCGCTACATTTACATGGATGTGGATGAAGCAGCAAGGCATGTGGCCAAGCGTCACACACGGCGACTAAGGACTCAATTTCCAGAGTCGTTGGCCACTAGTGCCATCAAAACCTCCTTCTCTACACTTGTGGGTGATATTTCCTTGTTGTCAGACGATGACATTCACCGTGTGGGTCATGTGGACCTTGTCATTGCAGGATGGCCTTGTCAAGGCATGTCTATGACAGGCAATCAGAATGGGTTAAAGGATTCCCGTTCTTCCAGGTTCTTTGACATAATTCGAGTGCTTTGGTTGCTTCAGACTTTTCAGAGGCAACCGCCTGGTTATATTGTAGAGAACGTGCCCGTGGTGAGCAGTTTGAGGTCTAGGACACTCGAGAGTATGCATAGGATCCATCAGACTCTGGGTTTGTTTGTGTTAATTGATGCGGCTGTAGTAGAATCCAGGGCACATAGACCACGCTTGTGGTCGACAAACCTGGCACCAGCAGAGTTGCTACAGTCCGTGGTAGGTCGCATTAAACGCCCAGATGTGTATGTGAGTGATATTTTGGATCCTCACAGGACACCACGGCGCGTGTATCACAATGACTAGGCACCATTAGGGGTGGTTAACCGCAAGGGGGAACCACGTAGGGCCTTGCCCACGTTGGTTAGTTTTGCACGGTCTTATGCTTTCAAGGATAATGGCCCTGGACTTGTTTGGGATTCATTGTCTCAGGAGATGGTAGAGCCCAATGTAGATGAGAGAGAGAGAGCCATGGGCTTTTCCACTAGCACCACCGATGTGCCTGGAATTTCAGAACCACAGAGACGGTTTTTACTTGGTCAAGCAATGGATTTAAATTGCCTGACTTGGATTGTATCGTTAGTGGTTGCTAAATAGAAGCGTTTAGCTTCTAGTTTGAGTAGATACATGGGTTATTATGAGTTGCGGGCGGCAGGAGAACCACTTGCCTCTGTCAAGGTGACAAGCAAGGTGGTTGGGGGCGAGAAGGCCTTTGCAATTCATTCATGGAACATGTGGGATACCGCAAACATTTTTGCGACCACCAAGGCAACAGATCTTCACTATGGAAGAGAGAACTGGAGTGAAGGGAGCAGATTGGCTCACCAGAGGATGGATTTGGAGGATGTTGTGGAAAAGATCTTCTTCGAAGAACACACAGCTCTTCACATGGAAGAAATTGACAAACTTGGTCAGTTGGAAGGACTTGGGAGCGTTATTGAGGAGGAAGGACGAGAGTCTCCTTCATAGGGGATTCAATAGCAACCAAGGGTGGAAAACCTTGCTCCAAAGGAACCGAAGGAGGTCGTGACTAAGGACACTTGGAAACCAAGAGTAGGCTTGGCGGATGGAGCAGTGGAGGTGGAGGAACATGAGTTCTTGAAGGAGTATCTAGATTGTTTTGCTTTCAGTTTACATGATTTGGGAGTGTTGAAGGGGCAAGAAGTGCGTATTAACTTAACCGACGAAGCACCAATTTATCGAAAGCCATACAAGTATAGCGACATGGAGCGGAAGATGATTCGTGCTCGCACAGAAGAATTGATGGGTGTAGGGTTGGTGGAGTTGGCTCCTCCAGATTGTGAGTATGCATCAGCAATGGTTATGCCATCCAAGGACATATATGGTAATTGGACTCAGAAAAGGATGTGTGGTGACTATAGGAGAATTAATAAATTCGCTATGCCATGCCAACTCCGGAGGAGAACTTTGAGGCCATTGGCCATGCCAAGGTATTTGGTACGTTGGATTTACGCTCTGGATACCACCAGATTGGATTGAGAAAGAGAGACAAGGAGAAAACCGCATTCTGGGGCATTGGCAGAGATGGAAAGGACCGGTTGTTTCAATCGAAGTTTCTACCGTTTGGATTGAAGAATGCTCCAGCAGAATTTCAAAGGGTTATGGACAGAGTATTCTTAGGGTTGGATTTCGTGAGATGCTATATCGATGACATCATTGTCTTTAGCAGGAATCGAAAGCAACATAGACTACACTTAATGGAGGTTTTTGCTAGATTGAGGCTTCATGGATTAAAGTTGCACCCTGGTAAGTGCAAATTCTACTTTGATCGCATTGAGTATTTAGGCCACATGATTTATCCAAGTGGATTAGGTGTAGTAGCTAGCAAAGTGGAAGTAGTGATGTCTATTCCTAGACCATCAGATATTAGTAGGCTGAGAGCATTTCTGGGGTTGTGTAACTATTATAGAAAGTTTGTCAAAACTTTCAGTGCTATTGCCAAGCCATTAACCATGTTGACAAAGAATGATCAACTTACATCTGGGGATATGAGTAAGAGGTGGCCTTTCAACAATTGAAAGACCGTTTGGCATCAGCACCAATACTTCGGAGGCCTATAGCAGGAAGGACGTACCAGCTACATACAGATTGGAGCTCGTTGGGGATTGGTGCAGTATTGACGCAAATGGATGATGATGGCAAGGAATTTGTGATTGCGTATGCCAGCCGGTCCAACAACAATGCTGAGGCTTAGTATAGCTCATACGAGGGGAAATGCTTGGCTGCGATATGGGCAATTGCTCATTTTTTATGTTACCTTTATGGTAATGAATTTCTGTTAGTTACAGATCATCAGCCTTTGAAATGATTGATGGAGTCTGATAAATTGACAGCAAAATTAGCACGGTGGGCCTTGATGTTGATGGAGTATGACTTCAAGGTGGTTCACAGGGCAGGTTTGGTCAATATGAATGCTGATGGCCTTAGCCGCAATCCAATTCCAAACCAAGAGGATGATACAAGTACTAGGTGGCATACTGAGGGTGAAATTGACCCTTTGCCAGGTTGGCATTGTTTGGGCTTTCTGGGGATATTGGCAATGAATGGAGACAGTACCGAGGAAGCTACTGTGGCCACAGTAGATGAGGATGGAGGTGAAGAGTCTGGGGACGCCAGAGTTATCCACGAAGACACGAATGTGATGCAGTTCTTGAAGGATGGAGAAGCAGTGGCTTCATGGTCTCATAAGGAGAGAGATAGGGTTCTACAACAAGCTAAGAGGTTTGTGTAGGAGAGGATTCACCTTGTGAGAGTGTGGCCAGATGGTACTATGAAGGTAGTACCAGCTCCAACAGAAAGAATGAAACTGATTAAAGACACACATGAGGACCTTGGACACTTTGGAGTGCGGAGGACTTATACTCTACTTCAAATTCACTATTGGTGGCGTGGAATGCAATCCCAAGTGCAAGCTTTAGTGGCCCGGTGTATGGTGTGTGACCAGGTACGAGCGTCTTTTAAAGCTCCAATGCCTCAGTTACAACCTTTGCCAATTATGGGCTTAGGATATAGATGGAGCTTGGATTTTGCTGGTCCATTACCAGTGACACCTCGACACAACAAGTATGTGTTGGTAATCTTTGAGCATTTCTCGAAATGGATAGAGTTAGTGGCATTACCTGATAAGTTTAGTGAGGGAGCCGCTTATTCATTTCTTGACCGTGTTCTGAGTCGCTTTGGAGCCCCAACATAGGTACTCACAGACCAAGGTAGAGAATTCTTGGGTGAGTTTCAAACGTTGTGTGAGCAAGCGATGATTGATCATCGCACTACTTTGAGGGATCACCCCGAAGCAGATGGATTGGCGGAGCGCATGGTGTAAACCGTCAGGAGGGGGCCCCGGAAGTACAGCTTGAAGAAATGACACCACCAGGATTGGGATTTGCAGCTACCATGGATAACAATGGGCTATCGGTTCAGCAAACAGGCATCCTTGGCGTCTTTTTCACCTTACTATCTATTGTTTGGAAGGCACCCGATTTTACCGAAGGCCATTCAAGCAGATGTTGACACCGTGTTGGCTAACATGGACAATCCAGACACGTGGACTCAAGAATGTGAGCAACGTGCAGATTTGTTCAAAAGGGTGATGCCTATGGCATTGGAGAACCTCTCCATTGCTTAACATCGGGATACATTGCGCTATGCTACAATACGGGGAGGTGGTTATCGACCGCAGGTGCGGCGTTTCACGACTGGAGACTATGTGTATTTGCAGCTAGCAGCGCCCACCACCTTGGATGTGACAACAGGAAGGATAATCTTGAGAGTTCGTGAGGTGAAGGACTCAGGAGTGTTAGTGTTGGAGGGTCGTGATGGCAAGAAGTGAAAGGATCACACACGTAATTGTGCACCTTGCGACTTGCCACACATTGATGAGACGATACACCCTGGTCTCTCTCACATCTCTACTGGATTACGTTGTCGGTTGTGTGGTAGTGCCAAACAGGCAGCCACTATGGTTATTTGTGACTTATGTTCTACGGGGTGGCATTTAGAATGCTTAACTCCACCTCTTTTGGAGGTACGAGTGGGTCAATGGTCTTGTCCTGAATGTTTAGCACGTTGAGGGTCTGAATAGACAAAGTCTAGCATTAAAAATATGTTGAAGGCAATTAACGATGGGGCTCTACTTGCACCCGGCCTGCCCTTTGTTTGTTCAGTCTTTTAGCGTCTTTTCATGCGGATCACATTGGTTCTATGGTTCTGAGAGGTTTTCATTCGCGGTCATCATTCAATTTACATAAACTGTGTGGTTCGCCGATGTGAAAGGGGCTTCAGCACGGGCGAAGGGGGCGAGTAAAGGGGTACTTGGAGACCGCTTACTATTTCTTGGTGTACGAGGTTATGGGCCATTTATTTCTTTTTCCTAAGTCTGGATTGCTGAAAGCGTGTTAGTGTGTATTGTACTATTGTTTGATAGAAGTAACGATGGTGGTTATGTCAGCGTTACTCTCGAGTTTTCTCTGACCGTGCGCTCTCACTTGATTAGCACGATGTTATCTTGGCACGATGCAGTTGTGCAGGCCAATGTAATAATGCATCAACTCCTCCATGCCTCGAGGTTTGAATGCACGGATTGTCCACTCCGGTGGTGCATTATGTAGCCTCATCACGTCGAGCTCAAAATTCTTCTCTCTGTCTCCAAAGAAGAAGCAGCCGTGACACTGCGTCCAGAATTTCTGGTAAATCTCTTGGACGTTGGTATAGTCGACTGTCTCTCCGTACCCGAGCGCATGAGGGAGCTCTAAAAGTGCACAGGCCATTGAATTGGCCAACTCCTCCTGTGATGTGAGCTTCGTCTTCTTCCTTGAAGAGCTCTCCGGCTTCTTGGCAGCTGAGCACTTCTTGACGGGGGAAGCAGAGAGCGTGTTGCGCAGGGTGCTTCGACTTGTTCTTGCGCCTGGTGTTCTAACCGGTACAAACGCTTGACTCAACTCTTGGCTACCGGTCTTGGCTTGACACTATCGAAATCAATATAGGGCGCCTATCCGCGATTGTCTTTGCCTTCTCTAGAGCGGCAAAGGTAATCATTCTGGATAGAATGACGGAGAGTTTATTGGCTACAGTCTTTGCTTTAAGCAGCTGACCACTATTAGTCTCCCATTTTTTAAGTGAGATTTTTTGGTCGACCTGAGCCACTACTTCTTCAAGTTTGGACACCCTAAGTGAATCGACACAATCGTCAATAGAGAAGGGAGATAAAACATTGTTCACTACAATTATAGTAAACATATATGGCTCTATAGACTCAGTGGTTGTCACACAGGATAACTTAACGTGATCGTTATCTTCGTGGACTACATGAGTAATCCTGGTCGTGTAGTGGATGTGGTGGGATTCAACGACATCACCAGCAAAGGTCTGATCAAACACTAGATTATCTGTCCAAGGGGCCCACATAAGCGTCCACTTCAGTGTCATTGTTGGGTCCTTGAGCTCCCAGCAATCCAAGTGGTTGTTGTCGTCTCCATCGTTATCATCAAGGTCGACGGGCTTTTGTTGGAAGAAGTGCTACAGTTGAGTCACCATCCTATCCCTCTCATTTCTGCACCCATACGATACCGAGCACAGACATCAAATCTTTGAAATGTCAATTCAAATAAGATGGAGAGGTTATCCTTTAGCTCAACTAGACCTAAATTGTACCCAAATACAAACTATGTCAGTAATACTTTGCAACATTATATAGCCATTTTGAAAACTTCCCTAGACCTAATTAATCAACTCTTGTCTACTTCTTGTGCAACTCCCCAAACCGTGGAAAAGCTTACGAACCGATTCAATCACTCACAAACCTCACGCTTCGAGATTCTCAAGTGGTTGGAAAGGGAGTGAAGCTTATGCACGATTCAGAAAGTTGCACGAGAAGTAGACATGAGTTAAGATACGAGACTAATAATACAAGACATTAAATATGGCTGTATTTAAGCTGAAGCTCCATCTTTAGCTCGACTCGAGCTAAAGTGTACCCAAATACAAAGTATGACAATAAAACGCTAGAACATTATATTGTCATTTGAAAAACTTCCCTAGACCCTATTTATCAATTCTTGCCTACTTCTCGTTCAACTCCCAAAACCGTGGAAAAGCTTACAAACTGATCCAATCACTCACGAACCTCACTCTTTGAGGTTTTCAAGTGGTTGGAGCGTGACTGAAGCTCATGCACAATTTATGAGAGGTGAACGAGAAGTAGACATGAGTTGAGATACTAGACTGCAAATACACGACGGTTAACATTGTTGTTTTTAAGCTAATGCTTCATCATTACCTCCACTTGAGCTAAAGTATGACCAATTACTTAGTTCGTCAGTTCAATTTATTAACGTTTATACAATTATTTCGAAGGACATCACCAGACCCTATGAATCAACTCACGTCAACTTGTCGTGCAACTCCCTAAACCGTGGAAAAGCTTACGAACCAATCCAATCACTCACGAACTTCAGGCTTCGAGGTCCTCAAGTGGTTGGAACGGGACTGAAGCTCATGCACGATTTAGGAAGGTGCACGAGAAGTAACATGAGTTGAGTGTTGGACTCCGTTTTCCACATGGTGCCGGAAGTAACCTTAAATTCCGGCCAAAACAAAAAAATTAGTTAAATAGTTACATTAGTTCGTGCTAGAATACAACCTATATTCTTGATGTAATAATAAAGTCAAATGGGCCAGACTGTAAACACTTAATAAGCCTAAAACTGTTAAAAGCGGAGCCGCAGTAGTTACTGGAATTCCGGGGCAGTCAGTTATCCGGAACCGTCAGCCGGAACCGTCGCCATCAACTGTCATCATGATGCCGTACTAACGGCCGAACTACTTCAGGCTGGGGTTTGGGGGGGAAAACTCTTTCTTCTCCATTTCTTCCTCGCGTACTGGGTTTCCGCATTAGGATTTTCTCCTTCTCTCTCTCTCTCTCTTACAGTTTTCTAACTGCTAGCATTTAGGGTTTGAAGCTTAGACGGTTAGAACGGACGTGCGTCCGTTAGGGAGAGTTTTTGTGAGGACGGTGCGTGTAGGGACTATCTTGAGAGACTATGAGGTGAGAGGAATTCCCATGAAGTCTGTATCGATGGCCAAGAAGAAGCGAAGAGACAGAGATGGGCGCGGCCGGAGAGACGAAGAACCGGTAGTGGTGCTCCCACCCTTGGCCCGCGTCCTTCCGGACATTCCAGAAGACCTTGACGAGTTTAACCTACTGAAGTTGAGCCTGAAGACGATGGGCTGCGAGGGTTTGCTCGAAGTCCCTTGGGGCATGCGGGAGGAGGTCTACCTCCGGGAACTCATAGGCACCCCGGACGAAAAGTACAAGGGGTTGCTGAGAGCCCATCCGAAAAATTGGGGAGTTCCGGAATGGTCTTAGGCGTACGACTTCCGAGGCGGCCACACCAAGGTGGTAGAACGGCGGGACGAGTTCTTGACGGACAAGTTTGCCGGACCGGCGGATCCGAAGGACGGCTACAACCTGCAGGACCTTAAGCACTTGGTCGCCCAGCTCGTGCTAGGGTTTTTAAACCCTATCTTCCATCCGGAAAAGCCGAAGCGGGTGGTGGCGAAGTGGGCCTGCACTTTCCTTGGAGCGCTCCGAGAGAAGATAGTTGTAGACTGGGGGACGCTAATGACGGAAATGATCAACCGTCTTGTAGCCAACCTCCAGAAGGTGAAGAAGACGGCAACACTTTTGGCATCCTATGTGGTACACCTCTATACTCACCACCAACAGCTTACTTTGGCGGAAATCCGGAAATACGACAAAGTCCTCAATTTCTAGAAGTACGGAGGGGACGAGTATGTAGATGAAGAATCCAGAGAGGAGGAGGCTGCGCCTGAAGCAGCTACCACAAGCACTCCGGAAGGCTGGAAGGCTCCGAAGAGACCTCGGGGGAAGGAGCCCGAGGCGGAGAGTTCGGGCATCCACAGCTCATCCACGTCGTCTGGAGAAGATGAGTCCGGACCCTCAGAAGGGACCAGCCGGAAGAAGAGGAAGGTGGACCGGGACGACTTCAAGGGTCAGCTCAAGCTGATGGATGAGCTCACCCGCGACATTGGCTGGAGAGTTGGTCTCCTTAAGGAGACCAACTACATCATCACCACCAGCGTGGAACAAATCTTCCGGAGTCTGGGCGTCGAACGGCTGGAGGACGCCATCAATAGGGTGGAGGAACTCCGGAGCCGGGAGGTGGGCACAAAGGCGCTGCACACCCAGATTGCTTCCCTGTACAAGGCCAGTAATGACATAGACAAGAAGATGAAGCAATACCTCGCAAAGGCAGCGTTGGCGGTGACGGCCCGGAAACTAGTTGAAGGAAAGGCCAACGCTTCCGCAGCAGCCTTGCTTGAGGTCAGGGCAGCCTTGGAGTTTTCGGTTGACGTGATCAACCGGAGCCGGCTCTTCACCAAACTAGTGGAGAAGAAGGAGAAGGTCACCCGAACCAACATCATCCGGTTCCTCCTTGATCAGGCGGATAAGATGGGACGGACCTGGGAGCAGATGAAGCTGCTGGTCGACAACATCGTCGTGGAGTTTCCGGAAGAACCAGTAGTACCTGGACCGGAAGGCACCCCGAACACAACACAAACTGCAGACCCTCCGAAACCACCGGCCAAGACCACTCCAGCTCCGGGCACCTCAGCGAATCCGGAGTCTCTAGACACTTCGTAGCCTCGAACACTGGCGGAGGGTATCGTGCTCCCCAATCCGAGCACAAGCGAGATCGTGAAGAAACTTCCAGACCTTCTGTCGCCACCCAACATAAGACTGCCAGATACTCCGGCGGAAGGTGACCTCCCAAATCCACCAAGGTCCGTGTCTCGGAGATTAGCGCCTGGACCAAGGAGTTTTTCCGGAAGCTACAGGGACTTGGTCCAGGAGACCAGGTCAGCTTCCGCGACGGGAACACCAGCACCTCCGGTCCCGGAAGGATCACCGGAACAGCCCCTTCTACCGCCGGACGCAAGGACTCCAGTGGTTGTTGTTCCTCCAACAGCCGGACCATCGACTCAAGGGACGACCCTTTCGCCTGCAACGTCAAAGAAGGCAAAGGGCAAGCAGCGCGTTCCGGTGGAGATCTCCCCCTCCCGCCAAAGTGGGAAAAATCGGGGCCCAGGTGCTCCGACTTAGGTTAGTCAGGCTTTGTATTTCCTTTTCTTGTTTTCTTGGGCTTAGATTCCGGATCATCAGCGATTAACGATGGGGTCCCAGGTGCACCCGGCTGCTGACGGAATCGACTGCCCAATTTTATAGTTAGGATAGGAAATCCGGAGACGGAACTATTTCGAGATTTGTGGATCTGAGATCCGATCTGGAACTTTTTAAGATTTCTCGGATCTATAAGATAAGATCTAGCGGACTTCCTGTAGATGGCTAGGCGGAAGGCTTAGTTTAGAAGGAATGTAGTTAGTACTTAGTGGTGAGGTTTTGGCAAGAACCGTTGTTCTTGTTCTTCTCAGGTCAAAATAAACTTCACTCCCTTCTACTCAGACTTGCTCTCTGGTACTTTTGGTGTGGTATTTATGACTTGTGAGGGCCTGATCCATTCTTGTGTGTACTGTTGTATGAACGATTTGTCTGGAATAGTGTAACTTGAGTGTTTAGCCAGAGGGGGAAATTATCAAGGTCAGTGTCAGGAGATCGCCTGGAAGAGCTGGAGAGAGCTATTGCAAAGGTGTTCCTGGTAGTCTCTAGGGTCCGGAAGAAGCCAAGAGGGGAGGAGATGAACTGCAGAGGTGTTCCTGGTAATCTCTAGTTCACGGAAGAATCCGTCTTAAACTAGATTCTGGTCAGCGACCGGAGTTCTTCCCTAAGATAGGAAAAAGCCTGATACAAAGATCTAGACAGAGTACCCATAGCGAACGGTGAGCCTCTGTTCTGGAGAATCGCAATTGTACTCCCCGGAATATCGTTGTAGTCCAGACTTAGTTTTGTGTGACCGCGTCCGGAAGGCCTTCTGGATGTCGTGAGAGTCTGAGTCTAGCAGCAGCAATCAAATCATTGGTTAGCTTTGTAGGGAGAGTGGTGTTTGGTCACTATAAGTTCCGGATAGTGGGTGCATAGCCACTTTAAGTCATAGGGCAGTGGAAAATCCAGCCACTTACACAAAATAGGATCAGTGGACTCCGGCCACTCGTTTAAAAACTCCAGGAGACTCTGAGGAGGAACAGAGGCAAATAATACTACCCTCCAGATTTCCGGAAATTACCTTCCGGAAACCATTGTACATAATCCGGACCCCGGAAGGATCCGGATCTACTCTATGGAAGTGAAGAATATAGCTAATTCATAAAAGGATTGTTGGGATAAAGTTTAAGTAATCCGGAGTATTGGAGAAAGAATATTAGGTCTCTGTGGGAACGAAACCGGAGCGGTTACTCTGGAAAGCATTTAGTGACGATTGGGTGCATTCCGGAGGAATACTGTCTCTACGAACTGCAACATTGAGATACTTGACTGCAATTACACGACGTTTAACATGATTGTATTTAAGCTGATGCTTCATCTTTAGCTCGACTCGAGCTAAAGTGTGACTACAGTATGGTTGTACAATTTTGCTACGACATGCAATCATCCAATTAGCATACATTGACTCTCTGACCGAGACGAGCATTGATAAACACAATGATTCTACTAATACACATTCCCTTGCAATCTTATAAACCGAGCAGCAACTTATTAATCGATCCAAGCGCTCACAAACCTATAATAGTATGGTTCGCAAGTGGTTGGAACGGTGAATAAATTAATGCTTAATTTAGAAATTTCCCGAGAAGCAGACATGATTAGAAATCTTTGTGACATCGCTGTCATCGGTGAATTTAACTTCTGACATGTTTATAGCTGCATAAGTAGTGGTGTTTGGGTTGTGGTATAAGTGATTTGTTTCACACTTTAGCTCGATTCGAGGTAAAGCGTATTGATTCAAATGAATTTTGGGATATTTTTTTCAAGAGACTGGGTTTGAGAGTAGATAATATCGTCACTTTAGCTCGAGTCGGGCTTTAGCGCGACCAAAGACGCACTGACTTAATACATTTTAGCTCGAGTCGAGCTAAAGTGCGAACAGAGATGCACTGGTCCTGTACATTTAGCTCCTGTCAAACTAAAGTGTAGTGGTCTAGTACATCTTTGGCCGCACTTTAGCTCGACTCGAGCTAAAGCCAACAGTGTGCGCTATTGGCCACACTTTAGCTTGGCTCGAGTTAAGGTGTGTTGACCGAAATGCTGATTTTATTAAAAACCGTACAGATTTGTCTTCCATCATATAATATTCAAGGCGTAGGATTTAGGGCTCCTGGGTGAGAGTATGGATTTTACCTTTCAGTCATTGCTTATGAACTTTAACCCCAGTATTATTCTGCTGGAACTAGACGTCTTGTAAGAAGAATAACATTCCAAACTATTAGAAGCATAACCTCCTCACAAACCATATCTCAAACTCTATGAACTAATCGATTATGAAGACATACAGGATCACGTGAAGAAAAAACCGCACACAACAGCAATATAAACACAAGTAGCCGAACCCAAACACACACAATCAATTAACCAATAATTCTATCCCAAAACACCAAGCCTGAACACACACTCAACACCCATTGAGCACCTACACGTTTCAGATAACATGCGCAACAAACCCTAACACAAACTCTAAACAAAAGCGCAACTACTAACACAAACTCAACAAACTCTACACAAACACAAGCGCAACACAAACACAAACACGAATACAAACACGAAGACAAACATGAACTTGAAGAACACAAACACGAACACGAACACGAACACGAAAAGGAGAGAGAGAAAGAGCTGGCTTGCGGCCCGATTTGAGGGTGTAGAGGAAGATGTCGAAATCCTAATCCGTGAGTACGGCTCCAGTAGCCGCGCGGTACCCTCGGGATACCCTTGAGATTGCCGCGATACCTTCGGAATGCTCCCTCAGATATCCGATTAATACCCTCGAGTATTACGGTGGATGCACCACCATTCTTTAATATTTTTCCTTTTCGATGTTCAATTTGAATTCGTGTTTTTTGCATAATTTCCATTTTGTTTATAAGAAAAAATGAAAGCTTCTTGAAATTTCAAAATTATACGCATTTATGATTTCTCTACTTGTAAGTTTCCAAGACAATTTCTCTGAGCCTAAAACACTACAAATTTGTATATCCTAAGGCAAAGATCGGGAGGCAAAGAAAATAAAATATTTCTAATTTCAAACAAATTATCTCAATTAAGACTTATATATTGACATATTCTTCATAATACACAAACTTTGATTGCAAGGACGTGAACGATTCATGTGTTTAAGGTTAAAAACATGATTAAAGTGTTGGTATTTTTTCATGCTCTAAGTGGATCAGTTGGCTTTCACCTGACACAATTTCAAGTTCTGCATTACACAAGGTGTAAATTCATTACCATCGTTATATATAAGTTCCTCCTACACTAGTTATTAGGTGTTGGAGAGGGGTGAAGCCTACTTAAAATAGTTTTCAAGCTACGACTTAAGATTCTATTACTTTGAATTCAAGTTTTTCTTTTTTGTGAGTTTGATATTTTTTACTTTGAGAATCGAACAAACAATAAGTATGTTAAGACCACATCTTGTAGTAGTATAATTTTAAAATAAATGTCGGTGCATACTTAAGCTCCATTGGAGCTAAAGTGTGCATATTTTCTTTTTAGTTCCCTACATTTAGTGATGGTGCACACTTTAGCTCTAATAGAGCTAAAGTGTGAATTTTTTCTTTTTATTTCACTTCATTTTGCTTTTAGTGTAACGGTACAATTAGTGTACTTAGACCATCTCCACCCCTGACAGGAAATTTTCCACGCCAGGGGAGGAGGTGCCCAAGTTTGAGATGACGAGAGAGGGGTTACCCTTTCCTTCCCGCACCCGTCCCCAAATTGGCCACTCTAAGGGAATGCCAACGCCCGGCGTTGACGCCGTAGTTGGCCAATTTTTTTTTGGGTTTTTATTGTTTTTTTAATTCCCTCGTGTCATTACATGATTGGACACATGCTCCCGGGGAATTTTGGTGTCCACTGTACTTTTTGTAAATTTATTGTTCAGAAGAACCGGCGCCGCTACCCTGGTGGGTCAGGATACCGGCTTGGGCCTCGCGGAGTGGGCTTAACCGTGTTCGTTCCTGGATTCCGGCATATCTCCCAGACCCTCAACCCCGATGGAGATGCTCTTTTTCTACTACACTATTTGTCAACAAGTTGGCAATTAGTTTTAGCCACCATTGTCATGAATATTATCCCTCATTCGTTCACCTACTGGAGTTCATTTTGTATTAGCCCTTAATCAAAACCCTACCCTAGCACACAAATTTGATACTTGATAAATAGAGTTAGCTCAGAATCTTCTAACTACCGGTTGCCATGCATTTATTCTTCTTGTCTCATCTTCAACCTCAAATTCTTATCGTCTTATTTACAACTATTCTCATTCTTATCTCTTGCATTCCTTTTACATTATTTAGGAATATCTAATGAATATTTAATGTGTAATCATATATTTAGCCAATAACTAATGACTTTGTAATGAATTTTTATAGAATATTTAATGTATATTTGTATATCTAATACTTTTATGAACAATTAAAGAATATTAAAATATTATTTAATGAATCTTTAGAGTTTTAAAAGTGTATTTTATGATTGTTTAATTAATATTTGTATATTTTATGATTATTTATAGAGTATTTAATGTATTATTAATGAATAGTTAATGAATAGTTAATAAATTTCTAATGTAAAATCAATGTGTATTTGAATATTCAATGAGTACTTAATGAATAGTTAATAAATTTCTAATATAAAATCAATGTGTATTTGAATATTCAATGAGTATTTAATGAATATTTACTGAATATGTAATGCACATTGAATGCATATGTGATGGATATCTGATGAGTATTTTATTTGTATTTCTATATTTATTTTATGTTTGAGTTTTTTCCTTTTCCAATATTCTTTTCTTTTCTCACTTTCGTTTCCAAAAGAATGTTCTTATTTTTCCAATCTTCTACTTGTAGTTTCATTTTCCCTCCATATGTACATTCTACTTTGTCCAATTTTTGAGATTTTCCTTTTGCTCCATACCTACGTCCTATTATTCCAAGGTCTTTCTTGCAAATTCTTGTTTTTCTACATGCACTCAACCCTTCTTTACCTTGATGCTCAAGATGTACATAGTATCATTTTTAAGGTTTCATATACTAGCTCTTCACAAGTAAAAAACTTTATGTTCCACTATTTACTAGGATTGGCATTTAGTGTAGTAGTTGACATTTAGTGTAATATAGTTTTGTCACTACACTTATTGTAAATTTCACAATTAGTGTATGGGTTCGTATTTAGTGTCCACTACACTAGAAGCCATCTTGTGTGTAGTGGAGCTAAAGAGTGCATTTTTGCTTTCTAATCCACTACATTTAGTGATGGTGCACAATTTAGCTCTAGTGGAGCTAAACTGTGCGTATTTTCTGTTTAGTTCACTACACCTAGTGATGGAGCACACTTTAGCACTATTGGAGCTAATGTGTGTGCACACATTCCTTTTAGTTCATTGCACGTAGTGATGGGGCACACCTCTGCTAAAAACCGAGCTGATGTGTGAGCAATGTGTATTTCCACTTCTTCAAACAATCATTTTAAACTCCCTACTTCTCTTTATGGTTAAGTATTTCAGAAGGTGAAATAGAAATCTTTTGACTTTTAAAAGAATTTTCAAAATATGTAAACCTAAATTTTCAATAATAATATTAAAAAGCAAAAAAATATGACGATCTCTTAGTCTTCAGTGGATATGAAGTCTAAGTATTCTTGGTACCCTAAACCAAAAATATGTGACAATGTTTAAAAATGTATGAATTGGGATATAATCTTATTTTTCACTAGAAAAATAACATGTTTTTTAACAATATCAAACGTTCTAATATTACTTCTATGTATTGAAAATATCACATTCAATAGCCTATTATAGCAAAAGGTTTTTAAGTTGCTCAACGTGCCGGCAATCGAGAAGTTTATCTTTTGGCTAGCATGACTTTTATTGAAGACGTTCAATGAGAAAATCAATTTCTTAATAATATGCATCATCTCTTCTATCATCCTTCTACAAAATTTTGAGAATTTAAAATATAATTTGCGACCACTGGAACGTGCTCAAAAACTAATTATTCTTTTATTGCATGTATAAGTAAATCCAAAATTACTTACATTATGAACATTAAATTATGCTTGATGCACTAAGTGATACACTTTGTATTAGTAATATATTTTATATTTTGATTATCCTTTTTTTGTCATGAGGAGGTCATTTCATTTCTTGTTCAAATCTTTTAATATTGTTCTACTCTCTATGATTTACAAATGACAAAGTCTTTAATTTCACGTCAAAACATGAAATAAATTGTGTGTGGTCAAGAATTCCTCCATCTTTCATGTCATGCTTAGATTGTCACATCCTAAACTCATGATAATACAATGTGAACTCAAGAATAAGATATTTTAATCCAACTATTAGTTTGCGCACATTTTCAGTCTTTGAGTACTTAATAGATAGTAACCAATTTCAATTCCAAATCCAGACCATGGGGACACTTGGGATTCTTACAAAAGAATGAACATTCTAAATTGATTACAAAATAGTAACATTATGCGCTTTTTAAAAACCCCAAAGAAATGATGTCTACAGCATGTTTGAATACATACTTTTTTGCTCAAAATACACGCGCACATATAATTTGTTTTTTGCTTTTTTAATGCTACTCGTTCGTTAAGGTCTTTGCTTTTAACTTTATAACAAAGTACTATTTGGATTGTAATACAAATTCATTCAAATTATCTCAATATTTTCTCTACATTTCCCTATACCTTAGTTGAATTGTCAATATCTGGAACATTCAAAGTAATAGTAAATTGAAATGAAATATCATCAGAAGGATAACACCTAAACCAAGGACCCTAAACTCTAAACCCTAAACCTGAACCTAAATTTTAAACCCTAAACCCTAAATCCTAAATCCTAAATCCTAAACCTAACCCTAACCCTCAGCGTAATCCCAACCCTTAATCCCACAATTACGTGTATATTACTCGCATGTGCGAGTATATTCGAGGTATGTACTCTTCCTAATTTAGTCAACCGGGATATAAACAGATATTTAACTAAATGTGGACAAAACGATCAATTGTGGACCAAATTAGATACTTGTGATGACCCTAAACACCTACTAGATTGTCCTAAAATATACAATTTGTATGGGTGAAGGATACTCAAAATCTACTGTGGATTGTTAAAATGTCGCGTGACTTCTCTTCTTGGGGGGCGGCCGACCATGAGGCGACGTAGACGACCTAGATTCTTTGTCTTCCATATTGACAGGAATAGTGCTTTGTATCGCAGAGATATAGTAGAAGGAATTTAAACGCAAGTGTCGGCGGGCAGCCGAGACGTAGTGATCGAGGATAAGGTGAAACAAGCCATGATGGAAGATGGCGTCATGCACATAGTCCGCGATCATGAGCGTAAAAATATCTTGAATAAAGGGCTCAAATCCTGCGACCAGTGAAGAGAGGGGAGGGTGGTTTGTAAGCACAAGGAGGCTGGAAAAGATTAGAAATGAGCTTCATACAAAACAATGAAACCAGCGGTTTAGGACACTTTGACAAACAAAGACGATTGCATATTATCTGAGAAATAGTCGACACGATTGCATTTGTTGTGTAAAGTGTACAACCGCAGTCGGCGGGGAGCCGACAAGAACGCTCACTTCTATCCAGAAAGACACCTCGCCATCTAATAACCAACAATAGTACCTACAATGCGATCTGACAACAATTGAGTCCTAAGATAAGGATTTAACAGCAATCCATCGGCTGGCAGCCGATGAAATAAGAATCAGTCCTCATCTCCACAATTGACTGAGATGCCACCAGCCTCCAGAGTTGCAATCGCAGCGCTCGCTGCCTCAGGCGGAATACGGTGAGAACCAGAAGGGCCTTTCTTAGTGTGCAACGGATAGCGGTGCGAGTAAAGAACAATTCTGCAGTTTCGTACCTCTGAAAGACAAGGTTCCCTTTGCCATCTCTTGGTCCAGCATTCCCTCGCGACAATCTTCTTTGATTCCCTCTTCCCTGACATGGGCATCCACCATTCGACTTTGAAATTCCCGTAGCAATCATCTGGTGTCAGATTGACGCATTCAAGAACTCGGCCCATCCACACAGGAAGGTAATGACCGTTGCTAGGACGGCAGAGAACGAAATCATTGAGTAAAACGTCTCGAAATGGATTGAACGACAGCTTCGGATGGCTCAATTCAGGGCCACATAAAGGATATGCGTCGGGGTCATCCTTAGGGGTAATGTCAGGAATTCCAATGACATCATCGGGCGACTTCAAGCCACGAGCATGATCGCGAATCCAATTTGAAGTTGGCCAAAATCCTTCCTGGAGAGACTCCCGGTTTGGTGGCAGAGGACCAGAAATAAGTTGATGGATATGCTCCTAGTACAAAATGTAGGGTGCCATATCCGCTGCATAACGCTTGTCCCGAGACATGCCGGTCTTCCAGAACTCAATATATTTAGCAATTTCGTTCTTGATGAAGGATTGCTTCTCGTTGACTCCAGTGGCACGGGCAACCTCCTTCTCTGGGTTTCTTTTGTTCTGGTTAACTCGGACGTCCCTCCAGAGAGGCTTATATGGAACTGGCTTTGGATCTCCAATAGGTAGGCGTGGATTTCCGTGCTCATCCGCGGTCCACATCTTGACAGGCTTACCTGTAGGAGTCCAAGAAGAATCAGTGGCACAAATTAAATGAGCACACGAACTCACAGCAGAAACGTATAGGTCCGTCGGCGCGCCGTCGATGGAGATAAAAGAAGACGAAGGTTGAGAAAGCTAAAGAGAGATGGAAATAGGAGTATTTCCACCATGACAGACTTACCTGGAGGAAGCTAGGATGAATCAGTTGCACACTTCTTGTATCTCATGAACGGCCATCCAGCGTCATCTCCTTCCTCCACGTAAAACTTGAAGAGGTGCATCTCTCCGAGTCCCACAATCCTGTTATTCCCGCCATGATGATATCCAGCAATATAACTCTTAAAATCTGCAACCTCTTGTACAAGTTCCGGAATGAATGCGACAGTCTTCTGCGAGTCCATGAAGGCTTTCATGAGGTTAGCCAAACAATAAGTATTCTTCTGTTTGATGAGTTTTGATAGGTAACTAAAATGTGCGTCAATATCCTCATGAGTGTGGCCAACAATCAAGAATCCCACAGTGACCTCCTTAAAGATTTTTCTAGCTGTAAGAAGCGAACAAAACGCCAGAAGGAACCAATTTTTGTTATCCTTGGCGGAGTTATCAAGCTGGAGAAACAACTTCCAAGGAAGCGGGATTTGCGGTCTACTAGAAGGAGTATTCGGGAATGGATCTCCTTTAGATTCTGGAATTGATGACATACATCTGGACTTCCCATGAAGTAGAGCATCAAAGAATGGATTGAGGGGTTGACAAGTGAATAGCTCCTTGGACTCTCGCACGGGGCGCCTCTCTAATGCTCTTAGAACACGGTAGAGAGAAGAGATGGTAAAATTCGAGTCCCCCGGCCATAACGATGTCGAGTAATGAGCGTAGGCATCGTCGCCATGTCCATGTATGAGCATGCCGGTACATGAAATCGGAATCTGACCGAGCCCGGCGGTGGCCTTGGTTATCCTCTGCATTCTAGGAATGGCCGTCTTGGAGGTATCCATCTTGTCATGAATTATGCAAAGGAACTCAGACGGGTACTGAATAGACTGAGCAGACCAGCCGGAATAAACATTTCTGCATGCCCTTTGGTAGTTTAGGTGCCTGTTTCTATCATCCGTGAGTCCTTGCCACTCGTCGGACCCGCAAGGATATTTTGCGATAAACTCGACGAGGAAGTCGCACTCCGTGCACCTGGAGAAGTTGCTGCCCACAAACGTCACTTCTACATTTCTAAAGAACCTCTTCATGTTACTCACCGCAGATTGCAAAATCGGCTTAGCATAGCATTCGACGTTTACCTAGATAAGACATTTTAAAGGATATCAGTAATTCAGAAAGACGATGGTGTCCTGGATATGCCCAGTAGGCAATTAGTGAGTTCCGTCGGCGGGCCGCCAACGTCGCTCGTTGAAGCAACAAAGAAGTCAGACCATGCTAAATTCAAAGATAGGGGAAAGTATTGACAATACTTACAAAGTTGGCCATGTCACCTAAGTGATTCCAATTCATGGCCGCGGGAAGGACCTTCAACGCGGCGACCCTCTTGTTTCCGATGACACGGAACTCATTTGGCATCTGGTCCGCACTGTCATTGATAATGCTGGATATGGTCACACGAGCTTGAATGGTGTGAGGCCTGTGCCGAAAAGTGCCTCCGTTACCGTGGTTGCCATTTACGCGACCGATCTTTGAATCATATTTGTAGTTGTAGTATGCAGACTTCGACACGCCGTGAATGTTAGACCAAGCGACTTCACAAACATCGACACCCATAAGGGTGATGTATAATTTTCGGAATCCAGGAATTTGGTGAAGCTGGTCCGCAACTACATAGGCCATTTCGCGTCCTTGTTCGAAGCTTGACGCATAGTACTTCCGTCGAATCTTGCGGCTGTCTTCCCAACGAAATAACTGGCAACGTCGTTTCTTACAACACCTTCTCGCGCTAACGAGGCGGCACTCATCTGGGCTCTGAAGGCGCCGGAACTTGGAAACCGACACATCGTCTTTCGGCAAAAGCTTCCGACGAACGCCCCTGTAAGGATTCTTAGGCACACCCTCAAGCCCGTCATCCTCGCATGCAGCTTGACTATGCGTTGAGCAGAATGTAAGGCACTCAGAAAGAAGTGGACCACCTTCAAGGCGCGTGTGAGTTAATCGCCAGTGCATTGTTGTCATCTGAAGATCCTCGTCCTCTGAGACAAAGAGGACCCCAACATCACTGTCTCCTAAAATCTCTGAATCACATGCCTCATGTGGCAAGCAAACTTGGATCATGGCACGCCCAATTGTAGCAAAATTATCATCTAGAAGCTCGTAGTACTTGTTCCGCCATTGTGGTCGGTCTAGGAACAAATTCAGAACAAATACACCGTCGAGGGTAACGGGTGGATTTTCAAAAGAGTGATAATTATGTTGTCGGCGGCCTGCCGATGGGACATCATCGTCACTTCCAGTAGCCATTTCAGTCTCCGATTTGGATCCCTCCATATAACCACGGGTACCATGATTATAATTGTCTTCATGTACCCTATCGGAACGGTTGTCGTCGTCCGATGCTTCAATGTCAGTATCAATCAATGAAGGGTCAATCCCCAGGGCATCATCGGAGCGGACATCAAGTGAAAAAGGACGAACCCGATAGCCACTCCAAAGGACTAGTAAGCCTATAGAATCGCCGAGAGCGCCGATGGAGGGAATCTCGCAATGTGCGGGATGACCGACGTATTTAGGATTGACTGATTGAACTCTGACAAGCAGGAAGAAGCTGTGAGGAATGAGAAATCCCTCCCACGTACCCTTTGATGAGCATTCGTCGATGACTCCAACTCCTGCACAACGTCTCTGATCGCCGCCGCCATCAAGTAAGACCACCTCCATGCCGTTGCGAAGGTCCAGAAACTCTTGGATGGGCTTCAGGTCATCAACTGAGAGAGAAGAAATCTTGGCAGGCTCCTCTAAATGTTCAACGATGTCAGCGTAAGGCCTAAGATCAGCGGCCTCCCAGTTAATCGTCCGACCTTCGTAGTCCCGCAACATGGAAACGCCATCGACAGGAAATGGAATGGGCATCTCCAGTGCATCGGACACTTCAATGACCTTCACACGTAAAATCCATGGGTCTTTGAGAACGACCCTCTCGACAATCGCCCTGCCAACAAAGTAGAGGCCGGAATGAGTGAGAGCAACAGCAACTCCTCTGCGGGGCTTCCATCGTCCAGACTTCCCATTCCTCATAAACGACAGCATGGGTTCGGGATCCATGCTAACGTCAGTGATATGAAATCACTGAAGACTGTGGATGAGGAAATTGCAGCAACAATGATTTCGTCGGCCACCCACCGACGAGGGTGGCTCTGAAGTCTCGAAGTCGATGAACCTGAACAACAACCACACAAATCCCTAAATTAGCTTCAGAATCGCTGCGAAATCTGTCTCGTAAACCATGCCGTCGGCTGCCCGCCGATGGCTGAACGTTACACATAGAGTCTACCATGTGAAGGATGTGACAGGCATCTGCCGAGCGGATATTATCATCCGCCGACGGACTTTGGAACATGAAAAGAACATTTCGTGGGAACTAAATTAGTACTAGCTAATTTCAAATGAGCCATCTAAAACAATAAAACTGCCCGATACGTGACAGTGAATATCCAAGCATATTCAAGTGAAGGAGTGAGATAAAAATTGGACCATTGCTGGACCAGTGGTAACGGACTTGTGCATGATCAGATATTTAGACTCTAAATTAGCCTCTAAGAGAATCAGTACCAGTTGGGAGTGTGAGAAGTCAGGGCATTGAATAGGGGGCGAGCGAGTCCAGAAATGACGCGTGAGTTTCTAAGGTTTAGTTCATATCCCCACCATCATTTGTACTGGTTCGCGCGCGAACTTTAAATTTGAAATTAGCCACCAAAATCGATCAACGACACGCGCTCAAGGGTTGACGAGAGCGTGCCAAATTCTGCAGATTCAAAATGGAACGAGGGGACAAGATGAAATCAAATCATTCAAAGTGACATCGTAGGTATAGAACCCTATATCCTAGGCCGAATGATTGCCGAGGCGACATTAATGTTTTAGAACGGTTTGCCGAGTTGTAATCACGTCGGGCGTGCAAATTTCAACGTTGACGCGGTGGACAATTGATTGGTGTACTTTGCCGTCGCAACCTTGTTATTATCAACGCCAGAGCTGGTTTTGCGATTACCTAGATATCCCTGGTAAGATTGATGTCATCATTTGTCATCATTATCCTTTTTGCTATTGAAGTCTTTAGCGAAGTTGTTCATGTACCTTATGTTTAACACGAGTCTTTTCTTGCAGACCAAAGGCGCTAGAGTTGTAGAGGTTGTGTTCTCAGCACTAGACAAAGTCTTTGCTTTTAAGAATGCAAAGAAATTTTGGGATGCTCGTTAGGATCTAGCCATTGCCCCTTATGGCTCAGCCGACTAAAAAGAGGCTATCCAAGGCAAAGAGAGCAAGAAAGAAGTCCCTGGTCGTAGCACGCACACCTACCCCCAATGTACAGCCAAAGAGAAGAAAGAGTCTCAGGAGTGCACAACAGAAGGAGAAGTCATTGTCAGAATCCTCGGAAGAACACTACAGCACTGACCACGGCGGCCCCGAGAGCGACGAAGAGGATGATAGCGTGGAAGCCGACAACGAATTAGACCGTGAGGACGTAGAGGACGATAATAGAAGAAGGGATTTACGATCAAAGGCTAATCAAGAGGGCGCCGAGCAAGAGGACAACAACAATAGTGGTTTGGATAGAACAGGCACCTCAATGAACAATCTAAATGATGGGCTACTTGGACCTGATGTGAATCAGGGTTGTCATACTGGACAGACGTCCGGTACGCCCGTCCGGTAGAGCTCTCGCTCGTCTGATACAGTCAACCAAGGGTTGAATTACCCGCTAGGTAAAAAACAGGCGACGTGGCACCCATGTTGGCACCACATCGGTGCCACGTAAGAGAGGGTCATGTTTGAGTAGGATTGGGGACTAATGGCAAGAGGGAGGTGGGGCGGAGACGTCCCCGCCCCAGACGGGGCAGGGGCGGAGACATCTCCGCCCTACCCGTGTGGGGAGGGGACATCCCCGCCCCTGCCCATAAAGGGGCGGGGACGTCTCTGCCCCTTCATGAGTTAGTTGATAGTGTTTAACTATTAACACTATGTTGGCAAACTAAAATTTATGTTTACTGTAGTATACACTAAATGTGAACCCATACACCAATTGCAAATGAGGCACTTAGTGTAGTGACATAACCGGACACTAAATGCCATTTACTACACTATGTGCCAATTTCTGTAAAAATAATAAATTTATTTCTTACACTTGTGCACATTTAGTGTATCAATAGTGTATCAATAATTATTTGTGCTTGAACAAATGCAAATCTTGGATTGAAAATTTAAAATTTGGACGTATCCAATATTGATTAAAATATAACATATGGCAATTGCCAAGTACCCATATTCTTCTACGAAGATGCCGTATTGCCTATTTAACGACCACATGCGAAACTAATGTTGCTAATTAACAAAAAACTATTGTCGGTAACAACATAGAGGCATAGTCTAGTGTGGGGGGGTTTCATTAATGTGTCTAAAACATCTGGCACAGAAGACCATTCTTCGAGTAGTAGTTTTTTGCAACGCTGCAAATTTTAGCTTTAGGTTTACATATTGCTCCGTGTTTTTGGTGGTGAAATACGAAGTGTCCCAATCTTCTTTCCAAATTTTTTCACAAATCCAACCCACCGCAAATGCATCTACTGCCTTGGAGTAGAGGTGTGACCGTTGCATGACTTCAAGCGAGTTGGTGGAGTCCCGCGGCCCAAAAACATAGAACAATTAAGGTGCCACAAACCGTCGCCGCTCTCTCTCTTCTTGAACCTGCTCCTTGAATTGATAACCATACCTTGATGGCTCATTCTCCACAACCCGACTAGAAAGCCCCCAATCGCAAATTCCGATGTACACCGTATCGACTTTCCACTCATCAAAGTGGAGCAAAACATTCGATGGAGAGATGTCATTGTATATATAATTGGCGTCGTGGCATTTCCCCACAATGACAAGCAACAATAGCGCGAGGTTTACTCGATTTTGGTGGTAAGTTTTTACCCACCAAAGCTCTTGGATCGACAACCCGATATTCGGATGCATCTTAATCCGTTCAAACGGCAATGCTTCGTCCACTTTCGAGTCAAACTTGGACCAAAAACTCTGGAGAGATCCCCATTCCACCAGAGCGTGTACCCTTCCATAGTTTTTGGGTGGATGTACGCAAGTCTAATGATCCCCGGATGCACTACCGAACACCCTCCAGCCTCGTTGATGATGTCTTGGCGCTTCTCCCTCTCGTTGGTGTTGGTCAGAGTCTTTCCGGCGAAGTAAATCCAACTTGGGATGTTTTCCAATTTGGTTATCATCACCTTCCGTACATCCCCATAGCCACCCACCGCTTTCTGTCCTGGCATTGGAATCACCTTAGAGCAACTTTGAAGCCACTTGAAAGTTCCACCAACGCAGTGAGCCAAAATTTGCTCCTCAGTAGTGGCTTTCCAAGGAGCTAGTTTCTTCTTACGGTAAGAAGAGTATCGTTGAACGAAGCCCTGAATCATCCTCATCTTCGCCACTAGTGCATGCTCCTCCAGGTTCCAGTTGCTTTCATCCTCCTTCTTCCCCGTGATGTAACACCAGCTCGCAACAATATTGGTGGTCAGTGCGGTCACTTTTGTGTCCAACCACTCCGAATGCAACCAATAATCGGAGAAATTATTAAATTACTCTGATTTATCAAGGTTTGACATTAATTCGTGTCGCAAGTCAACTGTCAACTTGTGGAATCCCTCTTCGTTGTCGTTCAAAAAGCTCGTCATCAACGCGGGTCTCGTTCGACACTTGTAAACTCGACGGCAATCCCTCTACATTCAACCATGTATTCATGCGGGGGCATGTCCGGATTTGGTGACTTCTTCCGCCTCTTCCCGCTCGATGACGACGGTTTTAATGATCCCGAAGTCAACTCCGTGTTGGTGGACGGAAGCACCGTCTCATCAACATCATCCAAATCCATAAATACTGGGCGCTTCTCCATCAACCTACTTCCTTCTCCCGCCATATGTGATAGTCAACTCCCTACCGTGGTCGAAATTCCAAGTTGATGGTTTTAAAAAAAACCGCAAAGAGTCTGGGTTCAATAAATGGGCCAAGTCCGATCACCCACCAAACTCACTTTCAGGCCGCAAAGCGAACTGCCACGTGAGGCCTAGGGAGTGGACTTGGCAGAGAATAAGGACAAAATGTCCCCTATTTATATGGTGTAGGGTTCTTTTTGCGAAGACGTCCCCGCCCTACCAGAGCAGGGCGAGGACGTCTCCGCCCCTGCCCGGGGTGGGGCGGAGACGTCCCTGCCCCTACCCGGGGACCCTAGACTAGTGCTTCGTCTATCGGCTATATAATATCGTGCACACCCCTAATTGTCTCCGCCTCACATACTCCCTCTTCATCCACCTCTTAATTGAGTTGGTTGTGGGCGTCGTGTGAGGACTTCATCCAATCGCATCACATACATTATTCAGATTTTCCCCACCCATGGCCACGCCGGTAAAAATGAATAAAGAAGAACGAGACAAGAGTCGACTACGATTGGGAAATAAACAGCGGAAGAGGTTGCATGTGCTTCAGAATCCTGTTAAATTGGCTTTTAAAGGTTGGGAAGAAGTTCTTGAGCCATGGAGTTTCGAGGATTGCGCAAACTTCATCGAGTGGTGCCATATCAACAAGGCTTTTCCGGAGGAGCGACACAATTATCACCGACGCTTTCACAAGGCAAATTTATGGAAGTGCACCGATGAGGCGTTCAAAAATCGGTGCATTGAAGTATACCATGTCTTGTACGACATCCCTTATTTCAAACGCAATGAAGTAAATTTCTTCCTTGCGCGAGGTGTCCACGCGGAGGTAAAGTTGGGCAAGAGGGTGGATTGGTCCACCTTGAAAGCCATGGGAGATAGCATAAAAGTTCCTTCTCCGGCGACTGGATTGATTCCAATGGGGACACGGAGGTATCCCAAAGGCGGATTGGGCAAATAGATGGCAAAGACTGAACCGGTCGACACGTACGAGACCGATCCCTCAAACACGGATACAGACTCTAACGGATCCCACGTTCCAATCACAAGGAGCCAAAGGACACAAGCGCGCACCAAACAAAGGAGGGCGGAACAGACGGCTAACGTAGTCGTTAACGATACCGTTAATGACGTTGGGGCTCAGGTACAATCCCCTGCGATTGTTGATCAAACGTTAGAAGCCTCTACTAGTGCTATTTTTGCCAGCACTATCAAAACCTTGTTGAACCAATTGGAAGGAAAGACGACAGAACTATTGTCATTGCGCAATGAGGTTTGCAAGTTGAGAGTTGAAGTCAATGATAAAAACATTGTTATTGACCACCAACGACGTGATATAGAGGAGCTCCGACTTGCCCTACAAGCTAGTACAATGACCACAGAAGATCGGAATCCACGACCGGAGGAGGAAGGGCTTGTACACGTGTCAACCCAAGACGATTCATTATCGTTTGATGAGGCCCCTACCAACGCAGACAAAGCTATGGTCAACAAAGAAGAGGGTGCGGGGGGTGACGGCGGCAAAGAGCTCGCTAAAGCGCTTGAAGAGAATTCAAGACTACAAAGTCGCTTAGATGTGTTGGTAGAACATTACTATCAATGGAAGTTGGCCTACGTTTTCACGGTCGATCGGTCCCGACAATTGGTGGCGGAATTCCAGAAAATCGACAACAACTATACCGAAAACAACCAGGAGAGGGTGTTTGGTTTGACATCGTGGGCCCTCGTAGATGATCTTTTCAAGATGGATGAAATGGTGATGGTGAAAACCGTCGGTGGACAAACAACCATCGATTAGTCCCGTTACAATTGGGATTTCAAAAAGGAGGTTTCATCCACCCTCGATCATCGGGGCAACCCCATGTTATTGTGGCCACAACCTTCGAGCTTCGTATCCGACGGTACGACTTACTCAATTTGTCTAAACCCATTTGGTCCAGAAGGTGGGATGCATCTAGGCACTTGTGAGCACTTGTACCATCCATTTTGCTTGATTAGCTTGATGGTTGTACGCCGGCGATGCTCATTGTGCAAGGCCCCTTTTCACGAACGATTGTACAAACTTTTTGGATTAGTTCCATACATGCCCCCGCATTGGGAGTTCAATGAGACGAACGCTCTTGATCAATCACAGATGTGGGGAAAGGATTTGGTGTGGAGCTGGAAGCTGAAGATGCACTCGTTAGATAAGATGCACCTCTCAAACGAGTGGGGTTGGGGAAGGGACCCGGAGCACATTATCCGGATGTGCAAGAATTTGATCCCGTTAAAGGACAAATACGGTCAAGGAAAACGAAATTTCTTCTACCAATGCTTTAATGGCCATTGGGACGAGAACGGGGAGCAATTTCGTTTCGGACCTCATCCACGGCAATGGTTGTGGGCCGTTGACGGAGTTCGCATCACAGACGACAACGGGGATCGCATTTCTCACGACGTTGACCAACTGGACCCGCAAGAACTAAGACAATTATCGGAATCAGAGTGGAAATGACGGAATCGACTTCTTGCTTGATGTGCATAGTCTAGGGACACGGCAAGGGCTCGACCAGCTCATGCAATCCCAAATCCTAAGGGCTGTGTTGGTTGAAGATGGACCAGCGAGGAGAATACAATCGACGTCTCGTAGACTTGTATTGGGCTCAGATGAAGACCTACATATGCACGTAGGGGCACACGACAACGAGGCAGGGGCGAGTGGCACTACTAATAGCCCGATGAATATTGACTAGGTGTATTTTTTGTTTTTACGGTACCAAGAGACATTTTTCTTACAATGCTTCATCTTTTAGCGTTTAATGTATTTTCCCATTTTCGTACTACATTATGGATACTAAAAAAATATGAATAGTAGTGTCTACATTCTACTTGATAACAGCGGTGTGATTATGGATGTACTTAAGCCTCATAAGGATTTGTGCGTTTGTATAAAAAAAAATGGTGTGGACCAAGTTTTAAACCTCCAAACATTTTTAATCCCTAAAGGACCAAGGCATTTTTGCACCAAAAACACTTCAAAACTGCGAGGCTATAGTATAATGCCTAAGAAGGGAGACAAAACCTTTTTATTTCTACATTTAACCGTAGGATCACAATAAATACTTCCTTGTTAATGTCCGCACAAAATTTCATAAATTTTAACCGCACGGATTGAAAGGCTTGCATAGCTCCCATGCTATTCACTACTTGGTATCAAATTTTTGCACTAGATAAGGCCTAAATCCATTACTAATGGTAGTTTAGGATGATGTTAGTTCCTAATACACCAATTGTTAGAGGTAGAAAAAGGGTGTACCTTATTCAAGTCAACTATGCTAGTAGTGGAAGCTAACAAATGGGCAATTAACGTTTTAGTTTTTAGATACTTGACATGTTTTAGATTGATGATCCAAACGGTCAATATGAAGGTCTACACAACATATTGTTGTGGAAAAAATCAAAAGTATAAAAAATTAAAATCTCTAAGTTTTATGTGGTAAGATGTTCTTGTTTTTGGTACCTTACCCGTTTTATTTTTGGCAATATGTGAAAATCTTTGACTTGAGTTGAAGCGTTATTTTCCACTAAAGAAAATGAATTTTTTTTTAAATTTGAAAGGAAATAATTTTCTACACTCTTATGTTTGCTCCAAAACTAATAGGGAGCTAATAAAGGTGTTCCTTATTGGAGAGCATGCCGTCAAAGTACAAAAGTTGTACTTTCCATTTCGCCTCCCTCCCTAGAACTAGGGAAAGACATAATGTGCATGTTATTTTAAGTGCATTAGGATCTTGTCGGAACCAAAATAATACACCCCATATTTAATTGTGCACCCGCCTCATGGAGATGAGGAGTGCCTCGGCCAAGCAAGAGTGGCCTCAAACGCCTCCTTGGAAAGTTTTGAAGGAACGAACCCCCCCCCCCATTTACAAGCAAACGTCGCCGCCCCTGCCCTGGTGGGGCGGAGACGTCTCCGCCCCCACCGGATTTCTATTTTAATGGAGGGGGACCTCATTTGTCCCCGCCTCGCATACTCCTATCCACCATCTCTTCATTGAGCTGGATGTTGGCGTTGTGCGAGGTCTCATTCATCCATCCACGCCAGAATTTTGCATTCACACGTGCACACCATGTCTTCATCCGGACAATTGGCCAAGGAGGAGCGAGACAAGACCCGTGCACGAGCGGGGAACGCCCATCGGAAGCGGTTGCACGTTCTTCGTAATCCCGAGAAGTTGGCTTTTCGAGGTTGGGAGGACGTAGTGGAGCCATGGAGTTTTGATGATTGCGCGAAATACATCGAGTGGTGCCACATCGACAAGGCTTTTCCAGAGGCGCGACACAACTATCACCAGCGCTTCCACAAGGCAAACTTGAAACATTGCGTCAACGAGGCGTTTAAAAACCGATGCATCGAAGTTTACCAAGTGTTGTATGACGTCCCATTCGTCAAACGCAACGAAGTAAATCTCTTCATTGCGCGGGGTGTTCATGCGGAGGTAAAGTTGGGCAAGAGAGTGGATTGGTCCACTTTGAAGTCGATGCCGGGGAAGGTAAAATAACTCGCCCAAAATATGGAATAATTCCAATGAGATGGCGCAAGTATCCGAAAGGTGGATTGGGCAAGTTCATGACTGTGATGGACGACACACCTAGCTACAATATTGACACGTCAAGTTCAGATGCTGACTCCGACTGAACCCACGTCCAAGTCGCGAGCGAAAAGGCACAAGCATGTGGTAGGCTGAGGAGGACCGAACGAGCCCTTCACCAACGTTACAACTGACTAGGAGTATTTAAAGGTTTAGGACGTAGGAAATCAATTTTGTGAACAATACTTTTGCTCTAAACATTATATGATTTTAAATATCCAATTTGTTTGTAATGGTACAATTAATTTAGAGAACTAGTTGCAGTTTGTAGAGTAAGTATTCCTCCAGATAGCACTTAATTGGAGCTAAATGTGTCCGGAATAACCGCTCTAAATTCGTTCCCACAGAGACCTATTGTTTCTTTCTTAAATGATAAGTAAACTGACAGCTATCCTCCTATCACCTACCAGTTAGCATTCCTATTCTACGCCCTATCTATTCATCCGAATCCTTCCGGATGGCGGATGTTGCTTCCTACTAACCTCCGGATCCTTCCGGTTTCCGGAAGGTCAGGTGGAGTTTTTCTTCCGGAGTTTTCAAGCGAGTGGCCGGGTACCACTGATCCTATTTTGTGTAAGTGGCCGGATTCCCCACTGCCTCGTAATTTAAAGTGGCTAGACACCCACTGCCCTGAAACTTATACTGGCTGGACACCTACTCTCCCTATATTGCTAACTGGTCGTTGGTTTGTTGTTTCCGGATTCACTCTCTCACATTATCCGGAAGGCCTTCCGGATACGGTCACTCAGAGGCTCGCCCGGACTACAACAACATTTCGGTTGATGATCAGTGGTTCTGTGAGGTGTAAAGGGTAGATCTGCATTTGGACTTCCTTCTAGACATAAACCACAGGCTTTTCCATCTATCGTAAGGGGAAATTCCGGCCGCAACCAGAATCCGGGTTCACACGGATTCTCCGTGCCTCAGGAGCTACCAGGCCCACCACCTAAAGTACCCTCCCTCCCCCTCCAGGCTCCTTCCGGTCACCGAGGATCGCCAGACTCTATCTGACCTCTCCTTCAGCTATTCCGGGTGCTCTCCCACAGCAAGTCCCAACCGGTTATACTAGATGCTTATCCGTGAATCACTTCAGGTTCAAGAACTACTTCACAAATCATCAACCACAATGGGCCTTATCCTTCATTCACGAAACAATGCACCATCAACATAACTTCAAGAAGAGAAAATATACTAACAGAAAATATCCTTCGTGAAAAGAGAAAGAACAAGACCCTGAGCCGGCTAAGACTCAGGTATTAAGTAACCACTACAACTGATCTGAAAATCTGATCTAAGAAGCTAAAGATCCGGAAAATCCTATCCTAAAAGTGAAAGGGATCTTATCCCTTGAAATCCGGAATTCAAACCCAGATCCGGAAATTTCGGATCTGAGATCCGGTTTTCACGGATCTAACTCAAAACTTAAAGTAGGATTTTCTTTAGTCTCCCGTGTGATCGCCGGGTGCAAGCATTGAGCCCCATCGTTAATCGCTATCATACTTTAGCCCTAAAGATTCTAATCTACGGAGTAACCTGGTTCCTCCTCCTACTACTACGGCGTGTAGGAGTAACCTCTGCTGGTGCGGCGCCGGCCTCGGTTTGCGCTGGAATGGATGCTAGTGGCTCCTGTACGGAGGTCGGTACCTGCATCCTTGATCGAGAAGGTGTATCCGGATCCTCTGCTGTTGCGATCCGGGCTGATGGTGCGTCTGTCTGGTCTTTGAGGTTCGGAAGGTCCCGGAAGCTACCACTAGGGCTGACCACCATGGGTGTCGCTGCAGAGCTTCCGGGTAAAGGGTCCGTCACTGGTGGCACCGAGGATGGAGACTCTGAGGGAATTCGGAAGGGCAACGGGGGTACTGCCTGATTCCCTGGTATCTCTTCCCACTTTTGTATACTCTCCGTGCTTGGAAAGGCCACCCTATTCCAACTCATCGGAGAGTTAAAGTCCGGCGTTCCCACGAGATCGTTGAACTCTCCGGCGAGGGACTTCGGCGTTCCGGCTGCATGTCTGGGTGAAGAGCTGGCCGGAGGTTGGGACGGGGAAGCAGCTGCCGGTCCGGATGGGGATCCGGATGGTCCTGCAGTGGTTCCAGATGGTCCTGCAGTGGTTCCAGATGGTCCTGCAGTGGTTCCAGATGATCCTGCAATGGTTCCTGATGGACCAACCGCGTCTAGAGCAGGAGGTGCCGGGAAAGGAGGTGGAGCTTCTTGTACTGTTGAGGCCGCCGCCACGAGATCCCTCGCTAGCTCCTGCATCTTGGTGTAGGTGCTCTCCATTATCTGGCTGTGATCCACTAGGAACCGGATGATCTGCCCCATGTTGAGCTTCTCGTTCTTCTCCAAGCTCTCCGTGTAGAGCAGCGCCCAGTTGACCGTATCTACCGGGAAGTCCAACGTTGTGCGGATATCTGTCAAGGTCTGAGAGGCTGCCCGGACCTTCGCTTCTGCCACCACTCGTGCATGCTGTGCTGCATCTCGTGCAGCTTTCGCCTGCCGGACCTGACCCCAGAGCCGGGTGTTGATCTTGGTTATAGTGGCGTTCTCCTACTCCAATCTTGTGACGGAACTGTGCTTCTCCTTCATCTGTCTGAGCTGTGCGATGAGGTTAGTGGTGTCCTCCAGTCCTACTGCCTCCAGGCCGGCCATGATCATGGCGTGCCTCTCCCGGATCTCTCCTTCCTGGATCCTGGTCCGCTAGAGAATGTGTCTGCAGAGCTCGTGAACGTCCACCGGTATGTCGCCGTTGATGCTTGGGACAAATGTAGGTCCCGGCTCTGATCCGGTCGCGAATCGTTCGTCTTCTGTGGCCGGTTCCGATGCGGTTGGTGGTGCTGCGGGTGGGCTCTGAGCCGGTATTGTTGATAGAGGCTGGCCCGATCCGGAGGCTTCCGGAGTCTTCTGAACCGAACGACTCCGCTTCCGGTTCGGTCTTCGGAGTATGAGGGGGGATGACGACTTCTCTGTCTCAGAGTCCGTCGACTCTTTCGGCTCCTCATCTGTCTCCATCCCTCCGTATGACTGGATGGTGAGCAGGCTATCGTACTCGGCCTGCTCATCCGGACTCAACATCTTCTGCTTTGCGTACATATGGGCCAGGTAGGTGGAAAGGGGTGATGGGATTTTCCGGGCTTTTGGCAGGTTCTTCACCATCCTGTCGATTTGCTCGTCCATGATGGGTGCCCAATCGACGGACAGCTTCCCTCTCATCGACCCCAGAATCAGTGTAGCTAACTTGGCCACTATCCGTTTAGGTTTCTCGAAGTGGAAAATGGGATTAAAGAATGCCATAATCAACCTGGCATTCGGATCGGTGAGGTCACTGAGGATGTACCCGTCTTTAGGGTTTGCCTTTGCGCGGAACTGGCCCTTCAGGATGGCGTCGTCGCGCTCCGCCACCTTGATCGTCCCTGCCCGCAGCTCGTAAGTGTCTCTCCAGAGTGCTGTCGTACAGACCTCCGGATGCGCCCTTATCTTCTGCGCGTACTGGCTTGGTGGCTCTCCCAGGAGCTCCGCCATCATTGTTTCGCTCTGGAAGGCCCATGGTGTCCCTAAAAGACCTTCACAACCCATAATCTCAAGAAAGCTCTCTAAAACCCGGCAGGTCTTGACCGGCTTCGGAATCTCCAGAGTCACCTTCTGCAGCAACAGGGCTTCGACTGCCGGATTTTTACCCTTCTTGCCCGCCATCCGTGCCCACCTCTTCGTGAACTTGCATCTCGCAATGGTGTCCAGAAATCCTGCACGCACTAACCTCACCAAGTCCCTCGTGCTACGCTAACTCTGCGCTACCGTCCTACACATAGGCCGGATGTGAAACCCTAAAAAAATGCGCTGAGCGGAAGGGGAAATGAGACTGCTGGAAACCCTGAAAGATTGGCGCGCAAGACTGCCAGTCGCGTTTTATATCTGACGCCTTCGTACGGAAAACCGTTACGCATCATAATGGCATTTCCGGATCCGGCTGTCACCGTACTCCGGTTTCGCAGTTTTCGGAAAGAGTGTTGTAACAACCTCGTTTAAGGATTCCGGCACAGTATTAAAATCTTATTTTATTCTATGAACTACTCATGCTCTTATGACTAATTAACTGACTAATTTTTTAAATTTTTCATTATTTCCTTCCGAATTTGGTCTTAAGTTCCGAAAGTAAGTGTGAACACCTTCCCACAGAACTTGCACGTTACATTCTACTCGAGGCATATACTACCCATTAGTGAATTTCCACGTTACATTCTACTCGTGGCGTATACTACCTGTTATGGATGGGGACTTACATAGCTCACAAGCTATTCACTACTTGATTTATTTTCTTCTTTAATGGTTTGTGGTACATTCCTAATCTCTTGTGGGGCAATTGTGTTCAATATATTTATTTAGCGTACTTGCACGTTACATTCTACTCAACGCTTATACTACCCGTTATGGATGGGGACTTGCATAGCTCACAAGCTATTCACTACTTAATTTATATTTTTCTTTAATGGTATGTGGTACATTCTTAATATTCTGTGGGGCAATTGTGTTTAAAATATTCATTTAGAGAACTTGCACGTTACATTCTACTCGAGGCGTATCCTAACCGTTAGGGTTGGGGACTTGCATAGCTTACAAGCTATTCACTACTTAATTTATTTTTTTCTTTAATGGTATGTGGTACATTCCTACTATTTTGTGGGGCAATTGTGTTTAAATTATTCATTTAGAGAACTTGCACGTTACATACTACTCAAGGCGTATACTACCCGTTATGGATGGGGACTTGCAAAGCTCACAAGCTATTCACTACTTGATTTATTTTTTACATTAATGGTATGTGGTACATTCCTAATATTTTGTGGAGCAATTGTGTTTAAAATATTCATTTAGAGAACTTGCACATTACATACTACTCGAGGCTTACACAACTCGTTATGGATGAGGACTTGCATAGCTCACGAGCTATTCAGTACTTGATTTATTTATTTCTTTAATGGTATGTGGTACATTCATAATATTTTGTGGGGCAATTGTGTTAAATTATTTATTCAGAGCATATGCACGTTACATTCTACTCGAGGCATATACTACCCATTATGGATGGGGACTTGCATAGCTTACAAGCGATTCACTACTTGATTTATTTTTTTCTTTACTGGTATGTGGTACATTCCTGATCTTTTGAGGGGCAATTGTGTTTAAATAATTTATTCACAGAACATGCACGTTACATTCTACTCGAGGCATAAACTACTCATTATGGATGGGGACATGCATAGCTCACAAGCGATTCACTACTTGATTTATTTTTTTCTTTAATGGGATGTGGTACATTCCTCACATTTTGTGGAGCAATTGTGTTTAAAATATTAATTAAGAGAACTTGCAACTTACATTCTACTCCAGGCTTATACTACTCGTTATGGATGAGGACTTGCATAGCTCACGAGCTATTCACTACTTGATTTGTTTTTTTCTTTAATGGTATGTGGTACATTCCTAATATCTTGTGGAGCCATTGTGTTTAAAATATTAATTTAGAGAACATGCACGTTACATTCTACTCGAGGCGTATACTACCCGTTATGGATGGGGACTTGCATAGCTTACAAGCTATTCACTACTTGATTTATTTTTTTATTTAATGGTATGTGGTACATTCCTAATACTTTGTGGGGCAATTGTGTTTAAATTATTCATTTTGAGAACTTGCACCTTACATTCTACTCCAGGCTTATACTACTCGTTATGGATGAGAACTTGCATAGCTCACGAGCTATTCACTACTTGATTTATTTTTTTCTTTAATGGTTTGTGGTACATTCTTTAAATTTTGTGGGCCAATTTTGTTTAAATTATTCATTTAGAGAACTTGCACGTTACATTCTACTCGAGGCTTATCCCCTAAAGGACCAGAGTCTTCTTTGGGGGGATTTCACATTTTAGGCAGGTTCCTAAAATTCGGAAAAAATCCTCTTTTTTTTTAACTTTTGTTAGAGATCGGCCCTGATAAGAGCTTTGTGGAGGTACTTTTAAATTTTTTTTTGGATTTACGGTTTGAAAGTTAGTACCACCTATTGTCAAAAATGGGGAGGATGGGCAACGTGGGCACCCCTGGGAACCAATGAAATGCAAGTGTGAAAGAGGGGCAGTAATTAGGGGCACAAAGGGTGGAGGTAGGATGGGGCAGCCCAAATCAAGGGGAGGAATAGTGGAAGGGAAGACCCCACAAATTCCAAGGAAAGGGATAAATAGAATTTTTTTTTAAATAGCAAATAGTGGTGCATGGCAGGGGCTGTGGGTACTGAAAGAGATGGCACGTGTGGGGAAAAAAAAAATTTAATTTAAATTTAAAAAAAATAAAAAAATAAAAAAAACGCCGCCTTGCAGTGGCGGGCCACCCCGAGGAGCTGCGCGGGTCCCGCACAGGGGAGTGGTTGAATGACGTGGCCCTTCATTTCTTGAAGGGTCCCCATTTTGAAGCCTTGCCCTCACTTATAATATTTAAATAATTCAATAAATTCATTAAAATTAGAGATTTCACCCGTTTTAGAAAGAAAAAAATCTCTAAAATAAGTAAAAAGATTAATTCCACATTTCAACCGTACGAATTTCTAAATTTGTAAATTCATATTTAGCAAATAATTTCTCACTTCATTTGTAGTCATTTGCATTGTTTTTTACCCCCTTTCACTAAAGTATTTATTTGAGCATGATGTACCACTCGAAATGACCTCAAATTTTGCACACACTTAGCTAACATCATATTCTTTGTACTGGATATGATTTCCAACACAATGTACCCTAAAAACTAGGAGATATCATTAGTCAAAGTGAGCTGACTTTGTCGGGCAAGAGGGAAAAAAAACTACTTTGTGCACTTCAAACACTATAATCTTCACATCCGTGAAGTGGATTGCAACTAAAATTTTAGACGATTATTATACATGAGTCTAGTTTTAGATCTTACAATTAAAAGTTGAAAATTCTTCTAAAAATTGTGACTATTGCAGCCATGTTTAACTATGGCAGTTTTGGACTAGTTTTGGACAGAAAATGTCAAGGAACTTTAGGGGTTATACTACCCGTTATGGATGGGGGCTTGCATAGCTAACAAGCTATTCACTACTTGATTTATTTCTTTTTTTAATAGTATGTGGTACATTCCAATTACTTTGTGGGGCAATTGTGTTTAAAATATTAATTTAGAGAACTTGCACGTTACATTCTACTCGAGGATTATACTACCCATTATGGATGGGGACTTGCATAGCTCACAAGCTATCACTACTTGATTTATTTTTTTCTTTAATGGTATGTGGTACATTCCTAATCTTTTGTGGGGCAATTGTGATTAAAATATTTATTTAGAGAACTTGCACATTACATTCTACTCGAGGCGTATACTACCTGTTATGGATGGGAACATGCATAGCTCACAAGCTATCGCTACTTGATTTATTTTTTTCTTTATTGATATGTGGTACATTCCTATTATTTTGTGGGGCAATTGTGTTTAAAATAGTAATTTAGAGAACTTGCACATTACATTCTACTCGAGGCGTATACTACCTGTTATGGATGGGGACTTGCATAGCCCATAAGCTATTCACTACTTGATTTATTTTTTGCTTTCATGGTATGGCGTACATTCCTCATATTCTGTGAGGCAATTGTGTTTGAAATATTAATTTGAAGAACTTGCACGTTACATTCTACTCGAGGCGATTACTACCCGTTATGAATGAGAACTTGCATAGCTCACAAGCTATTCACTTCTTGATTTATTTTTTTCTTTAATGGTATATGGTACATTCCTACTATTTTGTAGGGCAATTGTGTTTAATTTAGTCATTCACAAAACTTGCAGATTACATTCTACTCCAGGCTTATACTACTCGTTATGAATGCAGACTTGCATAACTCACAAGCTATTCACTACTTGATTTATTTTTCTCTTTCATGGCATGTGGTACATTCCTCATAATTTGTGGAGCAATTGTGTTTAGAATATTAATTTAGAGAACTTGCACGTTACATTCTACTCGAGGCGTATACTACCTGTTATCAATGGGGACTTGCATAGCCCACAAGCTATTCAATACTTGATTTATATTTTTCTTTAATGGTATATGGTACATTCCTACTATTTTGTAGGGCAATTGTGTTCAAATTATTCATTCACAAAACTTGCAGATTACATTCTACTCCAGGCTTATACTACTCGTTATGGATGGGGACTTGCATACCTCACAAGCTATGTACTACTTGATTTATTTTTTTCTTTAATGTTATGTGGTACATTACTAATATTCTGTGGGGCAATTGTGTTTTAAATATTAACTTGGAGAACTTGCACGTTACATACTACTCGAGGCTTATACTACCGCTTATGGATGCGGACTTGCATAGCTCACAAGCTATTCACTACTTGATTTATTTTTTTCCTTAATGGTATGTGGTACATTCCTAATCTTTTGGGGGGCAATTGTGTTTAAATTATTCATTTTGAGAACTTGCACGTTACATTCTACTCGAGGATTATACTACCCAATATGGATGGGAACTTGCTTAGCTCACAAGCTATTCACTACTTGATTTACTTTTCTTCATTATTGATATGTGGTACAATCCTAATATTTTGTGGGGCAATTGTGTTTAAATAATTCATTTAGGGAACTTGCACGTTACATACTACTCGAGGCTTATACTACCCGTTATGAATAGGGACTTGCATAACTCACAAGCTATTCACTACTTGATTTAGTTTTTTCTTTACTGGTATGTGGTACAATCCTAATATTTTGTGGGGAAACTGTGTTTAAAATTTTAAATTAGAAAACTAGCACGTTACATTCTACTCGAGGCGTATACAACATGATATCGATGGGGACTTGCATAGCTCACAAGCGATTCATTACTTGATTTATTTTTTTCTTTAATGGTATATGGTACATTCCTATTATTTTGTAGGGCAGTTGTGTTTAAAATAGTAATTTAGAGAACTTGCACATTACATACTACTCGAGGCGTATACTACCTGTTATGGGTGGGAACATGCATAGCTCACAAGCGATTCACTACTTGATTTATTATTTTCTTTATTGGTATGTGGTACATTCCTATTATTTTGTGGGGCAATTGTGTTTAAAATATTAATTTAGAGGACTTGCACATTACATTCTACTCGAGGCGTATACTACCCGTTATGAATGGGGACTTGCATAGCTCACAAGCTATTCACTACTTGATTTATTTTTTTCTTTAATGGTATATGGTTCGTTCCTACTATTTTGTAGGGCAATTGTGTTTAAATTATTCATTCACAAAACTTGCAGATCACATTCTACTCCAGGCTTATACTACTCGTTATAGATGCGGACTTGCATATCTCACAAGCTATTCACTACTTGATTTATTTTTTTCTTTAATGGTATGTGGAAAATTCCTCATATTTTGTGCGGCAATTGTGTTTAAAAAATTAATTTAGAGAACTTGCACATTACATTCTACTCGAGGCATATACTACCCGTTATCAATGGAGACTTGCATAGCCCACAAGCTATTTAATACTTGATTTATATTTTTCTTTAATGGTATATGGTACATTTCTACTATTTTGTAGGGCAATTGTGTTTATATTATTCATTCACAAAACTTGCAGATTACATTCTACTCTTGGCTTATACTACTCGTTATGGATGGGGACTTGCATACCTCACAAGCTATGTACTACTTGATTTATTTTTTTCTTTAATGTTATGTGGTACATTACTAATATTCTGTGGGGCAATTGTGTTTTAAATATTAACTTGGAGAACTTGCACGTTACATACTACTCGAGGCTTATACTACCGCTTATGGATGCGGACTTGCATAGCTCACAAGCTATTCACTACTTGATTAATTTTTTTATTTAGTGGTATGTGGTACATTTCTCATATTTTGTGGGGCAATTGTATTTTAAATATTAATTCAGATAATTTGCACGCTACATTCTACTCGAGGCGTTTACTACACGTTATGAATGGGGACTTGCAAAGCTCACAAGCTATTCACTACTTGATTTATGTTTTTCTTTAATGGTGTGTGGTACATTCTTATTATTTTGTAGGGAAATTGTGTTTAAATTATTAATTTAGAGAACTTGCACATTAGATTCTACTCTAGGCGTATACTACCTGTTATGGATGGGGACTTGCATAGCTCACACGCTATTCAGAACTTGATTTTTTTTTTCATTAATGGTTTGTGGTTCATTCCTATTATTTTCTGGGGCAATTGTATTTAGCATATTTATTCAGAGAACTAGCACATTACATTCTACTCGAGGCGTATGCAACATTATATGGATGGGGACTTGCATAGCTCACAAGCGATTCATTACTTGATTTACTTTTTTCTTTAATGGTTTGTGGTGCATTCCTATTATTTTGTGGGGCATTTGTGTTTTAAGTATTAATTCAAAGAATTTGCACATTACATTCTACTCGAGGCGTATACAACGTATTATGGATGGGGACTTGCATAGCTCACAAGCTTTTCACTACTTGATTTATTTTTTTCTTTATTGGTATGTGGTACATTCCTCATATTTTGTGGGGCAATTGTGTTTTAAATATTCATTTAGAGAATTTGGACGCTGCATTCTACTCGAGGCGTATACTACACGTTATGAATGGGGACTTGCATAGCTCACAAGCTATTCACTACTTGATTTATGTTTTTCTTTTATGGTTTGTGGTACATTCCTATTATTTTGTAGGGAAATTGTGTTTAAATTATTAATTTAGAGAACTTGCACATTAGATTCTACTCTAGGCGTATACTACCTGTTATGGATGGGGACTTGCATAGCTCACACGCTATTCAGAACTTGATTTTTTTTTTCATTAATGGTTTGTGGTTCATTCCTATTATTTTCTGGGGCAATTGTATTTAGCATATTTATTCAGAGAACTAGCACATTACATTCTACTCGAGGCGTATGCAACATTATATGGATGGGGACTTGCATAGCTCACAAGCAATTCATTACTTGATTTACTTTTTTCTTTAATGGTTTGTGGTGCATTCCTATTATTTTGTGGGGCATTTGTGTTTTAAGTATTAATTCAAAGAATTTGCACATTACATTCTACTCGAGGCGTATACAACGTATTATGGATGGGGACTTGCATAGCTCACAAGCTTTTCACTACTTGATTTATTTTTTTCTTTATTGGTATGTGGTACATTCCTCATATTTTGTGGGGCAATTGTGTTTTAAATATTCATTTAGAGAATTTGGACGCTGCATTCTACTCGAGGCGTATACTACACGTTATGAATGGGGACTTGCATAGCTCACAAGCTATTCACTACTTGATTTATGTTTTTCTTTTATGGTTTGTGGTACATTCCTATTATTTTGTAGGGCAGTTGTGTTGAAAATATTAATTTAGAGAACTTGCACATTAGATTCTACTCGAGGCGTATACTACCTGTTATGGATGGGGACTTGCATAGCTCACACGCTATTCACCACTTGATTTTTTTCTTTTTTATTGGTATGTGGTACATTCCTCATATTTTGTGGGGCAATTGTGTTTAAAATATTAATTGCGAGAACTTGCACATTACATACTACTCGAGGCGTATACTACCTGTTACGGATGGGGACTTGCATAGCTCACAAGCGATTCTCTACTTGATTTATTATTTTCTTTCATGGTATGTGGTACATTCCTATGATTTTGTGGGGCAGTTGTGTTTAAGATATTAATTCAGAGAACTTGCACATTACATTATACTCGAGGTGTATACTACCTCTTATGGATGTGGACTTGCATAGCTCACAAGCTTTTCACTACTTGATATATTTTTTTTCTTTAATGGTATGTGGTACATTCCTCATATTTTGTCGGGCAATTGTGTTTAAAATATTTATTTAGACAACTTGCACATTACATTCTACTCGAGGCATATACTTCCTGTTATGAATGGGGACTTGCATAACTCACAAGCTATTCACTACTTGATTTATTTTTCTCTTTAATGAAACGGGGTACGTTCCTCATATTTTGTGGGGCTATTGTGTTGAGAATATTAATTTAGAGAACTTGCACGTTACATTCTACTCGAGGTGTATACTACCCGTTATGGATGGGGACTTGCATAGCCCACAAGCTATTTACTACTTGATTTATTTTTTTCTTTAATGGTATATGGTGCATTCCTACTATTTTGTGGGGCAATTTTGTTTAATTTATTCATTCACAAAACTTGCAGATTACATTGTACTCCAGGCTTTTACTACTTGTTATGGATGGGGACTTACATACCTCACAAGCTTTGCACTACTTGATTTATTTTTTTCTTTAATGTTATGTGGTACATTACTGATATTCAGTAGGGCAATTGTGCTTTAAATATTCATTTAGAGAACTTGCACGTTACATACTACTCGAGGCTTATACTACCGCTAATGCATGCGGACTTGCATAGCTCACAAGCGATTCACTACTTGATTTATTTTTTTGTTTAATGGTATATGGTACATTCCTACTATTTTGTAGGGCAATTGTGTTTAAATTATTCATTCACAAAACTTGCAAATTACATTCTACTCGAGGCGATTACTACCCGTTATAAATGAGGACTTGCATAGCTCACAAGCTATTCACTACTTGATTTATTTCTTTTTTTAATGGTATATTGTTCGTTCCTACTATTTTGTAGGGCAATTGTGTTTAAAATATTCATTCACAAAACTTGCAGATTACATTCTACTCAAGGCTTACACTACTCGTTATGGATGCGGACTTGCATAGCTCACAAGCTATTCACTTCTTGATCTGTTTTTTTCTTTAATGGTATGTGGTACATTCCTAATCTTTTGTGGCGCACTTGTGTTTAAAATATTTATTAAGAGAACTTGCACATTACATTCTACTCGAGGCATATACTACCTGTTATGAATGGGGACTTGCATATCTCACAAGCTATTCACTACTTGAAATATTTCTCTCTTTAATGGGATGTGGTACATTCCTCATAATTTGTGGGGCAATTGTGTTTAGAATATTTATTTAGAGAACTTGCACGTTACATTCTACTCGAGGCGTATACTACCCGTTATGGATGGGGACTTGCATAGCCCACAAGCTTTTCACTACTTGATTTATTTTTTTCTTTAATGGTATATGGTACATTCCTACTATTTTGTGGGGCAATTGTGTTTAAATTATTCATTCACAAAACTTGCAAATTTCATTTTACTCCTGGCTTATACTACTCGTTATCGATGGGGACGTGCATATCTTACAAGCTATGCACTACTTGATTTATTTTCTTCATTAATGTTATGTGGTACATTACTAATATTCTGTGGGGCAATTGTGTTTTAAATATTCATTTAGAAAACTTGCACGTTACATACTACTCGAGGCTTATACTACCGCTTATGGATGCGGACTTGCATAGCTCACAAGCTATTCACTACTTGATTTATTTTTTTCTTTAATGGTAAGTGGTACATTCCTTCTATTTTGTAGGGCAATTGTGTTTAAATTATTCATTCACAAAACTTGCAGATTACATTCTACTCCATGCTTATACTACTCGTTATGGATGCGGACTTGCATAGCTCACAAGCTATTCACTACTTGATTTATTTTTCTCTTTAATGATATGTGGTACATTCCTAATCTTTTGTGAGGCAATTGTGTTTTAAATTTTTATTTAGAGAACTTGCACATTACATTCTACTCGAGGCGTATATAACCCGATATGGATGGGGACTTGCATAGCCCACAAGCTATTCACTACTTGATTTATTTTTTTCTTTAATGGTATATGGTACATTCCTACTATTTTAAGGGGCAATTGTATTTAAATTATTCATTCACAAAACTTGCAGATTACATTCTACTCCTGGCTTATACTACTCGTTATAGATGAGGACCTGCATACCTCACAGGTTATGCACTACTTGATTTATTTTTTTCTCTAATGTTATGTGGTACATTACTAGTATTATGTGGGGCAATTGTGTTTTAAATACTCATTTAGAGAACTTGCACGTTACATACTACTCGATGCTTATACTACCGCTGATGGATGCGGACTTGCATAGCTCACAAGCTATTCACTACCTGATTAACTTTTTCTTTAATGGTATGTGGTACATTCCTATTATTTTGGGGGGCAATTGTGTTTAAAATATTTATTAAAAGAACTTGCAGGTTACACTCTACTCGAGGATTATACTACCCAATATTGATGGGAACTTGCTAAGCTCACAATATTCATTTAGGGAACTTGCACGTTACATACTACTCGAGGCTTATACTACCCGTTATAAATAGGGACTTGCATAGCTCATAAGCTATTCACTACTTGATTTAGTTTTCTCTTTAATGGTATGTGGTACATTCCCCATATTTTGTAGGGCAATTGTGTTTTAAATATTAATTTAGAGAACTAGCACGTTACATTCTACTCGAGGCGATTACTACCCGTTATGAACGGGGACTTGCATAGCTCACAAGCTATTCACTACTTGATTTATTTTTTTCTTTAATGATATGTGGTACATTCCTATTATTTTGTCGAGCAGTTGTGTCTTAAATATTAATTTAGAGAACTTGCACATTACATTCTACTCGAGGCCTATACTACCTGTTATGGATGGGGACTTGCATAGCTCACAAGCTTTTCACTACTTGATTTATTTTTTTCTTTAATGGTATATGGTACATTCCAATTATTTTGTAAGGCAATTGTGTTCAAATTATGCATGCACAAAACTTGCAGATTACATTCTACTCGAGGCGATTACTATCCGTTATGAATGAGGACTTGCATAGCTTAGAAGCTATTCACCACTTGATTTATTTTTTTCTTGAATGGTATGTGGTACATTCCTTATCTTTTGTGGGGCAATTGTGTTGAAAAAATTAATTTAGAGAACTTGCACATTACATTCTACTCGAGGCGTATACTACTTGTAATGGATGGGGACTTGCATAGCTCACAAGCTTTTCAATACTTGATTTATTTTTTTCTTTAATGGTATATGGTTCATTCCTACTATTTTGTAGGGCAATTGTGTTTAAATTATGCACGCACAAAACACGCAGATTACATTCTACTCGAGGCGATTACTACCCGTTATGAATGAGGACTTGCATAGCTCAGAAGCTATTCACCACTTGATTTATTTTTTTCTTGAATGGTATGTGGTACATTCCTTATCTTTTGTGCGGCAATTGTGTTGAAAAAATTTATTTAGAGAACTTGCACATTACATTCTACTCGGGGCGTAAACTACCTGTAATGGATGGGGACTTGCATAGCTCACAAGCTTTTCAATACTTGATTTATTTTTTTCTTTAATGGTATATGGTTCATTCCTACTATTTTGTAGGGCAATTGTGTTTCAAAAATTCATTCACAAAACATGCAGATTACATTCTACTCCAGGCTTATACTACGCGTAATGGATGGGGACTTGCATAGCTCAGAAGCTATTCACTACTTTATTTATTATTTTCTTGAATGGTATGTGGTACATATCTAATCTTTTGTGGGGCAATTGTGTTGAAAAAGTTTATTTAGAAAACTTGCACATTACATACTGCTCGACGTGTATACTACACGTTATGAATGGGGACTTGCATAGCTCAAAAGCTATTCACTACTTGATTTATTTTTTTCTTTAATGGTCAGTGGTACATTCCTCATAGTTTATGGGGCATTTTTGTTAAAAATACATTAATTTAGAGAACTTACTAGTTACATTTCACTCCAGGCGTATACAACCTGTTATGGATGGGGACTTGCATAGCTCACAAGCTTTTCTTTACTTGATTTATTTTTTTCTTTAATGGTATGTGGTTCATTCCTATTATTTTGTGGGGCAATTGTGTTTAAAATATTAATTTAGAGAACTTGCACATTACATTCTACTCGAGGCGATTACTACCTGTAATGAATGGGGACTTGCATAGCTCACAAGCTATTCACTACTTGATTTATTTTTTTTCTTTAATGGTATGTGGTACTTTCCTAATCTTTTGTGGGGCAATTGTGTTTAAAATATTAATTTAGAGAACTAGCACATTACATTCTACTCGAGGCGTATACTACCTGTTATGGACGGAGACTTGACTAGCTCACGAGCTATTTACTTCTTAATTTATTTTTATCTTTAATGGTATGTGGTACATTCCTATTATTTTGTGGGGCAATTGTATTTAGAATATGAATTTGGAGAACTCGCACATTACATTCTACTCGAGGCGAATTCTACCTGTTATGGATGGGGACTTGCATAGCTCACACGCTATTCACTACTTGATTTATTATTTTCTTTATTGGTATGTGGTACATTCCTATTATTTTGTGGGGCAATTGTGTTTAAAATATTAATTTAGAGAACTTGCACATTACATTCAAGTCGAGGCGTATACTACCTGGTATGGATGAGGACTTGCATAGCTCACAAGCGATTCACAACTTGATTTTCGTTTTTCTTTAATGGGATGTGGTACATTCCTCATATCTTATGGGGCAATTGTGTTTAAAAAATTAATTTAGAGGACTTATTCATTACATTCTATCCGAGGCGTTTACTAGCTGTAATAGATGGGGACTTGCATAGCTCACAAGCTTTTCACCTCTTGATTTGTTTTCTTCATTAATGGTATGTGGTACATTCCAATTATTTTGAGGGGCAATTGTGTAAAAAATTTTGATTTAGAGAACTAGCACGTTACATTCTAATCGAGGCGTATACTATCCGTTATGGATGGAGACTTGCATAGCTCACGAGCTAATCACTACTTGATTAATTTTTTTCTTTAATGGTATTTGGTACATTCCAATTATTTTGTGGGGCAATTGTGTTTAAATTATTAATTTAGAGAACTTGCAGATTACATTCTTTCCGAGGCGTATACTACCCGTTATGGATGGGGACTTGCATAGCTCACACGGTATTGACTACTTGATTTATTTTTTTCTTTATTGGTATGTGGTACATTCCTCATAATTTGAAGTGCAATTGTGTTTAAAATATTAATTTGGAGAACTTGCACATGACATTCTACTCGAGGCGTATACAACTTGATATAGATGGGGACTTGCATAGCTCACAAGCGATTCACTACTTGATTTATTTTCTTCTTTAATGGTTTGTGGTTCATTCTTATTATTTTGTGGGGCAATTGTGTTTAAAATATTAATTCAGAGAACTTGCACATTACATTCTACTGGAGGCGCATACTACCTATTATTGATCAGGACTTGCATAGCTCACAGGGTTTTTACTACTTGATTTATTTTTTTCTTTATTGGTATGTGGTACATTCCTCATATTTTGTAGGGGAGTAATGTTTAAAATATGAATTCAGAGAACTTGCACGTTACATTCCAGTCGAGGCGATTACTACTCGTTATCAATGGGGACTTGCATAGCTCACAAGCGATTCACTACTTGATTTATTTTTTTGTTTAATGGTATATGGTACATTCCTACTATTTTGTAGGGCAATTGTGTTTAAATTATTCATTCACAAAACTTGCAAATTACATTCTACTCCACGCTTATACTACTCGATACAGATGCGGACTTACGTAGCTCACAAGCTATTCACTACTTGATTTTATTTTTTTTAATGGTATGTGGTACATTTCTATTATTTTGTAGGGCAATTATGATTAAAATATTAATTAAGAGAACTTGCACATTACATTCCACTCGAGGCGTATACTACCTGTTATGGATGGGGACTTGCATAGCTCACAGGCTTTTCACTACTTGGTTTATTTATTCCTTTAATGGTTTGTGGTACATTCCTATTATTTTGTGGGGCAATTGTGTTTAAAATAATAATTTAGAGAACTGGCACATTACATTCAAGTCGAGGCGTATACTACCTGGTATGGATGAGGACTTGCATAGCTCACACGCTATTCATCACTTGATTTATTTTTTTTCTTTATTGGTATGTAGTATATTCCACATATTTTGTAGGGCAATTGTGTTTAAAATATTAATTTAGAGAACTTGCACAATACATTCTACTCGAGGCGTATACTACCCAATATGGATGACGACTTGCATAGCTCACAAGCTTTTCACTACTTGATTTGTTTTTTTCTTTAATGGTATGTGGTACATTCCTCATATTCTGAGGGGCAATTGTGTTTTAAATATTAATTTAGAGAACTTGCACGTAACATTCTACTCGAGGCGATTACTACCTGTTATGAATGAGGACTTCCATAGCTCACAAGCTATTCACTACTTGATTTATATTTTTCTTTAGTGGTATGTGGTACGTTCCTAATATTTTGTGGAGCAATTGTGTTTAAAATATTAATATAGAGAACTTGCAAATTACATTCTACTCGAGGCGTATACAACCCGATATGGATGGGGACTTGCATAGCTCACGAGCGATTCACTACTTGATTTATTTTTTTCTTTAATGGTTTGTGGTACATTCCTATTATTTTGTGGGGAAATTGTGTTTAAAATATTAATTTCGAGAACTTGCACATTACATTCTACTCGAGGCATATACTACCTGTTATGGATATGGACTTGCAAAGGTGACAAGCGATTCACTACTTGATTTATTTTTTTTCTTTAATGGTTTGTGGTATATTCCTATTATTTTGTGGGGCAATTGTGTTAAAAATATTAATTCAGAGAACTTGTTCATTACATTCTACTCGAGGCGTATACTACCCGTTATAGATGACGACTTGCATAGCTCACAAGCTTTTCGCTACTAGATTTATTTTTTTCTTTATTAGTATGTGGTACATTCCTCGTATTTTGTAGGGCAATTGTGTTTAAAATATTAATTTGGAGAACTTGCACAATACAATTTACTCGAGGCGTATACTACCCGTTATGGATGACGACTTGCATAGCTCACAAGCTTTTCACTACTTGATTTATTTTCTTCTTTAATGGTTTGTGGTACATTCCAATTATTTTGTGGGGCAATTGTGTTTAAAATATTAATTTAGAGAACTTGCACATTACATACTAATCGAGGCGTATACAACCTGTTATGGATGGGGACTTGCATAGCTCAAAAGCTATTCACTACTTGATTTATTTTTTTCTTTAATGGTAAGTGGTACATTCCTCATAGTTTATGGGGCATTTTTGTTAAAAATACATTAATTTAGAGAACTTACTAGTTACATTTCACTCGAGGCGTATACTACCTGTTATGGATGGGGACTTGCATAGCTCACAGGCTTTTCACTACTTGGTTTATTTATTCCTTTAATGGTTTGTGGTACATTCCTATTATTTTGTGGGGCAATTGTGTTTAAAATAATAATTTAGAGAACTGGCACATTACATTCAAGTCGAGGCGTATACTACCTGGTATGGATGAGGACTTGCATAGCTCACACGCTATTCATCACTTGATTTATTTTTTTTCTTTATTGGTATGTAGTATATTCCACATATTTTGTAGGGCAATTGTGTTTAAAATATTAATTTAGAGAACTTGCACAATACATTCTACTCGAGGCGTATACTACCCAATATGGATGACGACTTGCATAGCTCACAAGCTTTTCACTACTTGATTTGTTTTTTTCTTTAATGGTATGTGGTACATTCCTCATATTCTGAGGGGCAATTGTGTTTTAAATATTAATTTAGAGAACTTGCACGTAACATTCTACTCGAGGCGATTACTACCTGTTATGAATGAGGACTTCCATAGCTCACAAGCTATTCACTACTTGATTTATATTTTTCTTTAGTGGTATGTGGTACATTCCTAATATTTTGTGGAGCAATTGTGTTTAAAATATTAATATAGAGAACTTGCAAATTACATTCTACTCGAGGCGTATACAACCCGATATGGATGGGGACTTGCATAGCTCACGAGCGATTCACTACTTGATTTATTTTTTTCTTTAATGGTTTGTGGTACATTCCTATTATTTTGTGGGGAAATTGTGTTTAAAATATTAATTTCGAGAACTTGCACATTACATTCTACTCGAGGCATATACTACCTGTTATGGATATGGACTTGCAAAGGTGACAAGCGATTCACTACTTGATTTATTTTTTTTCTTTAATGGTTTGTGGTATATTCCTATTATTTTGTGGGGCAATTGTGTTAAAAATATTAATTCAGAGAACTTGTTCATTACATTCTACTCGAGGCGTATACTACCCGTTATAGATGACGACTTGCATAGCTCACAAGCTTTTTGCTACTTGATTTATTTTTTTCTTTATTAGTATGTGGTACATTCCTCGTATTTTGTAGGGCAATTGTGTTTAAAATATTAATTTGGAGAACTTGCACAATACAATTTACTCGAGGCGTATACTACCCGTTATGGATGACGACTTGCATAGCTCACAAGCTTTTCACTACTTGATTTATTTTCTTCTTTAATGGTTTGTGGTACATTCCAATTATTTTGTGGGGCAATTGTGTTTAAAATATTAATTTAGAGAACTTGCACATTACATACTAATCGAGGCGTATACAACCTGTTATGGATGGGGACTTGCATAGCTCAAAAGCTATTCACTACTTGATTTATTTTTTTCTTTAATGGTAAGTGGTACATTCCTCATAGTTTATGGGGCATTTTTGTTAAAAATACATTAATTTAGAGAACTTACTAGTTACATTTCACTCGAGGCGTATACTACCTGTTATGGATGGGGACTTGCATAGCTCACAGGCTTTTCACTACTTGGTTTATTTATTCCTTTAATGGTTTGTGGTACATTCCTATTATTTTGTGGGGCAATTGTGTTTAAAATAATAATTTAGAGAACTGGCACATTACATTCAAGTCGAGGCGTATACTACCTGGTATGGATGAGGACTTGCATAGCTCACACGCTATTCATCACTTGATTTATTTTTTTTCTTTATTGGTATGTAGTATATTCCACATATTTTGTAGGGCAATTGTGTTTAAAATATTAATTTAGAGAACTTGCACAATACATTCTACTCGAGGCGTATACTACCCAATATGGATGACGACTTGCATAGCTCACAAGCTTTTCACTACTTGATTTGTTTTTTTCTTTAATGGTATGTGGTACATTCCTCATATTCTGAGGGGCAATTGTGTTTTAAATATTAATTTAGAGAACTTGCACGTAACATTCTACTCGAGGCGATTACTACCTGTTATGAATGAGGACTTCCATAGCTCACAAGCTATTCACTACTTGATTTATATTTTTCTTTAGTGGTATGTGGTACGTTCCTAATATTTTGTGGAGCAATTGTGTTTAAAATATTAATATAGAGAACTTGCAAATTACATTCTACTCGAGGCGTATACAACCCGATATGGATGGGGACTTGCATAGCTCACGAGCGATTCACTACTTGATTTATTTTTTTCTTTAATGGTTTGTGGTACATTCCTATTATTTTGTGGGGAAATTGTGTTTAAAATATTAATTTCGAGAACTTGCACATTACATTCTACTCGAGGCATATACTACCTGTTATGGATATGGACTTGCAAAGGTGACAAGCGATTCACTACTTGATTTATTTTTTTTCTTTAATGGTTTGTGGTATATTCCTATTATTTTGTGGGGCAATTGTGTTAAAAATATTAATTCAGAGAACTTGTTCATTACATTCTACTCGAGGCGTATACTACCCGTTATAGATGACGACTTGCATAGCTCACAAGCTTTTCGCTACTTGATTTATTTTTTTCTTTATTAGTATGTGGTACATTCCTCGTATTTTGTAGGGCAATTGTGTTTAAAATATTAATTTGGAGAACTTGCACAATACAATTTACTCGAGGCGTATACTACCCGTTATGGATGACGACTTGCATAGCTCACAAGCTTTTCACTACTTGATTTATTTTCTTCTTTAATGGTTTGTGGTACATTCCAATTATTTTGTGGGGCAATTGTGTTTAAAATATTAATTTAGAGAACTTGCACATTACATACTAATCGAGGCGTATACAACCTGTTATGGATGGGGACTTGCATAGCTCAAAAGCTATTCACTACTTGATTTATTTTTTTCTTTAATGGTAAGTGGTACATTCCTCATAGTTTATGGGGCATTTTTGTTAAAAATACATTAATTTAGAGAACTTACTAGTTACATTTCACTCGAGGCGTATACTACCTGTTATGGATGGGGACTTGCATAGCTCACAGGCTTTTCACTACTTGGTTTATTTATTCCTTTAATGGTTTGTGGTACATTCCTATTATTTTGTGGGGCAATTGTGTTTAAAATAATAATTTAGAGAACTGGCACATTACATTCAAGTCGAGGCGTATACTACCTGGTATGGATGAGGACTTGCATAGCTCACACGCTATTCATCACTTGATTTATTTTTTTTCTTTATTGGTATGTAGTATATTCCACATATTTTGTAGGGCAATTGTGTTTAAAATATTAATTTAGAGAACTTGCACAATACATTCTACTCGAGGCGTATACTACCCAATATGGATGACGACTTGCATAGCTCACAAGCTTTTCACTACTTGATTTGTTTTTTTCTTTAATGGTATGTGGTACATTCCTCATATTCTGAGGGGCAATTGTGTTTTAAATATTAATTTAGAGAACTTGCACGTAACATTCTACTCGAGGCGATTACTACCTGTTATGAATGAGGACTTCCATAGCTCACAAGCTATTCACTACTTGATTTATATTTTTCTTTAGTGGTATGTGGTACATTCCTAATATTTTGTGGAGCAATTGTGTTTAAAATATTAATATAGAGAACTTGCAAATTACATTCTACTCGAGGCGTATACAACCCGATATGGATGGGGACTTGCATAGCTCACGAGCGATTCACTACTTGATTTATTTTTTTCTTTAATGGTTTGTGGTACATTCCTATTATTTTGTGGGGAAATTGTGTTTAAAATATTAATTTCGAGAACTTGCACATTACATTCTACTCGAGGCATATACTACCTGTTATGGATATGGACTTGCAAAGGTGACAAGCGATTCACTACTTGATTTATTTTTTTTCTTTAATGGTTTGTGGTATATTCCTATTATTTTGTGGGGCAATTGTGTTAAAAATATTAATTCAGAGAACTTGTTCATTACATTCTACTCGAGGCGTATACTACCCGTTATAGATGACGACTTGCATAGCTCACAAGCTTTTCGCTACTTGATTTATTTTTTTCTTTATTAGTATGTGGTACATTCCTCGTATTTTGTAGGGCAATTGTGTTTAAAATATTAATTTGGAGAACTTGCACAATACAATTTACTCGAGGCGTATACTACCCGTTATGGATGACGACTTGCATAGCTCACAAGCTTTTCACTACTTGATTTATTTTCTTCTTTAATGGTTTGTGGTACATTCCAATTATTTTGTGGGGCAATTGTGTTTAAAATATTAATTTAGAGAACTTGCACATTACATACTAATCGAGGCGTATACAACCTGTTATGGATGGGGACTTGCATAGCTCAAAAGCTATTCACTACTTGATTTATTTTTTTCTTTAATGGTAAGTGGTACATTCCTCATAGTTTATGGGGCATTTTTGTTAAAAATACATTAATTTAGAGAACTTACTAGTTACATTTCACTCGAGGCGTATACTACCTGTTATGGATGGGGACTTGCATAGCTCACAGGCTTTTCACTACTTGGTTTATTTATTCCTTTAATGGTTTGTGGTACATTCCTATTATTTTGTGGGGCAATTGTGTTTAAAATAATAATTTAGAGAACTGGCACATTACATTCAAGTCGAGGCGTATACTACCTGGTATGGATGAGGACTTGCATAGCTCACACGCTATTCATCACTTGATTTATTTTTTTTCTTTATTGGTATGTAGTATATTCCACATATTTTGTAGGGCAATTGTGTTTAAAATATTAATTTAGAGAACTTGCACAATACATTCTACTCGAGGCGTATACTACCCAATATGGATGACGACTTGCATAGCTCACAAGCTTTTCACTACTTGATTTGTTTTTTTCTTTAATGGTATGTGGTACATTCCTCATATTCTGAGGGGCAATTGTGTTTTAAATATTAATTTAGAGAACTTGCACGTAACATTCTACTCGAGGCGATTACTACCTGTTATGAATGAGGACTTCCATAGCTCACAAGCTATTCACTACTTGATTTATATTTTTCTTTAGTGGTATGTGGTACATTCCTAATATTTTGTGGAGCAATTGTGTTTAAAATATTAATATAGAGAACTTGCAAATTACATTCTACTCGAGGCGTATACAACCCGATATGGATGGGGACTTGCATAGCTCACGAGCGATTCACTACTTGATTTATTTTTTTCTTTAATGGTTTGTGGTACATTCCTATTATTTTGTGGGGAAATTGTGTTTAAAATATTAATTTCGAGAACTTGCACATTACATTCTACTCGAGGCATATACTACCTGTTATGGATATGGACTTGCAAAGGTGACAAGCGATTCACTACTTGATTTATTTTTTTTCTTTAATGGTTTGTGGTATATTCCTATTATTTTGTGGGGCAATTGTGTTAAAAATATTAATTCAGAGAACTTGTTCATTACATTCTACTCGAGGCGTATACTACCCGTTATAGATGACGACTTGCATAGCTCACAAGCTTTTTGCTACTTGATTTATTTTTTTCTTTATTAGTATGTGGTACATTCCTCGTATTTTGTAGGGCAATTGTGTTTAAAATATTAATTTGGAGAACTTGCACAATACAATTTACTCGAGGCGTATACTACCCGTTATGGATGACGACTTGCATAGCTCACAAGCTTTTCACTACTTGATTTATTTTCTTCTTTAATGGTTTGTGGTACATTCCAATTATTTTGTGGGGCAATTGTGTTTAAAATATTAATTTAGAGAACTTGCACATTACATACTAATCGAGGCGTATACAACCTGTTATGGATGGGGACTTGCATAGCTCAAAAGCTATTCACTACTTGATTTATTTTTTTCTTTAATGGTAAGTGGTACATTCCTCATAGTTTATGGGGCATTTTTGTTAAAAATACATTAATTTAGAGAACTTACTAGTTACATTTCACTCGAGGCGTATACTACCTGTTATGGATGGGGACTTGCATAGCTCACAGGCTTTTCACTACTTGGTTTATTTATTCCTTTAATGGTTTGTGGTACATTCCTATTATTTTGTGGGGCAATTGTGTTTAAAATAATAATTTAGAGAACTGGCACATTACATTCAAGTCGAGGCGTATACTACCTGGTATGGATGAGGACTTGCATAGCTCACACGCTATTCATCACTTGATTTATTTTTTTTCTTTATTGGTATGTAGTATATTCCACATATTTTGTAGGGCAATTGTGTTTAAAATATTAATTTAGAGAACTTGCACAATACATTCTACTCGAGGCGTATACTACCCAATATGGATGACGACTTGCATAGCTCACAAGCTTTTCACTACTTGATTTGTTTTTTTCTTTAATGGTATGTGGTACATTCCTCATATTCTGAGGGGCAATTGTGTTTTAAATATTAATTTAGAGAACTTGCACGTAACATTCTACTCGAGGCGATTACTACCTGTTATGAATGAGGACTTCCATAGCTCACAAGCTATTCACTACTTGATTTATATTTTTCTTTAGTGGTATGTGGTACGTTCCTAATATTTTGTGGAGCAATTGTGTTTAAAATATTAATATAGAGAACTTGCAAATTACATTCTACTCGAGGCGTATACAACCCGATATGGATGGGGACTTGCATAGCTCACGAGCGATTCACTACTTGATTTATTTTTTTCTTTAATGGTTTGTGGTACATTCCTATTATTTTGTGGGGAAATTGTGTTTAAAATATTAATTTCGAGAACTTGCACATTACATTCTACTCGAGGCATATACTACCTGTTATGGATATGGACTTGCAAAGGTGACAAGCGATTCACTACTTGATTTATTTTTTTTCTTTAATGGTTTGTGGTATATTCCTATTATTTTGTGGGGCAATTGTGTTAAAAATATTAATTCAGAGAACTTGTTCATTACATTCTACTCGAGGCGTATACTACCCGTTATAGATGACGACTTGCATAGCTCACAAGCTTTTCGCTACTTGATTTATTTTTTTCTTTATTAGTATGTGGTACATTCCTCGTATTTTGTAGGGCAATTGTGTTTAAAATATTAATTTGGAGAACTTGCACAATACAATTTACTCGAGGCGTATACTACCCGTTATGGATGACGACTTGCATAGCTCACAAGCTTTTCACTACTTGATTTATTTTCTTCTTTAATGGTTTGTGGTACATTCCAATTATTTTGTGGGGCAATTGTGTTTAAAATATTAATTTAGAGAACTTGCACATTACATACTAATCGAGGCGTATACAACCTGTTATGGATGGGGACTTGCATAGCTCAAAAGCTATTCACTACTTGATTTATTTTTTTCTTTAATGGTAAGTGGTACATTCCTCATAGTTTATGGGGCATTTTTGTTAAAAATACATTAATTTAGAGAACTTACTAGTTACATTTCACTCGAGGCGTATACTACCTGTTATGGATGGGGACTTGCATAGCTCACAGGCTTTTCACTACTTGGTTTATTTATTCCTTTAATGGTTTGTGGTACATTCCTATTATTTTGTGGGGCAATTGTGTTTAAAATAATAATTTAGAGAACTGGCACATTACATTCAAGTCGAGGCGTATACTACCTGGTATGGATGAGGACTTGCATAGCTCACACGCTATTCATCACTTGATTTATTTTTTTTCTTTATTGGTATGTAGTATATTCCACATATTTTGTAGGGCAATTGTGTTTAAAATATTAATTTAGAGAACTTGCACAATACATTCTACTCGAGGCGTATACTACCCAATATGGATGACGACTTGCATAGCTCACAAGCTTTTCACTACTTGATTTGTTTTTTTCTTTAATGGTATGTGGTACATTCCTCATATTCTGAGGGGCAATTGTGTTTTAAATATTAATTTAGAGAACTTGCACGTAACATTCTACTCGAGGCGATTACTACCTGTTATGAATGAGGACTTCCATAGCTCACAAGCTATTCACTACTTGATTTATATTTTTCTTTAGTGGTATGTGGTACATTCCTAATATTTTGTGGAGCAATTGTGTTTAAAATATTAATATAGAGAACTTGCAAATTACATTCTACTCGAGGCGTATACAACCCGATATGGATGGGGACTTGCATAGCTCACGAGCGATTCACTACTTGATTTATTTTTTTCTTTAATGGTTTGTGGTACATTCCTATTATTTTGTGGGGAAATTGTGTTTAAAATATTAATTTCGAGAACTTGCACATTACATTCTACTCGAGGCATATACTACCTGTTATGGATATGGACTTGCAAAGGTGACAAGCGATTCACTACTTGATTTATTTTTTTTCTTTAATGGTTTGTGGTATATTCCTATTATTTTGTGGGGCAATTGTGTTAAAAATATTAATTCAGAGAACTTGTTCATTACATTCTACTCGAGGCGTATACTACCCGTTATAGATGACGACTTGCATAGCTCACAAGCTTTTCGCTACTTGATTTATTTTTTTCTTTATTAGTATGTGGTACATTCCTCGTATTTTGTAGGGCAATTGTGTTTAAAATATTAATTTGGAGAACTTGCACAATACAATTTACTCGAGGCGTATACTACCCGTTATGGATGACGACTTGCATAGCTCACAAGCTTTTCACTACTTGATTTATTTTCTTCTTTAATGGTTTGTGGTACATTCCAATTATTTTGTGGGGCAATTGTGTTTAAAATATTAATTTAGAGAACTTGCACATTACATACTAATCGAGGCGTATACAACCTGTTATGGATGGGGACTTGCATAGCTCAAAAGCTATTCACTACTTGATTTATTTTTTTCTTTAATGGTAAGTGGTACATTCCTCATAGTTTATGGGGCATTTTTGTTAAAAATACATTAATTTAGAGAACTTACTAGTTACATTTCACTCGAGGCGTATACTACCTGTTATGGATGGGGACTTGCATAGCTCACAGGCTTTTCACTACTTGGTTTATTTATTCCTTTAATGGTTTGTGGTACATTCCTATTATTTTGTGGGGCAATTGTGTTTAAAATAATAATTTAGAGAACTGGCACATTACATTCAAGTCGAGGCGTATACTACCTGGTATGGATGAGGACTTGCATAGCTCACACGCTATTCATCACTTGATTTATTTTTTTTCTTTATTGGTATGTAGTATATTCCACATATTTTGTAGGGCAATTGTGTTTAAAATATTAATTTAGAGAACTTGCACAATACATTCTACTCGAGGCGTATACTACCCAATATGGATGACGACTTGCATAGCTCACAAGCTTTTCACTACTTGATTTGTTTTTTTCTTTAATGGTATGTGGTACATTCCTCATATTCTGAGGGGCAATTGTGTTTTAAATATTAATTTAGAGAACTTGCACGTAACATTCTACTCGAGGCGATTACTACCTGTTATGAATGAGGACTTCCATAGCTCACAAGCTATTCACTACTTGATTTATATTTTTCTTTAGTGGTATGTGGTACATTCCTAATATTTTGTGGAGCAATTGTGTTTAAAATATTAATATAGAGAACTTGCAAATTACATTCTACTCGAGGCGTATACAACCCGATATGGATGGGGACTTGCATAGCTCACGAGCGATTCACTACTTGATTTATTTTTTTCTTTAATGGTTTGTGGTACATTCCTATTATTTTGTGGGGAAATTGTGTTTAAAATATTAATTTCGAGAACTTGCACATTACATTCTACTCGAGGCATATACTACCTGTTATGGATATGGACTTGCAAAGGTGACAAGCGATTCACTACTTGATTTATTTTTTTTCTTTAATGGTTTGTGGTATATTCCTATTATTTTGTGGGGCAATTGTGTTAAAAATATTAATTCAGAGAACTTGTTCATTACATTCTACTCGAGGCGTATACTACCCGTTATAGATGACGACTTGCATAGCTCACAAGCTTTTCGCTACTTGATTTATTTTTTTCTTTATTAGTATGTGGTACATTCCTCGTATTTTGTAGGGCAATTGTGTTTAAAATATTAATTTGGAGAACTTGCACAATACAATTTACTCGAGGCGTATACTACCCGTTATGGATGACGACTTGCATAGCTCACAAGCTTTTCACTACTTGATTTATTTTCTTCTTTAATGGTTTGTGGTACATTCCAATTATTTTGTGGGGCAATTGTGTTTAAAATATTAATTTAGAGAACTTGCACATTACATACTAATCGAGGCGTATACAACCTGTTATGGATGGGGACTTGCATAGCTCAAAAGCTATTCACTACTTGATTTATTTTTTTCTTTAATGGTAAGTGGTACATTCCTCATAGTTTATGGGGCATTTTTGTTAAAAATACATTAATTTAGAGAACTTACTAGTTACATTTCACTCGAGGCGTATACTACCTGTTATGGATGGGGACTTGCATAGCTCACAGGCTTTTCACTACTTGGTTTATTTATTCCTTTAATGGTTTGTGGTACATTCCTATTATTTTGTGGGGCAATTGTGTTTAAAATAATAATTTAGAGAACTGGCACATTACATTCAAGTCGAGGCGTATACTACCTGGTATGGATGAGGACTTGCATAGCTCACACGCTATTCATCACTTGATTTATTTTTTTTCTTTATTGGTATGTAGTATATTCCACATATTTTGTAGGGCAATTGTGTTTAAAATATTAATTTAGAGAACTTGCACAATACATTCTACTCGAGGCGTATACTACCCAATATGGATGACGACTTGCATAGCTCACAAGCTTTTCACTACTTGATTTGTTTTTTTCTTTAATGGTATGTGGTACATTCCTCATATTCTGAGGGGCAATTGTGTTTTAAATATTAATTTAGAGAACTTGCACGTAACATTCTACTCGAGGCGATTACTACCTGTTATGAATGAGGACTTCCATAGCTCACAAGCTATTCACTACTTGATTTATATTTTTCTTTAGTGGTATGTGGTACGTTCCTAATATTTTGTGGAGCAATTGTGTTTAAAATATTAATATAGAGAACTTGCAAATTACATTCTACTCGAGGCGTATACAACCCGATATGGATGGGGACTTGCATAGCTCACGAGCGATTCACTACTTGATTTATTTTTTTCTTTAATGGTTTGTGGTACATTCCTATTATTTTGTGGGGAAATTGTGTTTAAAATATTAATTTCGAGAACTTGCACATTACATTCTACTCGAGGCATATACTACCTGTTATGGATATGGACTTGCAAAGGTGACAAGCGATTCACTACTTGATTTATTTTTTTTCTTTAATGGTTTGTGGTATATTCCTATTATTTTGTGGGGCAATTGTGTTAAAAATATTAATTCAGAGAACTTGTTCATTACATTCTACTCGAGGCGTATACTACCCGTTATAGATGACGACTTGCATAGCTCACAAGCTTTTCGCTACTTGATTTATTTTTTTCTTTATTAGTATGTGGTACATTCCTCGTATTTTGTAGGGCAATTGTGTTTAAAATATTAATTTGGAGAACTTGCACAATACAATTTACTCGAGGCGTATACTACCCGTTATGGATGACGACTTGCATAGCTCACAAGCTTTTCACTACTTGATTTATTTTCTTCTTTAATGGTTTGTGGTACATTCCAATTATTTTGTGGGGCAATTGTGTTTAAAATATTAATTTAGAGAACTTGCACATTACATACTAATCGAGGCGTATACAACCTGTTATGGATGGGGACTTGCATAGCTCAAAAGCTATTCACTACTTGATTTATTTTTTTCTTTAATGGTAAGTGGTACATTCCTCATAGTTTATGGGGCATTTTTGTTAAAAATACATTAATTTAGAGAACTTACTAGTTACATTTCACTCGAGGCGTATACTACCTGTTATGGATGGGGACTTGCATAGCTCACAGGCTTTTCACTACTTGGTTTATTTATTCCTTTAATGGTTTGTGGTACATTCCTATTATTTTGTGGGGCAATTGTGTTTAAAATAATAATTTAGAGAACTGGCACATTACATTCAAGTCGAGGCGTATACTACCTGGTATGGATGAGGACTTGCATAGCTCACACGCTATTCATCACTTGATTTATTTTTTTTCTTTATTGGTATGTAGTATATTCCACATATTTTGTAGGGCAATTGTGTTTAAAATATTAATTTAGAGAACTTGCACAATACATTCTACTCGAGGCGTATACTACCCAATATGGATGACGACTTGCATAGCTCACAAGCTTTTCACTACTTGATTTGTTTTTTTCTTTAATGGTATGTGGTACATTCCTCATATTCTGAGGGGCAATTGTGTTTTAAATATTAATTTAGAGAACTTGCACGTAACATTCTACTCGAGGCGATTACTACCTGTTATGAATGAGGACTTCCATAGCTCACAAGCTATTCACTACTTGATTTATATTTTTCTTTAGTGGTATGTGGTACATTCCTAATATTTTGTGGAGCAATTGTGTTTAAAATATTAATATAGAGAACTTGCAAATTACATTCTACTCGAGGCGTATACAACCCGATATGGATGGGGACTTGCATAGCTCACGAGCGATTCACTACTTGATTTATTTTTTTCTTTAATGGTTTGTGGTACATTCCTATTATTTTGTGGGGAAATTGTGTTTAAAATATTAATTTCGAGAACTTGCACATTACATTCTACTCGAGGCATATACTACCTGTTATGGATATGGACTTGCAAAGGTGACAAGCGATTCACTACTTGATTTATTTTTTTTCTTTAATGGTTTGTGGTATATTCCTATTATTTTGTGGGGCAATTGTGTTAAAAATATTAATTCAGAGAACTTGTTCATTACATTCTACTCGAGGCGTATACTACCCGTTATAGATGACGACTTGCATAGCTCACAAGCTTTTCGCTACTTGATTTATTTTTTTCTTTATTAGTATGTGGTACATTCCTCGTATTTTGTAGGGCAATTGTGTTTAAAATATTAATTTGGAGAACTTGCACAATACAATTTACTCGAGGCGTATACTACCCGTTATGGATGACGACTTGCATAGCTCACAAGCTTTTCACTACTTGATTTATTTTCTTCTTTAATGGTTTGTGGTACATTCCAATTATTTTGTGGGGCAATTGTGTTTAAAATATTAATTTAGAGAACTTGCACATTACATACTAATCGAGGCGTATACAACCTGTTATGGATGGGGACTTGCATAGCTCAAAAGCTATTCACTACTTGATTTATTTTTTTCTTTAATGGTAAGTGGTACATTCCTCATAGTTTATGGGGCATTTTTGTTAAAAATACATTAATTTAGAGAACTTACTAGTTACATTTCACTCGAGGCGTATACTACCTGTTATGGATGGGGACTTGCATAGCTCACAGGCTTTTCACTACTTGGTTTATTTATTCCTTTAATGGTTTGTGGTACATTCCTATTATTTTGTGGGGCAATTGTGTTTAAAATAATAATTTAGAGAACTGGCACATTACATTCAAGTCGAGGCGTATACTACCTGGTATGGATGAGGACTTGCATAGCTCACACGCTATTCATCACTTGATTTATTTTTTTTCTTTATTGGTATGTAGTATATTCCACATATTTTGTAGGGCAATTGTGTTTAAAATATTAATTTAGAGAACTTGCACAATACATTCTACTCGAGGCGTATACTACCCAATATGGATGACGACTTGCATAGCTCACAAGCTTTTCACTACTTGATTTGTTTTTTTCTTTAATGGTATGTGGTACATTCCTCATATTCTGAGGGGCAATTGTGTTTTAAATATTAATTTAGAGAACTTGCACGTAACATTCTACTCGAGGCGATTACTACCTGTTATGAATGAGGACTTCCATAGCTCACAAGCTATTCACTACTTGATTTATATTTTTCTTTAGTGGTATGTGGTACATTCCTAATATTTTGTGGAGCAATTGTGTTTAAAATATTAATATAGAGAACTTGCAAATTACATTCTACTCGAGGCGTATACAACCCGATATGGATGGGGACTTGCATAGATCACGAGCGATTCACTACTTGATTTATTTTTTTCTTTAATGGTTTGTGGTACATTCCTATTATTTTGTGGGGAAATTGTGTTTAAAATATTAATTTCGAGAACTTGCACATTACATTCTACTCGAGGCATATACTACCTGTTATGGATATGGACTTGCAAAGGTGACAAGCGATTCACTACTTGATTTATTTTTTTTCTTTAATGGTTTGTGGTATATTCCTATTATTTTGTGGGGCAATTGTGTTAAAAATATTAATTCAGAGAACTTGTTCATTACATTCTACTCGAGGCGTATACTACCCGTTATAGATGACGACTTGCATAGCTCACAAGCTTTTCGCTACTTGATTTATTTTTTTCTTTATTAGTATGTGGTACATTCCTCGTATTTTGTAGGGCAATTGTGTTTAAAATATTAATTTGGAGAACTTGCACAATACAATTTACTCGAGGCGTATACTACCCGTTATGGATGACGACTTGCATAGCTCACAAGCTTTTCACTACTTGATTTATTTTCTTCTTTAATGGTTTGTGGTACATTCCAATTATTTTGTGGGGCAATTGTGTTTAAATTATTTATTTAATGGTATGTGGTATATTCCTAATCTTCATTTTTTTAATTGGTATGTGGTACATTCCTAATCTTTATTTTTTTAATTGGTATGTGGTACATTTCTTATCTTTTGTGCAGCAATTGTGTTTAAATTATTTATTGAGTGAATATGCACGTTACATTTTATCTGAGGCGTATACTATCTGTTATGGATGGGGACTTGCATAGCTCACAAGCTTTTCACTTCTTGATTTATTTTTTTCTTGAATGGTATGTGGTACATTAATAATCTTTTGTAGTGCAATTATGTTTAAATTTTTTATTTAGAGAATATGCACGTTATATTCTACTCGAGGCGTATACTACCCGTTATGGATGGGGACTTGCATAGCTTACAACCTATTCATTACTTGATTTAGTTTTTTCTTTAATGGTATGTGGTACATTTCTAATATTTTGTGGGGCAATTGTGTTAAAATTATTTTTTTAGAGAACTTGCAGGTTACATACTACTCGAGGCTTAAACTACCTGTTATGGATGGGGACTAGCATATTTCACAAGGTATTCATTACTTGATTTTTTTTTAATTTTTATAGTAAGTGGTACATTCCTAATATTTTGTGTGGCAATTGTGTTTTAGTTATTTTTTTAGTGAATATGCACGTTACATTCTACTCGAGGCGTATACTACTTGTTATCGATGAGGACTTGCATAGGTTACAAGCTATTTACTACGTGATTTATTTTTTCTTTATTGTTATGTGGTACATTCCTATTATTTTGTGGGGCAATTGTGTTTAGAAAATTAATTTAGAGAACTTGCACGTTACATTCTACTCGAGGCTTAAACTACCCGTTATGGATGAGGATTTGCATAGCTTACAAGCTATTCACTACTTCATTTATTTATTTCTTTAATGGTATGTGGTACATTCCTAATATTCTATGGGGCAATTGTGTTTATATTATTTATTCGGAGAATATGCACTTCAGAATATACTCGAGGCGTATACTAACCACTATGGATGACGACTTGCATAGCTCACAAGCTATTCCCTACTCAGTTTATTGTTTTCTCTTATGGTATGTCGTACATTCCTAATCTTTTGTGGGGCAATTGTGTTTTATTTATTAATCGAAGAATATGCACGTTTCATACTATTCGACCCGTAAACTACCTGTTATGGATGGGGACTTGCATAGTTCACAAGGTATTCACGACATGATTTATTTTTTTCTTTAATGGTATGTGGCACATTCCTAATCTTTCGTGGGGCAATTGTGTTTAAATTATTTATTTAGAGAACTTGCACCTTATATTCTACTCGAGGCTTATACTACCCGTTATAGATGGGGATTTGCATAGCTTACAAGCTATTCTCTACTTGATTTTTTTCTTTTTTTATGGTATGTGGTACATTCCTAATATTTTGTGGGGCAATTGTGTTTTAATTATTCATTTAGGGAACTTGCAAGTTACATACTACTCGAGGCTTATACTACCCGTTATGAATTGGGACTTGCATAGCTCACAAGCGATTCACTACTTGATTTATTTTTTTCTTAAATCGTATGTGGTACATTCCTAATATTTTGTTGGGAAATTGTGTTTAAATTATTTATTCAGAGAGTATGCACGTTGAATTCTAGTCGAGGTGTAAACTACTCGTTATGGATGGGGACTTGCATAGCTCACAAGCTTTTCACTACTTGATTTGATTTTTTGTTTAACGGTATGTGTTACATTCCTAATATTTTGTGGGGCAATTGTGTTTAAATTATTAATTTAGAAAGCTTGCACGTTACATTCTACTCGAAGCTTATACTACTCGTTATGGATGGAGACTTGCATAGCTCACGAGCTATTCACTACTTGATTAATTTTTTTCTTGAATGGTATGTGGTACAGTCATATTATTTTGTGAGGTAATTGCGTTTAAATTATTTATTCAGTGAGTATGCACGTTACAATCTACTCATGGCGTATACTACCTGTTATCGATGGGGACTTGCATAGGTCACAAGCTGTTTACTACCTGATTTATTTTTTCTTTAATGGTATGTGGTACATTCCTAATATTTTGTGGGGCAATTGTGTTTAGAAAATTAATTTAGAGAACTTGCACGTTACATTCTACTTGAGGCTTAAACTACCCGTTATAGATGAGGACTTGCATAGCTCACAAGCTATTCACTACTTCATTTATTTGTTTCTTTAATGGTATGTGGTACATTCCTAATATTCTGTGCGGCAATTGTGTTTATATTATTTATTCAGAGAATATGCACTTTAGAATATACTCGAGGCGTATACTAACCGCTATGGATGACGACTTGCATAGCTCAAAAGCTATTCCCTACTCGATATATTTTTTTCTCTTATGGTATGTCGTACATTCCTAATCTTTTGTGGGGCAATTGTGTTTTATTTTTTAACTCAGAGAATATGCACGTTACATACTACTCGACGCGCAAACTACTTGTTATAGATGGGGACTTGCATAGTTCACAAGGTATTCACTATATCATTTATTTTTTTCTTTAATGGGATGTGGTACATTCCTAATCTTTTGTGGGGCAATTGTGTTTAAATTATTTATTTTGAGAACTTGCACCTTATATTCTACTCGAGGCTTATACTACACGTTATAGATGGGGATTTGCATAGCTTACAAGCTATTCACTACTTGATTTTTTTATTTTTTTAGTGGTATGTGGTACATTCCTAATATTTTGTGGGGCAATTGTGTTTTAATTATTCATTTAGGGAACTTGCAAGTTACATACTACTCGAGGCTTATACTACCCGTTATGAATGGGTACTTGCATAGCTCACAAACTTTTCACAACTTGATTTATTTTTTTCTTTAATGGTCAGTGGTACATTCCTAATATGTTGTGGGTTATTTGTGTTTAAATTATTCATTTAGAGAACTTGCCATTACATACTACTCGAGGCTAATACTACGCGTTATGGATGGGGACTTGCATAGCTAACAAGCTATTCACTACTTGATTTATTTTTTTATTTAATGGTATGTGGTGTATTCCTAATATTTTGTGGGGCAATTGTGTTTAAATTATTCATTTAGAGAACTTGCACGTTACATTCTACTCGAGGCTAGTACTCGATATGGATGGGGACTTCCATAGCTTACGAGCTATTCTCTACTCGAGGCTTATACTACTTTTTATGGATGGGGACTTGCATAGCTCACAAGCTATTCACTACTTGATTAAGTTTTTTCTCTAATCGTATGTTTTACATTCCTCATATTTTGTGGGGCAATTGTGTATAAATAAATCATTAAGAGAACTTGCACGTTACATACTACTGGAGGCTTATACTACCCGTTATGGATGGGGACTTGCATAGCTTAGAAGCTATTCACCACTTGATTTATTTTTTTCTTTAATGGTAAGTGGTACATTTCTAATCTTCTGTGGGGCAATTGTGTTAACATTATTCATTTTGAGAACTTGCACGTTACATACTACTCGAAGCTTATACTACCCGATATGGATGGGGACTTGCATAGCCCACAAGCTATTCAGGACTTGATTTATTTTGTTCTTTAATGGTAAGTGGTACATTCCTAATATTTTGTGGGTTAATTGTGTTCAAATTATTTATTTAGAGAAACTTGCACGTTACATACTACTGGAAGCTTATACTACACGTTATGGATGGAGACTTGCATAGCTAACAAGCTATTTACTACTTGATTTATATTTTTCTTTAATGGTATGTGGTATGTTCCTATTATTTTGTGGGGCAATTGTGTTTAAATTATTTATTTAGAGAACTTCCACGTTACATTCTACTCCAGGCGTATACTACGGGTTATGGATGGGGACTTGCATAGCTCACAAGCTATTCACTACTTGATATATTTCTTTCTTTCATGATAAGTGGTACATTCCTAATATTTTGTGGGGCAATTGTGTTTAAATTATTCATTTAGAGAACTTGCCATTACATACTAGTCGAGGCTAATACTACGCGTTATGGATGGGGACTTGCATAGCCCACAAGCTATTCACGACTTGATTTATTTTGTTCTTTAATGGTAAGTGGTACATTCCTAATATTTTGTGGGTTAATTGTGTTCAATTTATTCATTTCGAGAAACTTGCACGTTACATACTACTGGAGGCTTATACTACACGTTATGGATGGAGACTTGCATAGCTAACAAGCTATTTACTACTTGATTTATATTTTTCTTTAATGGTATGTGGTATGTTCCTATTATTTTGTGGGGCAATTGAGTTTAAACTATTAATTTAGAGAACTTGCACGTTTCATTCTACTCGAGGCTTATACTACCCGTTATGGATGCGGACTTGCATAGCTCACAAGCTATTCACTACTTGATATATTTCTTTCTTTCATGGTAAGTGGTACATTCCTAATATTTTGTGGGGCAATTGTGTTTAAATTATTCATTTAGAGAACTTGCCATTACATACTAGTCGAGGCTAATACTACGCGTTATGGATGGGGACTTGCATAGCTAACAAGCTATTCACGACTTGATTTAATTTTTCTTTAATGGTATGTGGTACATTCCTATTATTTTGTGGGGCAATTGGGTTTAAATTATTTATTTAGAGAACTTGCACGTTACATTTTACTCGAGGCTTCTACTACCCGTTAGAAATGGGGACTTGCATAGCTCACAAGCTATTCACTACTTGATTTATTTTTTTCTTTAATGGTATGTGGCACATTCTTAATATTCTGTGGGGCAATTGTGTTTAAATTATTCATTTAGAGAACTTGCACGTTACATTCTACTCGAGGCTTATACTACTCGATATGGATGGGGACTTCCATAGCTTACGAGCTATTCTCTACTCGAGGCTTATACTACTTGTTATGGATGGGGACTTGCATAGCTTACAAGCTATTCACCACTTGATTCATTTTTTTTCTTTAATGGTAAGTGGTACATTCCTAATCTTTTGTGGGGCAATTGTATTTAAATTATTTATTCAGTGAGTATGCACGTTATATTCTACTCGAGGCGTATACTACCTGTTATGGATGGGGACTTGCATAGCCCACAAGCTATTCACGACTTGATTTATTTTGTTCTTTAATGGTAAGTGGTACATTCCTAATATTTTGTGGGTTAATTGTGTTCAATTTATTCATTTCGAGAAACTTGCACGTTACATACTACTGGAGGCTTATACTACACGTTATGGATGGAGACTTGCATAGCTAACAAGCTATTTACTACTTGATTTATATTTTTCTTTAATGGTATGTGGTATGTTCCTATTATTTTGTGGGGCAATTGAGTTTAAACTATTAATTTAGAGAACTTGCACGTTTCATTCTACTCGAGGCTTATACTACCCGTTATGGATGCGGACTTGCATAGCTCACAAGCTATTCACTACTTGATATATTTCTTTCTTTCATGGTAAGTGGTACATTCCTAATATTTTGTGGGGCAATTGTGTTTAAATTATTCATTTAGAGAACTTGCCATTACATACTAGTCGAGGCTAATACTACGCGTTATGGATGGGGACTTGCATAGCTAACAAGCTATTCACGACTTGATTTAATTTTTCTTTAATGGTATGTGGTACATTCCTATTATTTTGTGGGGCAATTGGGTTTAAATTATTTATTTAGAGAACTTGCACGTTACATTTTACTCGAGGCTTCTACTACCCGTTAGAAATGGGGACTTGCATAGCTCACAAGCTATTCACTACTTGATTTATTTTTTTCTTTAATGGTATGTGGCACATTCTTAATATTCTGTGGGGCAATTGTGTTTAAATTATTCATTTAGAGAACTTGCACGTTACATTCTACTCGAGGCTTATACTACTCGATATGGATGGGGACTTCCATAGCTTACGAGCTATTCTCTACTCGAGGCTTATACTACTTGTTATGGATGGGGACTTGCATAGCTTACAAGCTATTCACCACTTGATTCATTTTTTTTCTTTAATGGTAAGTGGTACATTCCTAATCTTTTGTGGGGCAATTGTATTTAAATTATTTATTCAGTGAGTATGCACGTTATATTCTACTCGAGGCGTATACTACCTGTTATGGATGGGGACTTGCATAGCTCACAAGCTATTCACTACTTGATTTATTTTTTTCTTTAATGGTATGTGGTACATTCCTAGTACTTTGTGGGGCAATTGAGTTTAAACTATTAATTTAGAGAACTTGCACGTTACATTCTACTCGAGGCTTATACTACCCGTTATGGATGGGGACTTGCATAGCTCACAAGCTATTCACTACTTGTTTTAATTTTTTCTTTAATGGTAAGTGGTACATTCCTAATATTTTGTGGGGCAATTGTGTTTAAATTATTCATTTAGAGAACTTGCCATTACTTACTACTCGAGGCTAATACTACGCGTTATGGATGGGGACTTGCATAGCTAATAAGCTATTCACTACCTGAGTTATTATTTTCTTTAATGGTATGTTTTACCTTCCTCATAATTTGTGGTGCAATTGTGTTTAAGTTTTTTTCAGAGAACATGCACGTTTTTTCTACTCGTGGCGTAAACAACTCGTTATGGATGGGGACTTGCATAGCTCAGAAGCTATTCACTACTTGATTTGTTTTTTTCTTTAATGGTATAAGGTACGTTCCTAATATTTTGTGGGGCATTTAAGTCTAAATTATTCATTTAGAGAACTTGCACGTTACATACTAGTCGAGGCTTATACTACCCGTTATGGATGGGTACTTGCATCGCTCACAAGCTATTCACTACTTGATTTATTTTTCCTTTAATGGTTTGTGGTACATTCCTAATATTTTGTGGGTTAATTGTGTTTAAATTATTCATTTAGAGAACTTGCACGTTACATACTACTTGAGGCTCATACTACCAGTTATGGATGGCGACTTGCATAGCTCACAAGCTTTTCACTACTTGATTTGTTTTTCTTCATTATTGGTATGTGGTACAATCGTATTATTTTGTGGGGAAATTGTGTTTAAAATATTTATTTAGAGAACTTGCACGTTACATTCTATTCCAAGCGTTTACTACCAGTTATGGATGGCGACTTGCATAGCTCACAAGCTTTTCACTACTTGATTTGTTTTTTTCTTGAATGGTATGTGGTACATTCCTAATCTTTTGTGGGGCAATTGTGTGTAAATTATTCATTTAGAGAACTTGCACGTTACATTCTACTCGAGTCGTATAATACCCGTTATGGATGGGGACTTTCATAGCTCACAAGCTATTTACTACTTGATTTATTTTTTTCTTGAATGGTATGTGGTACATTCCTAATATTTTGTGGGGCAATTGTGTTTAAATTATTCATGTAGAGAACTTGCTTGTTACATTCTACTCGAGGCGTATACTACGCGTTATGGATGGGGACTTGCATAGCTCACAAGCGATTCACTACTTGATTTATTTTTTTCTTTAATGGTATGTGGTCATTCCTTATATTTTGTGGGGCAATTGTGTTTAAATTATATATTAAGAATATTTGCACGTGACATTCTCCTCGAGGCGTATACTACCTGTGTTGGATGGGGACTTGCATAGCTCACAAGCTATTTACTACTTGATTTATATTTTTCTATAATGGTATGTGGTACATTCCTAATCTTTTGTGGGTCAATATTGTTAAAATTATTTGTTTAGAGTACTTACACGTTACATTCTACTCGAGGCGTATACCCAGATATGGATGGGGACTTGCATAGCTAAGAAGCTTTTCACTACTTGATTTATTTTTTTCTTTATTGGCATGTGGTGCATTCTTATCATTTTGTGGGTGAATGTTGTTAAAATTACTTATTTAGAGAACTTGCAGGTTACATTCTACTCGAGGCGTATACCCTGTTATGGATGGAGACTTGCATAGCTGACAAGCTATTCATTACTTGATTTATTTTTATCTTTAATGGTGTGTGGTACATTCCTAAATTTTTGTGGGGCAATTGTGTTTAAATTATTTATTTAGAGAACTTGCACGTTACATTCTACTCGAGGCTTATACTTCCGGTTATGGACGGGGATTTGCATAGCTCACAAGCTATTCACTACTTGGTTTATTTTTCTTTGATGGTATGTGGTACATTCCTTATCTTTTGTGGGGCAGTTCTGTTTAAATTATATATTTAGAGAACTTGGACGTTGATTTCTACTTGAGGCTTATACTAGCCGTTATGGATGGGGACTTGCATAGCTCACAAGCTATTAACTGCTTGATTTGTTTTTTTCTTTAATGGTATATGGTACATTCCTAATATTTTGTGGGGAAGTTGTGTTTAAATTATTTATTTAGAGAACTTGCACGTTACATTCTATTCGAGGCTTATACTACGCGTTATGGATGGGGACTTGCATAGCTCACAAGGTATTCACTACTTGATCTAATAGGGAGCTAATAAAGGTGTTCATTATTGGAGAGCATGCCATCAAAGTACAAAAGTAGTACTTTCCATTTGGCCTTTCTATATTGACATAATCTGCTTATTATTTTAAGTGCATCAAAATCTTGTGGAAACCAAAAATAAGGCACCCTATATTAAAACTGCCTCCCTCCTAATGGAGAGGAGGATTGCGTCAGCATCCAAAGTTCTCCAAAGGCCGCCTTCTCCTGGGTTGGGGAGACGTCCCCGCCCCTTCACGGAGACCTCCCCGCCCTTGGCGCGTCAGGTCCCACCCGTTCTTGGCTCGTGTATAAATGGATCGGGGTGGGCCGTTTGTCCTCACGCTTGTCACCTTGGACTCTATCCCTTGGACCTCAATTCAGTTTGAGCTCCTTGCAAGTCTACTTGGGTGGCAGGCGGCACTGGTGTGCGGCTGAGGTGATGTAAAAATTGGTTCTCGCAGTGCACCAACACTATTAGACCTCATATTTTCACCCGATTCTACACTATAACTAGCCCCGTATTTTGGCTTAGACGAGACTTGCACATTATTTGGCATAAGCCGTGAATGCTATGGGTAGTCAAAGGAAGCAAACAAAAGAATGGGAACCTTGGTACAATTTTGGTGACAACGGGGGCAAAGTGAGTTGTGATTTCTGCAACTATACTTTTAGCTACAAACGCGAATGTGCGTTCGCTCACTTTGGATATGGCGCCAAGTCAAAGAGGTCGATTTGTCGTAGCCTACCTCCCTATGTGCAAAGTCGATTTGCCAATTGTGGAAACATTGTTCCGCAACGAATGATGGCCGGGGACATGTATGGCGGAGATTCAGGTCCGAGTGGTCCATCAACGGCACCAACTATTGACACTTCAAGCCAATCTGACGCTCAAAATAATGTGGCGGGTGGGGTAACAAGTGGGCCTCAGGAAGGAGTGCCTAATCTCTCTAAAGGAAACGACCGCGAACATGTGTCGGGTGGTCTTACCGCCTCGAATTCCACTAGATCTGGGCAACTACATCAACAACGGATGCTTGATGCTTTTAACATTGCAAAGAGGAAGGAACCTGATGAGAAGTGGGCGACCTTTTTCTATCAGGCTAATGTTCCTTTTAATGTGGCGCGAAATCAGGCGTTCATCGATGCTGTGAGGGCAACATCTGGCAAAGTTTGAGTACACTCCTCCTACATATCACCAGTTGAGGACTAGAATGATTGAATCTAAGAGGTTGCAAATTGAGAAAGAGATTGAAGCCAAAGTTGGTTTTGCAATCAAGAATTATGGGGTGTCGATATGCACGGATGGTTGGGATGATGTCCACCGGAGGCCCCTTATGAATTTAATGATGTCGTGCCCTACTAGTGACGTTATCTTGGGGAGCATAGACACCAGTGGTGAGAAGAAGTCCATGCGGTACATAGCGGACCAAGTGAAAGTTTACATTGAGAAGGTGGGTTCCTAGAATGTGACTCAGATTTGTACAGACAATGCTTCCAACATGCTTGGAGCGATGGATGATATTATTCTCACATACCCACACATTCACAAGCAGGGGTCCATGGCACATGCATTGGATCTCATGTTGGAAGATTGGGCGAAGGTCCAAGAATTTAAAGATTTAATAGAGAGGGCAAAGAAATTGTGCAAATATATTAGAAACCATCATTCGACAATGAGGACACTTCGTGAGTTGAGTCCAAACCTGCATATTGTAGTGCCCACTGAAACCCGCTTTGCTTGTAATTTCCTTATGTTGGATCGATTGGTGAGACTCAAAGGAGTGTTGGAGCAGTTGAAAGACCATCCCCGTGTTGTAAACTACTTTGCAACCCTACGGAATAAAGAAAATGGAGAGCAAGCAGCAAGCGCAGCGCGTAATGTGGTGCTCACCATCAAAGATGTGGCCTTTTGGCAACGATGTCAGAATTACGTGCACATGACTGGGGATGTTTTGAAGGCATTGCATGCGTTTGATGGCCGAGAACCAGCCATGGGTCGTGCGTGGCTTGTGATGCATAATTTGCGAGAACACGTGTACTCTTTGAGAGAGTTACCCTTTACTCTACGAGCTGACATAGCATATATTCTTGAGCAATCTTTTGATGCCTGGTGGCAAATGATTTTTACCGATGTTCACTACGCCGCGGCTCTTTTGAATCCGTACCTCAAGGATAATGTGGCGCTTAGGGCTGACGGAATCGCACAAAGAGCATTGAATCGGGTTGTTCGCAAAATGATGGAGGTATTGGAAGTCTCATATGAGGACGTCCAATATGAGTTAACACAGTACGAGGAGGGCATAGGACCATATGGCTATACTGAGGCATCTGACATCCGCCAGACAAAGCTTCAACTCCACCAATGGTGGGCCACGATCGCAGACAAGGCATTGTCTAAAATAGCTGTTCGTATTCTAGCCCTTACGTGTTCAGCTAGCTCTTACGAGGGAAACTAGAGTATGTACTTGTTTGTCCACAACAAGAGCCGAAATCGATTAGCAGCAGAGAAGGCTGCGTCATTGGTGTATATTTATACCAATAGCCGATGCCTTCAACAAAGACCAGGGGCCGATCCCGTTCGATGGTACGATGCGAATATTCACTCGGAGGATTCCGACCCAGATGCCCTGGGGCCGGTCCCGATGGGTGAACCTAATTGTGAATTTGATGTGTTGATAGCCGAGGAAGAGGAGGAGCACAATATAGCAGCTTCCCGCTGTCCGCTGGAGTACCGTGGACACCCTAATCTTTGGGCGGAAGACGCCGATCATCTTGAGGAAACGAGAAACTATTACGGAGATGATGACGATGTGGAAGAAGAATTGGCTCAAGGTCGTTGGGGACCTTGGAATCAAAGTCCTCGTCGCAGTCCTTCGCCTCATCTTCCTCAAAATGAGGGCATTCATGAAGTGCAACCTTTGTCTACTTCCTCAGAGAGCGACATCCCAAATGTGACTAACCTTGAAGAGCTTGAAACGGGGGAGGGGGGCAATGTCGGGAATGTTCGCGACGAGGACAATTCTCCATCAGACTATGGTGGTGGAAATGGAGATGGCGACAACAACGGAGCGGGAGAGAACGCAGTAAATACTGCGACTCGAAACAACCAAGGATCGGTTGAAAACCGGTATGGCCAAGAGGGCCCTATTGGAATGGGTGCATCATTTCATAGCACTGGAGTCGTTCAAGGAGACTCTAACGCAAATGTTGTAAACACAACAATTGTAGGGACGACTCGAAGAAATGAAAGGGTTGTTAATCAGCGTCGGCGTTTTGACCCGGAATATGTAGACCCCGATGATGCTTTTGCATTCACAGAGGACCTTGAGCCACAACCATCTCCGGTTGTGGTGTTGCCTACGGTTATCAATGACCAGAATGTACCAACGCCGCCTTCCCGAAATTCCTCTTCTCCTAGAACGGCGAATGCCATGTATGGACCTTTCCAACGAAGTGTAGGCGTTGAGGGGATGGGTCTAAACACTTCTGCTACTACTACCAGAAATGGCAAACCCCTTTTGGCCGCTACAAGGACGCCTCTTCATCCAATGGGTCAATATATACAACCGAGTGGAAGGACTAATGCTCATAGAGGGTCTAGAGGCCGTGGAGCGGCTAGAGACCGTGAAGGAAGAAACAACGGCAAAGCATCCTCTTCAAGGCATCGTAGACGTCCCCTCCTTGGAATAGGGGCACGAGATCCGAACGTAGTTGTACAACCGTTTTTGGACACGTATGTTCCAGGACGCTCTTCAACAACTCCGACGTTTGTTGTTCCGAATCGAGCAATTTGTCCTACCAGCGGCCCAACCATAAATTCCAACGACGATGATCCTCACACACATCGACAAAAGAGATTCAGACGCTCGCGTTGCGATGGTAAAACAGTCGTAGAGCTTTGCAATGACAACTCTGAAATAGAGGGCTTTTGGACTACGGATGGTAGCAATGGAGAATTCTCATATGAGAGCGGTGAAGGAGCTGATGATGACAATCGTCCAGATTGCGATGAGGCACCAGATGATGATGATATCTTCCTTCGAGATGCAGTTATGGGTGGCCCGTCCACCGAACGAGTGTGCAGATTGGGCCGTTTGAATAATTAAAGGACAAGAAAAGTAACTACATAAATGTATGCGAAATCAAGAGAGTTGTGATAATTCATAGAAGAAGCTAGGAGAGAAAAAAGTTTCTTAGATAACTACAAGATATTACTTCGTTTGGAAGTATGAGATTAGGGAATTCTGGTTTTATCGTGAAACTTTTTAATATAATAAACATATTTTGCTTCCAGACATTAAGGTCTCTCCGCTCAATGATGCAGGGGCAGGGACGCCTACATGAAGGGCGGAGATGTCTCCGCCCCTGGCGTAGGCGTCTCCATGAGGGGCGTAGACGTCTCCGCCCCTCATGGAGACGTCCCCGCCCTAGTGCCACGGTGGCGTGACACGTCCGTATGTGATGTGGCAATCACAATAAAAATTTCTTACTTGCAAAAAATTACTGGGCGTACTTCGGGCAATCCGTCCGAACTGTCCGTTCGAGCCGTCCGAACCGCTTGTCCGGTTGTCCCGTCCGATCACCTCAACCCGTCCGTTATGACAACCCTGATGTGAATTGTCCCGCTAACAAAGCAGACCTCACTTTGCGCTCTCCAATCGACATCGATGCCGAAGCCATCGCTCTATTTTTTGAAACCAAGCGACAGTTGCATCTTGGCCCAAACAATACTGACATTGGTGGCAACGTATGATCCAACATCTTTTGTTGTTCCATGGACTGAATTACTATAAAATTGACGTTGTACCAATTAATGCAGTGCGTGGTAATACATCTTTGGTAGTGTTTTTATCTTCAGTAGTTCTCTTCCTTGCAAGGATCACGGAGTATCGGTGCCTACCGCACGAGTGGATCGCCTTCCTCAAATTTGGCACAGTCGATCCCCTCATTCTGAATACGCCATCTTTGTCTGCCACAACGCCTATCGCTCTTGTAATGTTTCAATTTGGATACACTATAAATTGAGTATATTGAGATCAAGTGCACCCCCAATATCTTTGACTGAATTGGGTGCTCTCCCAATCTCACCGATAGGACCAGGTTTGTCCTTGTTGTCGTGTATCAGATTTGATGCCACCAGATCTTCTAGCTCGGATCGGGCGCCCCCCAATCTCTAGGTCCGGATCGGGTGCGCATCCGATTTTTTTGTCCGATCTCTTAAAATTAGAGGTATGATTGTCGACTTCTGTATATTTGTCCACTGAATGTATGTTCTTTGCACAGCCAATTGCCGCTAACCCTCGCAATGTATCTCCATCTTCAGTACCCTCCCAAAATATCCCCTACTCCGTGCAGGATATGCACGTCGATATGTCATTAGGGCATGGAATGGAGGTTGGCGAAGCTGGGCAAGGCAAAGCAAGGGAGGAGACAATGGAAGAAACAAGGGTGAGAGAGTGGGAAGAGGAACGAGAGGTACCGAAGGAAAGTGAGAGGTGGTATAACAAGCCGAAATTTCCATCCAGGGAGCCAATTCATATCCCATTCAATCATGAGAGGGCAATGAGAGTCCGAGGTGTCGGTTTTACAACGAGGATAACACGAGGATTGTACGTGTTCCAGCTGCGGTTACTGCGTTGGCAGTCGTAGAGTCTCTTGTGTCCAGGCCGGCTCTGATGCAGGTAGATCAGTCTTATCAAACTTCATCTGGCGATTGCACTCATGATCACGTGCCCGACCCTGGGTAGGGTCCAACCAAAGTGGAGGCGGTGGTTGTCGGTGCACTTACTCACTTATTGTCTCTACAAGTACCTCCTACTCTAGGGCGTAATCTTTCATTGACGGATTCAACTTGAGAACGGGTAGTCAATGAAGGGGCTTACGAAGGCATGATTGATGGACAATTGAAGTCTTTCAGCCCCCACTAACATTGCTCAGAGCCTGCCGTTGCAGGTCCAAGGAAGACCTGACATCAGCTTGAATCACAGCTCTTTCAAAGATAAATCCATCGGGCCTGATCTGTAGTTGGTCATCTAGGATCCACTAGTGCAGATGCAAAAGTAGATCTCCAAGCCGTTGCTTGTAGTGGAAGCGTGTCAAAGCCTCCCGCAACTTTCACCAGAAGCGGAAGCATCTCAAAGCGTCATTCATCCAACAAACGTGCTGATCCAACGTCATAAGTTGAACGTGAGTTTCCACGCATATGTTTCATTCTGAGTATTTTGTGTTACAAGTAATTCTTGTTGTGATCAAGGGCGCGCCCGATCTTCCAGTGGTGATCAAGGGTGCGCCCGATATTACTGTGGAGATTGGGTGCACGCTTGGTGTTCTACTGGAGATGCCCTTCCGAAAAGCCTATTTCCATGTTTTGTCTGAAAGAGTATTGCTCACCTTTGGATTGTGCTTCTCATTTCAGGTGATCAACTTCGACAAGCAGAGCTGTGAGCACCTCGGGAATCCACGGTAAGGATACCTAGGTACACTATCGTCGTGGACTATAATGGATTTCTAGTTCACAAGCCTGGCTTCAACCGCATTTGCGTTTCTAGAACCATCGGCGGTTGTTTTCTAGAGTGGTTGCAGAGAAAGGCTAATGTCATCATATGAAGTTGCGCAATGTTCCGCAATGTGGATAATATGATCATAGCACTTCACGTGATACTAAACTGATGCAAGATCAGCTTATAGCCTTTTCGCAAGATGATACAACGAAGTCCACATATCCTAGAAAGGACCATTCTACCAAAAGGTACTTGCTGAAGGACCTCTCTAAACTTGCAAGAGACCATGAGATCGTCGACTCCAGCCTGGCGTTGCTAATTGACGATAGTTGTCGTAGTCTAGTGGTTCATAATTCTCAAAGTTAACCAAAATTAACCTTAAGCAAGCCCACCTTACCAGATCGTTTCCAGGGATTTTTATCGTGCATCAAACTCTTTAAATCTTAACAACAATTCACACATAATACCTCGGCACATCCCGGAGGATGCCTGCCCCAATACCTTAGTAATTAGTAACAAGTAACCACGTGTGTTTCAGTTAAACTATTTTGAGCGTCAGAGTAGATTTTTGGTAAGTTTTTACAGTGCCCGAAAAGTCACTGCCCTCCGTTCTTGCTGCCCAGAGGCCACAATATCCACAATCTAACCTGTCGTACCACAAATTTAAAAAAAAATTTAGTTAGGTAGTTTAGGATGCTAAAGTTAAACCAAAAGGTTAAGTTTGGGGATTAGTCTAAACTAGTATTAGCCCCTAGGTAGAATTAGAGAAGAGGGAATAAGTGGTTACTTTCAACTCCTTACTAGGGATAAAAGAAGGCCTGAACCCCAGCCTAGACTCAATCATAAAATCCTACCCCAATCCAGGGGCTAATCGGATCCCCTCAACCGGAGGCAACCAAGCCACCTCAAATCGAAAAAGTGACTACATCCGCAAAGGAGAACGACAAGTCCAACAGTCAAACCAAAATCGAGATGAAGACTAGCGGGCGGAATCACGAGATGGACCTCCGGGGAACAAGAAGGAATCCACAAGGCCAGCTGGCGGATCATGAGGCGGACCTCTCAGGAGCAAGGCTGCGGGAGAACGTCGGAATCATGAGGCGGACCTCTCAGGCACACCCCAACAGGAGCTAACCAATCACGAGGCGGACCTCTCAGCGCACCCCAACAGGAGTTAAAGAATTACGAGACGGACCCTGGAGCGAAACCCTGCAATAGGGTGGCAGAAGCGCGAGGCGGACCTCCCGAGAGCAAGACTACAGGAGGCGGCGGACCACGAGGGCGGATTTTCTGGGAGCACCGCTGCAGTAGGACAGACCACGAGGGCAAACTGTGTAGGAGCACCGCTGCAGTAGGATTGCAGAAGGACGAGGCGGATCTCCTGAGAGCAAGACTACGCGAGGGCGACGGAAGCGCAAGGCGAGCCCTTGGGCGGAATTTTGCAGGAGGTGGCGGACCACGAGGGCGGACTTTGTGGGAGCACAGCTGCGGAAGGCGGTGGAAGCGCGCGAAAGACCTCTGAGGTGCACCCCAACCCGAGAAGGCGGAAGCACGAGGCGGAAGCGCAAGGCGGACCACGAGGGCAGACTTTATGGGAGCACCGCTGTAGTAGGACGGACCACGAGGGCGAACTCTGTGGGAGCACCGCTATAGTAGGGTTGCGGAAGGACGAGGCGGATCTCCCAAGAGCAGGACTGCGGGAGGGCGACGGAAGCGCGAGGCGAGCCCTCGGGCGGAACTTTGCAGGATGCGGCGGACCACGAGGGTGGACTTTGTGGGAGCATCGCTGCGGAGGGCGGCGGAAGCACGAGGCGAACCTCCCAAGAGCAAGACTGCAGGAGGCGGTGGACCACAAGGGCGGACTTTCTGGGAGCACAACTGAGGAAGGCGGTGGAAGCGCGCGGCAGAACTCTCAGGTGCACCCCAACCCGTGAATGCGGAAGCATGAGGTGGACCTCTCCAACACACCCAACTCGAGAAGGCGAAAGAGCGAGGTGGATAGCTCAAGCACACCCTAGCAGGCAAATGGCCTCACAAGAGCAAGGCTAAGGGTGGCGGAAGCACGAGGCGGACTTCTCAAACAAAATCAGGAGGAGAAGGCGGCCCAAGAGCAAGACTGCAGGAGGGCGGCGGAAGCGTGAGGCGGACCTCTCATACGAAACCAGCAAAAGAAGGCGGCTCGGGAGCACGGCTGCAAGGGGTGGTGGAAGCGTGAGGCGGACCTCTCCAGGGCAACCCATCAGGAGGCTCGTGGAATCACGAGGCGGACCTCTCGTGCGAGGAAAATCCCAAGCAAGGTGGAGCCAGGTACACCCCACCTCATAGCAAGAGATATGGCAACGAGACCTTCTTCATACATGCCCATTTGCCCGGTCCTCCCCAAGGATCCACTTGAACTCACGGAGCTCCAAGAGGACCTCCTACGCATGAATTGCCTCTCCTTCGTTGAGTTTTGTTGGAGTTTTTGTGTTGATTCTACCATACAAGAAATGCGGAGGAACCCACTACCTCAACCAAAAGGGTACAACATCCGGGCTTGTCCGGACAGGTGGACCATGGGGAGGTGGCAGGAGGTGTATGGATTCCCACCGCAAGGAGGAGGATGGACCAGTTTGAATAAAGAGGAGTATGCCAAAGGATGTTTCAGCACCAAGTACGCCAAGAACGGCTATTTGTTACAGGATTGCTCTGACCTGCAGGCCAAACAAGTCTTCGCATTCCTCGTGCCCATCCTGCACCCCGAAAAGCCTTCCCGAATCACTGTCACCCTCGCCAACACTGTGTATGGATCCTTCCTCGGAGAAAGGATGGTGAATTGGGCCATTATTCTGAGGGAGGTGGTGCTCAGGTTGGTGAAGGGCATCAACACCGCCAAACAATCCTCCATCTGCCCCTTCTTGATCCATCTCTACCACCACTTCAAGGAGACAACTCCCGAGGAAGACATCGTATATGGGACCCAGCTCAGGTTGAAGAAGTTTGAAGGGACAGAGTCGGAGCCCGAGCTAGGATCTGAAGGGGGGAGCAGTGCATCACAGTCGGAGGAGGAGGCGTTACCACCGCTCAAGCGCTAGAGACAGAGGCAGGGAGGAGCTCCTGCCACCAAGACCCGTGCGGCAATCCGTGCTGCAGCCACGGGACCAGCGCATCTCGGAGGTAAGACTTACCCGGCCTCTGAGTTGATAGAAGCACTTCGGGTATATGTGGATGACGTGGATAGGACTTTGGGACACGTGAGCGGTTTGGTGGGCAATCCTCCATGTCAGAGATTGATTGCTGCCGTCAAGGAGAGAGTTGGAGGGGCTGTGACCTCCGCATCATGGAGCAGAAGGTCCACCGGCTCATCTTGGACGTGACGAAGATGAAGAGCCGGGCCTTGGAGGCAGAGGGGAGTTGCAGGGAGGCTTTCCTGCAAGCCAATGCCTCGGCGGCAGCGTTACAGCAGGTGGAGGACGTGTTACACTTCCCAGTGGATGCGCTTGCAAAGGCCAAGATGTTCGATGCCAAGTTGGAGAGAGATGGCCATATCTCCAGCAAACGGGTGATTTCTTTCATGGTGGAGCAGATTGTTAAGTTGGAGGAGGCTTATGCTAACATGAGGGTATTGGTGGGCAACCTCACCCACATCCTCCCCAAGGTTGGGGAGGATCTTGACAGTTTGGGCAAGGATGCAGATTCGGGATCAGATACGGACTCGGGTAGGCAAGGATTGGGTGGCCTAGACATGCTGAAGAAGGTGGTTGATCTTGGTAGCTCGGACCTTCTCCCACGAGCTCCAGTGATGGGAGTTGCTGCATGTCCTTCTCCTTCGGCGATCACTACTCAGGTACAGAGCGGTTGGAAGGAGGACACGGATGTCACGAGGGAGCCTTCACCCAAGACTGGTCCCCGCTCACTCCCTTTTGGAAGCACCGTTCGCGACCCGCCAATCGTGGCACCCTTACAGAGAGTGTCTCGCCCAGAGAAGTCGATGAGTGAGAGCTTCGCATACTTGCACATGTCTGTATCAACGAAGGACAAGTCCGGACCCATCGCTGCGAAGGAGATCTTCATTGTGACTCCAAGCCTGGTAATAGCCTTTCCGACCCGACCCGAGTTTCACTCGAGCACTACTTCCGTGCTACTCACTCCGGGTGGGTTGGATGTCTCTTTGACTTTGGGAGAGACCCTCCCTCATGCGTCCGTGTCCGGATCGGCTTCCCCCTTGTCCGCTGATTTGCTATTTCCCTTGGCAACTCTTGCGAAGGCCGCATCCAAGTCCACCACGAGCCGGAGTGCCAAGAAGCGGAAGAAGAAGGAAGAGAAGAGAAGACTTGAGGAGTTGACCCGACAGTAGGGTCAGTATCTTGGTTTGTAGGTCACTGTTCATTCGCGGACTAGGCCCTGGTTTGACTATGGAGTTGACTTGGTTTGCCTTGGAAGTTGTGTTTAGATGCTTTTTGACTTGACGCGTAGAGTTGGTGGGATGGCGGCTGCGCCGTCAATGGTAGTTAATGCCGCCCTGTTTAGTTAGATGGCATCCTTTGCTTTCGACATTAGTGTGTGTTTGCTGCAGTATAAGTGGGGAGCCTCTTGGCACCTCTCTTCACTGCTTGATATGTGTAATTGCTTTCAGTTTAATTCTAAACCTACGCTCTACGGAAACCTTCCATGGTTGGAGAGCTCGGATTCCATACATGACTGTGAGTGCCATCTCAAGTAGTCCACTCTTCAAGTCCGTACTAACCGTCAAAGTCATTGTTTCCTTGTTCCATCAAGTAGAGTTAGTTCGTGTAGATGGGAATAATAGGTGAGATGTTTAGGTGGTTAGTTGGGCATGACTTTAACTCTGACACGTGCAATTGTTTCCTTGTTCCATCAAGCAGAGTTAGTCCGGGTGGATGGGAATAACAGGTGAGATTGTAAAGTGATTAGGGAAGGACAAGGGGGGAGTGATTGGTGAGGGAGGAGTCTCGGTGCACCTTGTGTGACCTATCGGTGGCGGATGTAGCCGGTTGTGAGGGCGTGGTTAGATTTTTTCTACACTAACCTTTGGTCAGACGGTTGATTCATAGGAGCATTACTGAACCTTAAAACATTAAGTCTAATTTCAGTCTTTTCCTTTGTGCGGATGTCTATTGGTGAGGACTGAATCCGAACTATGGATTAAGGATTGAATAGGACCTGGTTTGATCCCTTGTGCGGATGTCTATGTGGTTATAACTAGGAACTACTTTAACAGCTCAGATTACCTTGAGAGAATGAAGGAAAGCTTACTATCCTCCTTTGTGCGGATGTCTATTAGAGGTGAGGAAAGAAGGACGTTGTTCTCTAAAGGAAAGGAGTAGAGTCGGTGGTTCCTTGTGCGGATGTCTATGCGGACCCCCTAGGTAAAGCTCTTTTAGCTGTTTTGAGGTAAAGGAAGGACTACTAATTCAAATGGTAGGTAGGAAAACTACGTGGCCACCACGAGAGTTACACAAGTCCTAAAGGCCAAGGGCCTAACCCCCTCACGGGATTAATACAGTGAAACCAGAACCATCCCAAGTTAGCGAATTAGGAGTCGACGGAAAGGAGGTTAGGAAGGATATATAGTCGTTACTTGTGTCAAACACTAAAATCTTTATGAGTCCACGGAGCAATCGTCCATGGAGATATACCCTCTCCAGATACTTATGTACTCCGGATGTCCATAGTGTACATGGATGTCGTAGTACGTGTTGGCAACTATTCACATCTTAACACAAAGATACCCTTAAGGTAATCGTTCCCACAGAGAATCACCGAGAATTACAACGACTAACAACTCATCTATATGTACACCAGGTTACCTATATCACAATAATTACATCAAAAGAAGGAGAAGGGTTAGATTACAACGCCGGAGCGTTTATCTACAGCCACCATCCCGCTCTCCGTACGAGTGCTTCCCTTCGGGTAGGGACCTTCGGGTAGGGACCTACCTCGTTGGAAGGTAGGGACCTTCGGGTAGGGGCCTACCTCGTCGGAAGGTAGGGACCTTTGGGTACGGACTTACCTCGTTGGAAGGTAGGGACCTTCGGGTAAGGACCTACCTCGTCGGAAGGTAGAGACCTTTGGGTAAGGACCTACCTCGTCGGAAGGTAGGGACCTTCGGGTAAGGACCTACCTCGACTTAGTCCCGGTTAAGGGAAGGGGGGGTTATCTTTACAGCTATATAGACTATAGACATCCGGGGTACACGAGTACCCGGATACAGATTATATCACCACGGATGGTAGTCCGTGGGCTCGTAGAGATTTTAGTGTTCAACACAAGTAACAGCTACTCTACCTCCCATTCTCTCCTTCTAACTTTACTCACTCACTTGGATGGTTATGGTGTTACTGAGATCCCCCGAAGGGATGTTAGACCCGTGTTTCCCAAGGCTGCGAGCGGCGTAATGTAAGTGAGCAAGGGGCCTACCCACCCACTATTCGTCCTCCTCCCAGTCTCCCTCCACCTCCAATGCAGCTGGAAGTGGGATGTTTCAGGGAATGACATGAGTCTTCACAACCGACACCAACCGGTACGCCGGAAGGTCACTCAAGACTCACTTATGACCCTCATACATCCGTCACTCCCCCCCTCGTCCTTCCCTAGACACGTACAATCTCACCTGTTATTCCCATCCACCCAACTAATCTACTTGATGGAACAAGGAAACGATTGTAACGGTTAGAGTTGGAGTCACGCCCCTACTAGCTATCTTCTCACCTCACCTATAATTCCCACCCACCCAGACTAATCTACTTTGATGGAACAAGGAAACAGTGATTAGATAGTTAGTATAGACTCGAGGAGTGGACTACTTGAAATGGCACTCACAGTCATGTATGCAATCCGAGCTCTCCAACCATCGAAGGTCTTCTCAGAGCGTAGGTTTAGAATTCAAGTGAAAGCAAATACACACATCAAGCAGTGAAGAGAGGTGCCAAGAGACTCCTCACTTATACTGCCAAGAACACATACAAACGCCAAAAGCATAAGATGCCTTCTAACTAAAAATGATGGCATTAATTACCCTTGGCGGCCACCGTCCTACCTACTCAACGTACCAAGTCAAAAGGCTTCTAAACACAAATTCCAAGGCAAACCAAGTCAAATCCAAGTTCAAATCGGGGCCTAATCCGCTAATGAATAGTGACCTACGGAACAAGATTCCAGGCCTACTTCTGAACCAACTCCTCAAGTCTTCTCTTCTCTAGCTCGGAACCCGCTCAGCTCGCACCTCTCGTCTCGCATCTCCGCTCAGCTGGCTTGGTTCTCTTGTCTCGAAATTTCTGTCTCGTGTTCCGGTCTCGTGTCTCGGTCTTGCGTCTCGCGTCTCAGGTTCGCGTCTCGGACTTCTATCTTGGCCTTCCGTATCGCGTCTCCATCTTGCGTCTCGCGCCTCTGTCTTGCGTCTCGCGTCTCGGGTTCGCATCTCGGTCTCACGTCTTGGTCTCGGATTTGCGTCTCGGGTTCGCGTCTCGGACTTCTGTATCGCGTCTCTGTCTTGCGTCTCGCGTCTCGGGTTCGCATCTCGGGTTCGCGTCTCGGACTCGGGTTCGCGTCTCGGGTTCGCGTCTCGGACTTCTGTCTCGGGCTTCCATATCGCGTCTCCGTCTTGCGTCTCGCGCCTCTGTCTTGCGTCTCGCGTCTCGGGTTCGCATCTCGGTCTCACGTCTTGGTCTCGGGTTTGCGTCTCGGGTTCGCGTCTCGGACTTCTGTATCGCGTCTCTATCTTGCGTCTCGCGTCTCGGGTTCGCGTCTCGGGTTCGCGTCTCGGACTCGGGTTTGCGTCTCGGTCTCACGTCTTGGTCTTGGGTTCGCGTCTCGGGTTCGCGTCTTGGACTCGGGTTCGCGTCTCGGGTTCGCATCTCGGTCTCACGTCTTGGTCTCGGGTTTGCATCTCGGGTTCGCGTCTTGGACTTCTGTATCGCGTCTCTGTCTTGCGTCTCGCGTCTCGGGTTTGCGTCTCGCGTCTCGGGTTCGCGTCTCGGGTTCGCGTCTCGGACTCGGGTTCGCGTCTCGGGTTCGCGTCTCGGTCTCACGTCTTGGTCTCGGGTTCGCGTCTCGGACTTCTGTCTCGGGCTTCCGTATCGTGTCTCCGTCTTGCGTCTCGCGCCTCGGTCTTGCGTCTCGCGTCTCGGTCTTGCGTCTCGCGTCTCGGGTTCGCATCTCGGTCTCACGTCTTGGTCTCGGGTTTGCGTCTCGGGTTCGCGTCTCGGACTTCTGTATCGCGTCTTTGTCTTGCGTCTCGCGTCTCGGGTTCGCGTCTTGGGTTCGCGTCTCGGTCTCACGTCTTGGTCTTGGGTTCGCGTCTCGGACTTCTGTCTTGGGCTTCCGTATCGCGTCTCTGTCTTGCGTCTCGCGCCTCTAGACGTCTCCTCTTTCCTCCGTAGACTTCCGGCTCGTAGGTTCCTTCTCTGGACTTTACTCATGGTCCGTCCTCGAAGATGCTGGCCTACTACCTAGTTCGTTGATTTGTACCCATGGGCTTGGCCCTTAAACTCGAGTCTTTAGGCTTGGATCCTTGAGCTTGGGCTCGGGTCGGTATGGGTTGGGTTAAGGTGCGGGCTCGGGTCAGTATTTATCCCCCTTAGCATTTTGTAAGCACTCTCTATTTTCCTTATCCTAATACTATCTAAGGATTAACACTTAGATTCGCCCTAACCTTTCCACCTACTATTTTCTGTATTTTAACCTCTTCTATATAACTAACATAATTTTAAAAAAAAATTCATGGTACGACAATGGGTGTATAGTTGCTCCTCCACAAGGACCAAGTGGGTTTCCGCCGTGGGTATCCGCCGTGGGTTTCCGCCGTGAATTTCTGCCGTGGTTTCCGTCGTGGATTTTTGCCAAAGGAGGAAAGCCCTTCCCTAATGGTAAAGGGAAGGATTGTTGTAGATAAGACCAACATGTATGATATAACCTTGTTTTTTGTTATGTTTGTGTATCTATCGTGGTATGTTTAACATTGTGTAGCTTTAGGACTGTTATTAATCATTGTAGTTCTCGATGATTCTCTGTGGGAACGAATACCTTAGGGTATCTTTGTGTTAAGATGTGAATACTTGCCAACACGTGCTACAACATAATCCTACACCTTGAAAGAGTTAAAAAGGTCGCAGCCGGTTTACCGGTCTTCACAATCTACCGGGAACTTGTCCCGGTAAACCGATCACACAAGCCTGGGTTTCAACTACAACCACACCCAATTAATCAAACCAAGAAGATACAAGACTCACAACAAGTTAGTATTAAGCAAATCCTATGAGCAAGACAACCTTCCACGGGGATCGTCGGAACTCGTCCACTACAACGGTAATAATCTCGGAATTTTCCGGACTCAGGCTTAGCTGGGATGTCTCCCGGTGTACCGAGAGAAGGGGGATGTCACCCCCTTCTCCCCACCAATCCGAATATTTTCCACTTAAGGGAGGCTATCATGAATAGCCGGGGGCTTCCCGGACCCCCATCCGTTAAAGCAACTCTTCCCGGTCCCATCGGCAAAAAGTCTAGAGCATAAGTCCCAAACCTCACTTTATCTATTTAACCCGGATATTCTAGCCCCTTGGGAAGTCTCTACTCACACTCAATCACATAATACACAACAAGTCACAACCTTGCACACCTAGCAAAGATACACTAGGAGGACTCAACTCTCTCCCGGTCTACTCACACAAGCTCAACAAAGACTCTAGACACAAGCAATGAAGGCAAGACACGAGCACATCAACAAAGAGAAGAGTACTTAACACAAGAACACAAAAGCCCAAGGCCCTTAAGTACACAAAGGCTACTAGCTACCCTCCGAAATTAGATCCCCAAAAGGTAGAAATGGCATCTAAAGAGTGCACTAAAGTCAATAGCTACCCTCCAAATTAGATCTCCAAAAGGTGGAAATGACATCTAGAGAGTGCACTAAAGTCAATAGCTACCCTCCAAAAGTAGACCCACTAAAGGATAAAACGGCATCTAGATTCTACAATCAAAGGTAGCCTAGTCACCGGCGGATTATCGGTAGACCGGTAAACCGGAGACTCCCGATCCTGGGACCGGTGAATCTTTCACTAACAAAAGTAAGTAGCCGGAGAAACTACTCAAGTGGTAGTGACCGGGTGCGCAATGGGGCCCCATCGACATCACTACTCTCACCCTAGTGTTTAAATCTAGCAACTTAAAACAACATCCCACCAACCGGTGGGATAAATCAACAATATAACACAACATATAACAAGGACTCAACCTGAAGACTTTTCTGATTGATACGTATAAGGATTGTTACTACGATTGGAAGTACCCGCATGGTCAAGCGAATCCCCCGGGAGGTGAGATGTGTCAACCGGGAGGTCTACCAGTGGATTAGGAATATCCACCTGGAGGTCTACCGGTGGAATGGGGATATCCACCGGGAGGTTGGGTGTATCTATAGATACACGCGGAGTCTCCTTAAGGTCAATTAGTATGATCACAGAGGATTCCACCAAGGACTCCGGGGTTGAGGATGGGAGGTCTACCGGTTCCTTCCCGGTAGGAGTTACTGGGAGGTTTCTTTCTCTTTTGTAGACCTTCACACTCCACTCTTTGGAGGATGGAAAATCCACTCGACTCACCGGTAGAGCCATGTTGTCCGGGGTGGACAAAATCCTCAAAATGCATGTACTTCCACCAATCTCCCTATTAACTTGTCACAAACTCCGGTCCGGCCCGGAAACACAAGTCTACCGGTCAACCGGTAAACAACTCCAGAATACCTTGCTAGAATATGTGGATATAGGTGTCTCACATATCTAGCAACATACTAACAACACAAGGTCACATAAAACCGTAACAAAGAGAGGACTTGGGAGACAATGACTTAGAAAGAGGTTTTATTCCGGTCGACCGGGAAGACCAGGAAAAGTATAGGAAAAGTGGACAAGACCTAAAAATGATAGGAGGATGGAGAAAACTCAAAAGAACGACTTGCCGCAAGGCTAGGACAATTGACAACAACTAATATAGACTGCCCATGTATACAACACAATAGGGTCTAGATAGAGTCCCCTCACGGAACTTTTTCTCTACACCGGGGAGGATGTTATAGGGGAGTCACCCCGGTAGAAAAGAGAGGAAAAAACTCACAAACAAGAATTTTGCACAAACAAAAGAAACCCAACATAGGCAAGAATCACCTTTGTTTATCCACTACTCGTCGCACCCGCGATCTCCTTTCTTTGTCTCTTGTATCTTCTCGCTTTGGCCACGAATCTCCTCCACTTCCACAAATCCTAGAAATCTCCACCACCTCCAACAAACCCTAGCTTGCGCTACCTCCTCTTCAAACCCTAGCTTGCGCACACTTCTTCCTCCAAACCCTAGCTTGTACCACCTCCTCTTCCAAAACCCTTGTTGCATCTCCTTCTTTTCACTTCCTTGACTACTTCTTCAAACCCCAACTCCAAAAAATGACCAAATAGAGGGAGAGGGAGAACATATGAGAGCAAGAGAACTAGAGAGGGAGATAGAGGAGAAAAATTGAGGGGGGGGAGACAAGATTGTAGAGAAGGAGGGAGAGAGACGATAGTTCCTGGAGGAGAAAAAAGTTCCTGGACAGAAAGGGAAAATTTCGGGATGGGAACTGTTGGAGGGCGGCTAGAGCTACCCGGGTACCTGGATATCAGCACATATCCGGGTTGGTACCCACGCTAGTTCATACCCGGGTATGTTTTTTTAATTTTAATTTTAATTTTAATTTTAATAATTTTTTTTATAATTTGTAATTTTTTTATTTTTTTATTTTTTATTTTTCTTTTATTTTCTTTTCGACCACTACTACTAATTCTTTCAACAAGAAATGGCATCTTGAAGAACTCAACTATTTCTAACTACCTCCTAAACTTAACTAGTTAATTTAGATTAAATGGTGATTTTAGACTTACGTTTTGGGATCTCTTCCGGGACTCTTTTGAAATTGTTTTCCGGGACTTAAACTAGTGATTTTAAGACCCATTTTTATCACCACTGTAAACCCGATTAACTACTTAAGAATTTCCCTATCTTCACTATCCACTATTTGATCTAATTCTACTCAACACTAACTACTTTTCTATTTAATTTACACTAAAAACCCTATTTTAACTAAATTTTTTGGTAGGGGCAACCAAGTAGGAGTTTTAGACTCCCACAATAGTCTTGAGAAGAATCTCTTAAATGACAAGTTCAGTGCTATTTACCCACCTAGGTGGACTCGTGATATGGATGACAACTTCTTCCGCCACACTCTACGTCCATGGCTGTCGAGTATGATAGCATCACGTTGTTCCGTACCTAAATATGTGCACGCCAATCTCCTTACCGAATCTACTGATGGTTCTATTCTTTAACGCTCTAAAGTAGGTAAATGTATAGTAAAAGGATGCTCTCAATCGTGGGACCAACAAGCTCGTAGAATTATTTCACCTGAATCTTCTCCGTTGTGAACAGAAGTGGTTTTGTAATTTTTAATTTGACCACGCCGGTTTTGTATACCTGCAGGGCTTGTTACGCTCTTTTACGTTGTTGGCAACGCCATGTCACAGTTGTTTTGTTATGATTCCCCTAAATATTTTGTACAATACCTCGTCTATGGTGTATAACATTCTTTCCTTTGTTATGTTCACAGCGACGATGTGACTACTCTCGGAACACGGTTGTTGCAAGTGCATCCTCTTGAGTGTTTTAAAAAACCAAAACACCCCAAGTGGTGACTCGTGTATCGTTCCAGGGGTTCAAGTGAAGTTTACTAGATTAGAACAATCTGGTTATGACTCCTTCCTATACTTCTTCTTATTCTTCTCATCCAATGAGGCCCAATCCGGTTATATCACCTATCCGGTTATTCGGATTGTCTTTCCTCACTTTCTTGTTTTCGGTATTGAATCCAGATCCAAGAATATCAAACCACACACATCAGTAATCGACTCTAGTTTTCCCTCATGAGGTTAGCTATCGGAGGACGCGCCTTGTCTAGAGAGGGACGGTGTGCAAAACTCTCCCCTCGTACATTAGAGTGGCGAAGGAATCCACTATCAATCCTAACATTCTCTACACATGACAAGCACGCGCACTTGGGTGGTGTCTACCTCCTCACAACTACAGGGTTGTTACCCGACAGCCGGTGACGCAAGAGGTATTCCAACCCTCCGCTTACTACAACGACGGTAATCCAAGAATATCCGGATCCGGTTGTGACCAGTTACGGTTTCTAATCCTTTCAAGGAATCTCAAAGAAACCCGGATCCCTCACCTTTTCCTCTCCACCCCAATCCAGGCTTCACAAAGGTTACACAACCATGCGGAATGGGGTACGTCCGTGACAAGGACCACCTTGGAGCTCACACAAAAAAAGATAGATAGGTGTCAAGATAGAAAGACACAATCTGAACATTAAAAATGAGTAGTGCATCTCATACAACCTTAGGAAACAACGCCATGTAGTTGGGTGCTTGCAAACCCTCTTCCTAACACTAAGATAACGGGAACCGGATTCTAGCTGCAACTGCGGCCATGCAAGGCGTCCGACCTACACACCAAAACCCTAAATTACCCGGGTCCGTAATCTTTCCTGCTCTTCTGATTAGGTCAACTAACAAGACCCTAACCGACTTAAAACTAACAACTAAATACCCTCTCTTCGGGAACAAAACAAAAAACCAAGAACCCACGATTAAAAAGGGTCGTGACAACTTGTCCGCCAGTTCCTAACTAATCCCGACCAGATCCAAAAGTAACGGATCCGATCCACCTTTCCTGGAACACGTTCCAGTTCCGGGTAAAACCCTAATAACTGGGTCACCGCTGTGATCATTTAATCCTACCACTAGACTCCTAACCTCCTACCGCTAGTTTCTTATGCAGAAAGTCTTCCTCTGAAGAATCCAAAAGTTTCACCGTTGACGTTCCGACTTGAGGTGAGGCCGGTTCCTCCTCTTCGATCTTGTCCTCTTGCTTCAACACCTCGATCCGCTGGCTTGCAGGTGTCCTCTCCTCCACCTCACGAGTGATGGTCCGCGAAGCCGAAAGGGTCTGCCACATGGGGGTTGCCTTCTCGGAAACGGGCAGGGTCCGCTTCTTGGAGACTCGCGAATTCGGAGTGTCGATCTCCACCTTGCTTGCCTTCCCCTGTCAAACCCTCATCTTTAGCTGAGACAACGGAGGAAGCACGTCTCTCCGCTTCTTGGGTTCTTGACCCGAGGTTCGGAATCCGGCTTCCGGATCCAAAACCGCCACCACAGCTAGAAGCGCCTTCGTCGCCTCGGATTCAGGAGACACCTTCCACTTACCTTTCCCAACATCCCGGAAGATCCCTGCATGAATCCGGCACTCCTCCAGCACCTTCTCCATCTTTGAGTGGTACTCCATCAGCACCCCGACAAGCTTCTTTGCCACCGAGCCATCCAGCTTCCGAGCCTCGTCGAAGCCGGCATCGAACAATCTGATCTTCAGCAACACATCTCCTGGCTGCAGCACGAACTCCGTCACCCGAGTAAGAGCAATCGCGGAATCGTTGGCATTACCCATTGCTGCAGTCAGCTCCACCTCCTTCTAGTTCAAGATCATCTTCATCTGTCGGTTCTGGTTTTCCATAGAGATGAGCTCCTACAGGTTCCGGGGTTGCAGGTTCCGTTCCAAATGTTTGCAAAGCTCGTTTTCTCCCACGTCTCCCGCAATCCGGCACGCCTCAGCCAAGCTGACCTCGATCCGCTCATAAGTCTCCTTTGCCTTCTCGTATCCTTTTGCGATCATGTTGAAAGGATCTTACTCTTCCTTTCCCTTGTTGACCTTTTTCCGGCGAATGGGAGGGGTCGTGTTGCTCCTCTCCGTCTGCTTTCTCTTCTTCCTCAGACTGACTATCGCTGGGGGGACATCGTCATCAGAGGAATCCGAGTCCAAATCCAAATCCGATGTATGCTTAGATTCCGCATCCCACTACGGGAAATCGAGGCATCAATTACTAGCGATTTTAGTCATTGTTAAGTCATAGATGACCTGTATTACCAAGGAATGACTAAATTTTTTTTGTTTGGGCACAGTAATAGTTTTGAGTAATAGATTTCTGTAGTCATTCTTTTTGCCACGTGGACTTCTCATCCATCTGCTTATGTGGCCCATCATCCTCGAACATTGATGAGTTGGCTACTGACGTGGATTTGAGTGTGACATGGAATTTATGGTGGATGATGATGTGGATTTTTGTGTGACGTGGAATTAAACGTGGCAGTTGACGTGGACAATGATGTGGACAATGATAGTTTTTTTGTGAACTGCCTAGTTATTGTTTAGTCATTGTGCAGTGTTAGTTTAGTAATTCCTTAATTATTCTTGTAGTGTAAATTTACCCATAATAGATATCCATGTACTAATTTTAGTTTTGTTCTAGTTATTGTTTGGTAACCATATGGTTTGAATGCAGTCATTCTACAGTTATTTGATAGACTTTTTGTACACTGTCTACTTATTGTTTAGTCATTATGCAGTTAATTTTCAGTCATTATGCAGTTTATTTTGAGTCATTATATAGTGTTAGTTTAGTAATTTCTTAGTTATTGTGGTAGTAATAAATTGCCTATAATAAGATTGCAAGCACTAATTCTAAATCTACTCTAGTTATTATTCGGTTGCTGTGAGGTTTGTGTGTAGTTATTCTATAGCTATTTATGTATACTATCTAGTCATTGATTAGTCATTGTGCAGTGTTATTTAGTAATTTCTCAGTTATTGTGGTGGTTATTCAGTTGTTATGCTTAGTCATTATTTCAGAGATGTATTAGTTATTTCATAGAGAGTATATGGTTACCACAATTATGCGAATAACCCCTGTACAATTACATAACACTTTTATAATACCATAAATAATATCAAAGATGTCTCGGTCATGAAATACTTTGAAATAAACAAAATGGTGACTAGGGCAATGACTACAAAAGCCCCTCAAATACAACACCTAATAAAAACCATCTACTAGCATCCAATGTGATGCATGCTCAATAAAAACCAAACATAAAACAAAGTTGTTGTTTGTCCCCTACAATACCACTCACTCTTCCCCAAGCCCCTTTCTGTCGCTTATTTTTGGGGTTCAACAAATCCACCAATACCCCCTTTTGGAACTGCAAGCCCACATCCATACAAATTTATTAAACAACTAGATTTATGTACAATGACTAAACAAGTGATCAATAGTTACTAAACAATGACTTTAATACAACTACAGAATTACTAGAGAAAGCATAAATAGTACATGAAATGACTAGTAATTTTGGGCCGGTGGAGAGTGTATGTGACCTAAGTCCCTCCAAGCAATGGACTTCTAACCAAGAATTTGACTTCCACATTCACATGTACGTCACGTACATAACCTTTGCACTTCACATCCATGACAACATACACATGCACGTGCATGTATCATTCACTTACATTCACCACACAAGCTAAGATCATTCATGTAGATAATAGCAAGGACATTGAAAACAATACTTGCAAGTGGAAAATCAACACCAAAAAAGGGGCAGCACACCCTTTGGCACTAAAACATACGCCATTTCCTACCAAAGACTTCAAATTCAACAAAATAAACTTTTAATGAAGACTGGCTAAAATACACTTCAGCTCATGTAAAAATCAATGAAAAAAACCTTACCAATCAAAAGTCACAAGCCTCCAAAGTACGGGCTTCCCAAATCTTGCGGCAGTCAATCTTCTTGCAATTGGTTGGCCATAATTTTGTTGTTATTGCTCCAAATTATTTGATTCTAGACTTATTGGAAAGCTAACTTAACAAGCCAAAAACTCCGCAAATTTCAAATCTTCAATCGTGGTCACCTCAAAGATATTGTCCTCCAAAGTCAGTGCTCAAGGTCTGTGTTGACGGCGGATCCCTTCTCGCTTTGGCCGCCATATCTCCCTTGAAAATGCTCCAAATTCTTTGAGCCTAGGATTTTTGGAAAGTCAGCTTGATAAGCTTGATCTTCTTCAAATCTCACTACCACCTCTTGCTTACTCCAACCATAGTTGTAGATCTAGCCACGGCCTTCTCCTATCTCACTCTAATCCTAACTTACTACACTCTTTCACATACTCCACACACACACACCTTGGAAGAGAGAGAGAGAGAGAGAGGGAGGAGGGCAGCCCTTGCAAGCCACTCCCTCAAACCCTAGCTGCCACCTTTTGTCACCCTAATTCTAACATTCATCCGGTTGGGAATTTCCCATCCCGGTCTTCTTTTTTTTACCTAGTTGCACACTCCTATTCATTTTTATCTACTTTTCTACCTATTTCATATTTCACTTGTATTTCTCTATAGTCTAACTCTTACTTAATCCTTTAATTCTCCCTATTTCTATTTTTCTACTTGAAATCTTTTAATAATCATAATATAGTATGGATATTTTCCTCTTGCCATTTGTTGGCATACATTTTTCATTGATTGCTTCTTCAAAGTTTACTAATTCAATTTTGTGGGCAAACATTCAAATATTTAATTGAAATCTGACACTAACATATTTTCTAAAAGTAGCCATGGGTTATTTTTGAGTTATAAAATATATTACTGCACCAAATGATTTTTTAGTGACACGGTGATTTGTGCCAAATGTATTACTAAGGAATTACTAGAATACAACCCAAGTCATCACCTATTTGCCACATCAGCAATGTCCGACGGAAGTAGATACCATCTGCGTCAGCAATTTTCTAAAAATACCCATAAGTTATTTTTGAGTTCTAACATATATTACTTTAGCTAGTTATTTTCTAGTAAGACAGTAATTCTTTTCAAACGTATCACTAATGAATGACATAGACATAATCCAAGTCAGCAGTATCTGACAAAATCCTACATCCATCCACGTCAGCAAATTATCCAAAGTGCCAATGATCTGATTGCAAGTTATAAAAAATTATCCACTATTCATTTTTCAGTTATAGAATATATTACTCTGCCGAGTTATTTCCTGGTGATGCAGTAATTTGTCTGAAGGGTATCACTAAAGATTTACTGAAACACAATCCAAGTCATCGCCTACTTGCCACATCAGCAATGTCAAACAGAAGTAGACATCCATCTACGTCAGCAACTTTCTAAAAAGTATCCCCGAGTTATTTTTTAGTTATAAAATATATTACTGCACCAAGTAATATTTTAGTGATGCAGTGATCTGTGCCGAATGTATTACTAAGGAATTACTGGAATACAATCCAAGTCATCACCTATTTGCCACATCAACAATGTCCAAGAGAAGTAGACATCCATCTACTTCAGCAATTTTCTAAAAATACCCATGAGTCATTTTTGAGTTCCAACATATATTACTGTAGCTAGTTATTTTCTAGTGAGAGAGTAATTCTTTTCAAACGTATCACTAATGAATCACTAAGGCACAACCCTAGTTAGTCACCTTCTTGCCACGTCAACACTACCGGATGAAGCATGGATGAAAACACTGGGATGACGATATGAACGATGTTGGCCGTCACATGATTTTCATCACCTCTTTGCCCGCGAAAACTTAAATTACTGTAAAATGACTAGGGCAGTTAACTAGCTAGATCCGGGCAGATTCTGAGTAATTCTGTAGTAATTGTTTTCTGGCTAGTCATTTGTGCTGTAGTCATTTATAGGCTGATTTCCCGTAGTGTCCGGTTTTGTATCTTTCTAGCCGTGGCTCGCCAACACCTTGGCCGTCTCGTAGGCGGTCTTCTCGTTGTCGTGCAACGAATCTTCGTGCTCGTATAAGTGATACAAGAATGGAGAGATTTGGGTAGGTCGCACCTTCCCCAATCCGGTCAGGAACTTACTTACCAGTTCCACCACGATGTCTCCCCATGCCACCTTGTGCTCACCAGTGTACGCTCCCCAGATCGTGTTGGCCAGAGTCGTGGTGGTCTTCGATGGTCGATCCGGATATAGGATTGGGAGCAGGAACTCGTACACCCTTTGTGCCCTCGGATCCTTGCAATCCGCCACCGTCAGGCCGTCCTTTGAATCTTCCTTTCGCGCAAACTTCCCCTCAATCTAACATTCCCGGCGCGAGCACATACCTTCTCCGCGATTCGGAAACCCGTAGAATTTGCTCCACATTGCTGAAGTCCACTTCTTCGGCTTCCCTTGAATGGTGCCGTTGAACTCGTTGGAGCCCCATCCAGTAGCTCCCAGACCATCGCGTCGTCTCTAAAATCCCACAACTGCTCCCGAAACCCAAAACATCCCATCCTCTTTAGATCCGCGTCCAACGCCTTCCGGTCACTCTCGGATTCCGGAACCACCGAAACCACATTCCGGAGGTTCACGATTGATTCGGTTGTCGCCCTGCTGCTGGTCGCCTTCTTCAACGTCATAGCAACGACTCTCGCTCTGGATACGTATCCGGATTCTTCCTACAGGATCTGCGGAGGAATTTGCACTCAAACCCTAACCTGCAAAGGCAGCGCTACCGTCTTACCAAGCTCACTCACACAACCCTCAGCCGCACACGCTCGCTCGCTTGCCCCTAGCCAACCCTAGAACTCACTAAGAAAGATGAGAGGAAGAACCCTGAGATTAACTATTTATTCCCAATACGGTAATCATTACCTGAATCTGAACACGCGGCCGGTTATGGCCGTTAAACCCGGTGACGGTTCTGACCGTTAGATTCCGATCCTGGTTCTATCCTGTCGAGATCGAAATTGGGCTAGTGATGCCCGGATTCTTTCTTAGTGACTTTAGGATTTTTAGTTTTAGGCTACGAGTGCTTGTGATAGTTTTTAGTAAAACTATCTATTTACAATGGGGATGTTCCTTATTTCAAAAAAATCACCACCCAATTGCCCTTTACTTATACTAAGACCTTAATTCCGTAAAAACTAGGTTCCGACAACTACTCGAAGAAAGTTGTCCTATTGTTTGTCAACAGATTGCTTTGTTATAAGCCATATCATAATCACAACCCACAATGCTTTGATTCGAAGAACATAATAGTTTGGCCTGGTCTCGTAGAATTCTTCAAAACCCTTCTGAGGTCCTTCCGTGTTGGTGTATGGTCGTCCATAAAAGCCAAGCGCCTGAGAAAGGTTCTTCAAGTCATCCTCCCCGAAGATGTAAGGACATAACTCCTTTTCATTTATCGACAAAATAAGTGTTCCTAGCCGGAGAGGTATCCTTCATGCATGAAGGATCTATTGAGGCTCACTCACAATAAGGCGACAAAGGAGTTCTGCATAAAGGACCAGGTATTGATGGTTGACGATTTCAAATGGCAGAATTCGATGAATGGAAACTTGGCATGCTACTTTCCAAAGTAATGGCATGGGGAGATGACCTTATCCAATGCAAGGAGAATTATACCTGACATTGCAACAACATTGCTTCCGTTCATCCTGCCGATGCAAACTTTAGCGTCTGTAAAGGAGTATCTTCAGACACATGATATGGATGGTGCGTGTAAACGAAGACCATGTCAGCAATGGCAATATGTTGAACTATGTAAGAGTAGGTAGAGGTGATGCAATCTCGGCCTCCGAGTTTGAAAGAGCATTCAATTGGGGAGTGCAAGATTAGACGTGAATGCAATAGGGTCTAGGATGTAACCTGGATGTACAAAATTTTAAGGGATGATGTTTTCTTAGCAGGTTTGCTATTAGTAGGTGAGCTATTTTGTTATGATTCCTCCAAAAGAAATTATAGATTAGGAGCTCGCCTTGTCTAGATGTATCTTGGATGAGGACCTTCCCGGGTATCGACGTAACTTGGATTGGGAGCTTGCCCAGTTAGACTTAATCTAAATGAGGAGCTTCCCAAGTCACGACGTATCCTGGATTGGGAGCTTGCTCGGTTTCAGCGTCACCAGGATGAGGACCTCCGCGGGTCACGCGATAACTTGGATCGGGAGCGCGCCCGGTCTGGACATAACATTGTTTGGGACCTCCTTTTTTTGTTTACGAGAATTTATCTCGAGCTCTCCATGTAACCTACATCGAGAGCTCTGTGGATCTCGTAGTAAAGTCTGGATTTCAAAGTCCACATTTCATTCTAAAGCCCATTTTTACTTAAATATCGCATTTAGCTGGACTCAAAGTAAACTTTTGCACTAAAAAGGACTAACAGTTTAGCTCGAGTCGAACTCAACTGTCTTTTTCAATGATGTAACAATTTAGCTAGATTTGAACTAACTTGACTTATTCAAAAGGTGTGTCAGTATAGCTCAAGTCAAGCTAAACTATCACCGAGGAGGATTTTGTGGCAATGCGGACAAAGTTGGTGGCAAAGGCTGTTTCTGCGTTTGAAGTCAATGTCCCTTCTACACCTATGGAGCAATCCTCCACAGATTAGTCCCGTCCATGTAATGTTGGACTTTGGAGCTGAGCCAGTGATAATTGGCAAGCAGCTAGTCCATGAATTGAGTCTAGGTGCTTCATACCTCGAGCCTCATCCGTTTACGATTGATTCATCGGTTGAAGGCACAAGGAAGGCCATGGGCTACACCCGACATCCGTTGCAGCTAATGTTCGTCGTGGGATTTAGTCCATTGTTCTCTCATATCTCTCTCCAGTGCGCTGAGATTTGAGCCACCAACTACGATATTTTGGTGGATCAGCACGCACTTTATTTCCTCAATTTTGGGGTGAATAATTGGATAGAGGAGGCTTGAATTAGGCCTAGGTGGTCTACCGGTGATGGCAGAAAGGAGCTCATTCCGGCTATCTTTGCAGCTAGCGTAGTGGCTTCCATAGCAAATGCTATCTATATAGTGCTAGGCATCCGATTTGTCATGTGGTTCTATACGTTTGGAGGAGACATATGCTTTTATGTTGGCATCAGAGGAATCATGTGAGCACATATCAGTGGAGATCCTTGCACGTCATTGCAACGATCCACTTCCTCCATGTGATACTCAATTGAAGCTCACCTGTTGCAGCCAAGAGATTGTAGATGCTCTTGATGCTCGATAGCTTTCAGTACACTCTTCCACTCTGTTGTTGGCTTGCACTATATAGTGGTGACTACTGGATGAGGGTATTACCTTCGTGGAGCTATTTGCTGGTAAAGGTACGGGGCTCGTGATTGTGTTGGAGACTGGGCTCAAGGTTTGTCGGTACATTCACGTAGATAGTGGCTTTGCAGCCAACCGTGCCGCTCACCATCACATTTCGCATCTTGTGGCATTGTATCTGAAGAAGTTACCACCTTTGGCCATTTAGAGGTGTTTTAGCAAACTTCAAAATAATGTGACATTGATAAGTGAGGATGATCTGCGCTAGTTACGTCACCTGGACTTGGTGATTGCCGGATGGCCTTGCAAAGGCTATTCACAAGCGCGCACTGGATGTGGCTCGGATGACCCATGGATGAGACTCTTTGTGGATTTGTTGAAGCTCATCCAGTGGTGGACTTACACCTGTTGATGCCACTAGAGTACAGTTTTAAAAATACACTCCTATTGAGAAATACAAGGACAAAAGTGCGTGAGGATGGGGCATACATCCATCACCTTTTTGGTCCCTCCACATTTATAGATGCCGCGGCGTTGGGCTCTTACGCCCATAGCACACATTGGATTTGGACCATTACGGCATCACTAGCGACGCTCACCTCTACACTTATTCATGTGCAACAACTCGTGCGCCGTAAGGTCAATGACATCTTGGACGACCATCGTGTTTCCACGGAGGTTACCAAGGATGATGAGCCACCATTGGTCGTCATAAACCACGTTGGTTTCACTGGGAGCCATTTTCGACGTTAATGTGTTGTCCGGGATTTTTTGCCTGCAGAAGACGCGGTTCGGACATGGTTTGAGATTCCACTTCCATAACTTACGAGGAGCCTTCTGCCAATGAGAGGGAGCGGGCGATGGGCTTTTTGACAGGTACCACCGCCGCTTTAGATCTCTCTAAGGGCCAACGTCGTTATGTGTCGGGTCAAGCCATTGACCTCAACACTTTGGTTTGGGTCTGTCCCCTCTATTTTGCCGTTTAGCACGGTTTGCCTGACCTTTCACAAGTGCTAGGGGCATACTCTGATGGTCAAGGGGTAGCGGTGCCACATCTCTCAAAGATCAAAGAAGCGAAATTGTTTTTTCATTTGAAGAGGCACGCTGCTAAGGAGCTTTGTGCTCAGCTTGTATTAGCAGCCTTGGCTAAGGACTTTGGTCGAAAAAATGCCTGAAATATCTTTTCCCAATTTTTTCATTACAATACAAGATTTTTTGTGGATCCCTTGGGTGAGTAGTTTGGATTATGAATGCCCTCTCTGCTACCAAGTAGCAATCATTGGTCGTGCGAGTATAGGATGTGTTTTCTATGGTGGGAAAGGTGACCACAGAGTTTGATGATTGGCCTTTGGATTTGGGGTCACATCTTACCAGTGCCGAGGCATGGAGGATACAAGCGTTTATTATTTGTATTGTAGCCTCCATGATTTGAAGGGATATAGTGGCAAGTCCATTCACATTTAGTTGGAGGACAACCACCTGATCTTCTAACGACCGTACAAGCTCAGTCTTTCAGAGAAAGTTGGAGTTTAAACTCGTTGTTTGTAGTTGTTTGCGGCGTGCTTGATTGAGCTCTCTAACAGCAAGTACACTTGAGCAACAATTATGCCATCAAAGAAGGACATCTTTGGCAAGTGGACAGAGAAGTGGATGTGTAGGGATAATAGGCCAGTCAACTGCAAGACCAAGCCAAACTGGTATCCCATGCCTAAATCGGAGGAGTTGTTTGATGCAGTGGGCCACGCTAGAATATTTGATACTCGAGATTTTTGGTCTGGTTACCACCAGATACCATTGATGGTGGATGACAGGGTAAAAATTGCATTATGAGAAGTTGATCAGAATGGAAGTGATCAACTCTATCATTAGAAGTTTCTCCCATTTGGCCTCAAGATCGGACTCGCTAAGTTTTAGAGGGTGATGGACCGGGTGCTGACTGGTTTATCATTTGTCCAATGCTACATTGATGATGTTATCATTTTTAGTAGCAACACGCCCATGCATGTGAAGTATCTTTAGGCGGTGTTGAAGCGAACGGTGGTGGATGGATTGCGCTTGCACCATTGCCAATGCAAATTCTTCCACGACTAGCTCCCATATTTGAAAAATATGATTGTTCTAGAAGGTCTTGGCGTGCAGCAAGCCAAGGTGGATGTGTTGCAATAGATTTTTGCTCCAATCGATGTGAAGCCCAATTATTTGTCCTATGAGAGGCAACAACAATGCGGAGTCCAACTATTTGTCCTATGAAAAGGAGGCTTTGGCCACAATTTAGGTCCTAGCCCATGTAGGGCCCTATTTACAATGTTTTACGTTGGTGATCGACCATCAACCTTTGAAGTAGCTCATGGTGTGTGACAAGCTTAATGGCAAACTCACCTAGAGGGCTTTGTTGCTTCAAGAATATGACTTTGAGGTTTACATTGGGCAAGCATCACGAACTAGGATGCGGATGGTCTATCTTGCAATCCAAGTACTTTAGAGGAGGATCTAATAGGTGCCAGGTGGCATGGGGACAGTGACAAGGAGTCTGTTCTGGGGTGGCATACAACTGCTTAACTTACATTGATGTCTGGCTCGTCATCAACAATGCCTGATTTGGCAACGGATGAGGAACCGGATAGGGCCCAAGTTGTCAACAATGTGTGAGAAGACGTCCAATCTTGCACGAGCCACAACATGTGACACTTCCTCCAACTCTTTCTACAATGGAGCATGATTGAGTTTGACACTGAATAGTAAAGTTCCATTGGAAAAACAAACTTTTTTTTAGGGTGTGGCCGAATGGAACTAGGCGCATAATTCCAAGGCCACATCAGAGGTCATTGTTGATACGGCAAGTACACGAAGACCTAGGTCTAGGTGTGCGACGAATTCATTCAATGTTGCGCAGCCAATATTGGTGGAACGGCATGTATCAACAAGTCGCCACGTATGTTAATGGATGTAAAGTATACGATCGGGTTAGATCTAGCTTCAACACCTTGTTACAAGAATTGCAGCCTTTGCCCATTATGGAGCTAGGATACCAATGGTCTTTGGACTTTGCTAGTTCACTTATCGTGATTGCACGCAGAGCCCAATATGTCTTGGTGATGGTGGATCATTTCAGCAAGTAGATTGAGCTCGTGGCTCATCTGCAGAACTCTTCAAAATTGGCAGCCATGGCATTCTTCGACCAGGTGTTGGCTCATTTGAGAGCCGCAAATGAGGTTTTGACAGACCTCTAGAGTGAACTCCTTGAGGCTATCAAAGCTTTGAGTACTAAGGCTTTGATTGACTACAGTACTACTATTCGAGATCACCCAGAAGTGGATGGTTTGGCGGAGCGTATGGTTGAGACGGATAAGCAAGGCCTGTAGAAGTATGGATTACTTCATGGTGGCCACCATGATTGAGATCTAATGATACCAAAGATTGTCATGGGATAATGGTTTAGCCGGTAGGCTTTACTAGTTGTTTTCAGTTCGTATAAGTTGTTGTACGGGAGAGAGCCATTTTCACCAAATTATATTTGGGAAAATTAGGCTCCAGTTGTGGATTTGGACGATGATGAGGTGTGGGGCTGTTGCACTTCGTAGAGACAGTATCCCTCCGGAATGCCCCCAATGGTCACTAAGTACTTTCCAAAGTAACCGCTCCGGATTCGTTCCCACAGAGACCTAATGTTATTTTCCAAATACTCCGGATTACTAAACTCATCACATCAATTTCTTTATCAGTTAGCTATCATCTTTACTTACGTAGGGTAGATCCGGATCCTTCCGGAGCCGGATGATGTACAGCCGTGTCCGGAATGTAATTTCTGGAACGTTGAAGGGTAGTTTGATTTATCTATGTTCCTCTTTAGAGAGTCTCCTGGAGTTTTTAAACGAGTGGCCGGAGTCCACTGATCGTGTTTTGTGTAAGTGGCTGGATTTCCCACTGCCCTGTGACTTTAAGTGGCTAGGCACCCACTGTCCGGAACTTATAGTGACTGAACACCACTCTCCCTATTCTGCTAACTGGTGATTTGATTGCTGATGCCAGACGTAGACTCTCACAACATTCGGAAGGCCTTCCGGATGCTGTCACACAGAGACAAGTCCGGACTACAACGACATTCCGGTGGGTACAGTTGCAATTCTCTGGAAAAGAGGCTCACCGTTCACTATGGGTATTCCCTCTAGATATTGGTATCAGGCTTTTTCCTATCTTAGGGGACAACTCCGGTATTGACCGAAATCCAGTTTAACACGGATTCTTCCGTGAACTAGAGATTACCAGGAACACCTCTGCAGTTCATCTCCTCCCCTCCTAGCTACTTCCAGACCCTGGAGACTACTAAGAACACCTCTGCAATAGCTCTCTCCAGCTCTCCCACGCAATCTTCTGACACCGACCTAGAGAATTTCCCCCTCCGGCAAAACAACTGAGTTACACTATTCCGGAAGAATCACTCATACAACCACACCCACAAGAATGGATCCGTCGCTCACAAGTTCCACACATCACATTAAGACACAAGGTAGCAAGTCTAGTGCAAATAGGTAACGTATATTTCCAAGTGAGAAAAACAAGATGAAAAGGTTTTTCTCAAACCCTCTCTACTAAGTACTAACTAAGCCCCTACTAAACTTAGCCTTCCTCCTAGCTATCATACGAGAAATCCGCCAGATCTTATCTAAAAGATCCGAGAAATCTGGAAAAGTTCCAGATCGGATCTCAGATCCAAAAATCACGAAACGGTTCCGTCTCCGGAATTCCTACTCTAACTATAAAACTGGCCGTTGATTCCGTCAACAGCCAGATGCACTTGGGGCTCCATCGTTAATCACTGCTGATCCGGAATCTAAGCTTGAAAAGAATTACAAATCCTAACTAACCTAAGTCGGAGCACTTGGACCCCGATTTCTCCCACTCCAGCGGGACGGGAAGATCTCCACCAGAGCGCGCTGCTTGCCCTTCGCCTTCTTCGACGATGCAAGCGAAAGGTTGGTCTTCTGGGTTGATGGTCCGGTCGCTCGAGTAACAGACGCATGTTGGGTGGCGACAGAAGATCCGGAAGTGTCTTTAGGATCTCACTCGTACTCGGATTGGGAGGTGCGATACCCTCCGCCAGTGTATGAGGTGACGGAGTGTCGAAAGACTCCGGATTCGCCGAGGTGCCCGGAGTTGGAGTGGTCTTGGTCGGTGGTTCCCGAGGGCGCGTAGTTCGTGTTGGGGTCTGGGTGCCTTCCGATCCAGGTGCTGCAGGGTCTTCCGGAATCTCCTGGGTGATGTTGTCGACCAACAGCTTCATCTGCTCCCAGGTCCGACCCATCTTCTCTGCTTGATCAAGGAGGAACCGGACGAAGTTGGCCCTGGTGACCTTCTCCTAGTTCTCCACCAGTTTGGTGAAGAGCCGGCTCCGGTTGATTACGTCAACCGGAAATTCCAGGGCGGCCCGGACCTCTATCAAGGCAGCCACGGAAGCGTTGGCCTTTGCCTCAGCCAGCTTCCAGGCCATCACCGCCAGAGCTGCCTCTGCGAGGTATTGCTTCACCTTCTTTTCCATCTCCGTACTAGCCTTGTACATGGAGGAAATTTGGGTATACAACGCCTTTGTGCCCATCTCCCGGCTCCGGAGTTCCTCCACCCTTTTGATGGCGTCCTCCAGCCGGTCGACGTCCAGACTCCGGAAGATTTGCTCCACGCTGGTGGTGATGATGTAGTTGGTCTGTTTAAGGAGCCCAACTCTTTAGCCAATATCTCGTGTGAGCTCTGTGAGCCGCAAAAACAACTCACGGTGACAAATGGACCACGCATCATGCGTGTTAAGGTTAACAAGTGGTAGAAATGGGTTATTCCATTGGATTAGCTCATGATTTTTGATCAAAATGGCCAAGAGGCCTTTCCTTGCACTAATTCTTAAAATAGGAGCCACATTATGGCAACCAAGAATTTTATGAAGTTAACCAAAAAATAATTAGAAATGAAAAAAAATAAAGAAAAAGTTTGGAAAACGAAAAAAAAAAACAATAGAAGGAATTAGAAATGGAAGTAGTGGAGAAGAATTTACCTCCTACCAAGTCCGGAACCGCGAAGAGGCCATAGGAATTTAACCGTGGAAAAAATGGGAGAAGAAAAAGAATGATGGTGAGGAGAAAGAAAAAAAAATGAGGCTTTAAAAGCCATTAAAAAAATAGTCAAAAGGGGCCCAAAAGACTTGGGCAAAACCCTCACCTATCCCTAAGTAAATTAGGCATAACCTCACTCAAGGGGAATTCAAGCTAGGTAGAGTAGTTAGATTTAGCATCCTTGAATTAGCTAAATAGTTCACTTATTGGTGATCATGCGCACCCCATGTGGCATGAGGTTAAAGTATGAGATTTAAATATTCCTTGGTTAGTGGGACACCCACTTTTGTTAATGCAAGGGTGGCACGGAATTAAGTACTTATAGGTAAATGGTTTTTTATGAAGAAGGTCATTTACGGAGGAAGGAAAAGGCGGCAGGGAACGACCTTGGAAACACAAAGGGAGCAAAGAGCTTGGGGGTTACCCCGTGGAGAGAGTCTCATTTGTGTGTGTGACTGTGGGAGAAGAGTGAGGGAATGTAGGAGCGTGGACTGGAGAGGAACCGGAAGCCCCGGCCGTGAATAGAATTTGTTTTCGTAGAGAGTAGCGAATTCGAGAGAAATTAGGTTATATAGCACGAAGAGTAGCAGACGAACATCACGAAGAGTTGCAGACGAACATCACGAAGAGTAGAAGGCGATCACGACCGAGAGGAGGACGAGCATCAAGAAGAAGACAAGCATCACGAAGAGCAGCAGACGAGCATCACGAAGAGCAGAAGGCGATCATGACCGAGAGGAGGACGAGCATCAAGAAGAAGACGAGCATCACGAAGAGCAGCAGACGAGCATCACGAAGAGCAGCATACGAGCATCACAAAGAGCAGAAGGCGATCCCGACCGAGAGGAGGACGAGCATCAAGAAGAAGACGAGCATCACAAAGAGCAACAGACGAGCATCACGAAGAGCAGAAGGCGATCACGATCAAGAGGAGGACGAGCATCAAGAAAAATACGAGCATCACGAAGAGTAGTAGACAAGCATCACGAAGAGCAGAAGGCGATCACGACCGAGAGGAGGACGAGCATCAAGAAGAAGACGAGCATCACGAAGAGCAACAAACGAGCATCACAAAGAATAGGGTTGTTCTAGGGACCTCCCTGTCCGAAGGACCGGGAGGTCCACTCGTCCGTCTGTTAAGGGTCAGGGGAGGTCCGTTATGGGTCAACTTAGGGTTGACCACCCGGAAGGTTAAAACTGTTTTATCTCGTCCACCAAGCATGCCACGCATATGACACGTCACCAAATTATTCGAAGGATAAAGCTGACATGGAGGGTTTAGGGTCTTTAGGTTTAGGTTGCAAGCATTTTGGGGCGTGCATGTCTCAGGGGAGGGGCGCGGACGTCTCAGGGGGGCGCGGACATATTGGGGGGTTCCGGACGTCTTCGGAGGGAGGAGGGCACGCACACCTAGAGGGCCAAAACACATCACAAAATTTCTAAGGTATAGGGGATAGACCTACATGGTATAAAACCAAATTTTTATATATGGAATTGCAAAATACATTCAATAACCTTAGTTAATGTTTTATGGATATTGACTAAGGTCAAAACAATATATATATATATATGTTACTATTTATCAATAACTCTATGTCTACTTCACTTCTATATGTAATATGTTGACCTCCTTATTAATCCTTTTTCGTTCTCTTGGCGTGCCGTCTTGGATTCAAACAAGTACCGCCTATGTCCAATGGTGCTCTCACAACAACATCTTTGTCATTGGGTGCCTCTGCACAACTATCATTCGATCCATCTGATCGCTCATCATCTCCACAAACTTCATCTTCATCACCATAAGCTTTAGGTACATATTCCTCTACTGTTGAATTAATATTGCGCACTTTGTTATCGATTGTACCATCTACCATTGTAGTGACAATTCTCTTCACCTTTCTTCTTTTGTTTTGGTCGGTGATCCCATCCTCATTGATTCCACTTGTACCCACCACAGGTGGTGAAGACATGGAAGTCCCTCCGGTATTTACTGAACAAAATGGGCGAACAATCTTTGGATCTACTGTCGATCGCTTTACACCGCGCTTTGCAGTAGAAGGTCCAACTTCAGGAACCATTCCAGAAGATGTGATCGGAGCCTTTGATTTTGATGTTGGAGTCAATGTGTCCGTTGAATCATGGCGAAGAGGTATACATGATGAAGATCGACGACTCCTCCCAATTCCCGCAAGTATTGCACCTTTTGAAGGTGTGTTGTTCGCCAACGATGTTGTAAACAATTGGCCAATAGGAACATCGTCCTCTAGCCCAGCGTTAAGACCCCGTGAACCAACATTTCTTGGAACGGTCTCATTTGATTCTTCACAATGGATACTTTCTTCAACATTTTGTTCAAATGCTTCATAAGCTTGATGAACTTCATCTCTGTTAGAAACTTCTTCTTCATTTGGAATTTGCACCCTACCATTGCTACCTCCACCATTGTCATTGTTGTCATCACTCTGAATGGAATAGTCATCATCATTATCGCTATGATTACCACTCCGATGTTCATCAGATCCTTCTTCATCGTCTATATCATCATTGGCACGGTCGTATGCAACGATGCCTTCATCTTGCAAATCATTAACCACATGGTTAGTGCCCACAGGTGACTCCCCGTCAAGTTCCGACCAATCAAAAACTCCATTCGGTTGGTTTAGGGGTTCATCATGCGGCATATTGGCACCTACATTGTCCATGGGAAATTCTCATGCTCGGTCATCGGCATCATCATCAACAACATCAACACCACCATCGCGTACACCGCCATCACGATCTTCATGACCATCGGGCCATCTGCCATCACCACCATCATCATTTTCTTCATCAACATCCATTGGTACAAACTCAGGATCCGAGTCCTCAGAAAACGGTTGGTTGTCGTACCAAATAACAGGGTCTGCTCCACGTCGTTCCCGAAGAAGCTTACTATTGGTGTAAATGTACACCAAGTCCTCTGCCTTCTTTACGCCTAACCGATTGCGAACCTTGTTGTGAACGAACAAATACATGCTCCAATTCCACTCACATGATGATGCCGAGCATGTTAACGAAAGAATACGTTTAGCTATCATAGGTAGCGCATCGCCCCCGACCCTCTGCCACCATTGATGAGGTAGCATCCGTGTCTCTCGAATGTCTGGGGCCTCCAGAGGGCCGTAAGGTCCTGTTTGCTCCTCAAAGTGTGTTAGTTCGTCCATCACATCGTTGTGGTTTAATCCAAGGCACCCACTTAAGTGCGTTAGCACTCTATTGCGTGCACGCTTTGCAGTTCCATCACTTTGAAGTTCTCCGCACTCCGTCAAATATGGATTCAATAGAGCAGCCGCATAGTGAAGATCTGTCAACATCATCTTCCACCTCCGGTTGATTGCATCTCGAAGCGGGTTGCTATTATGGGGTCAAGTAAAAATGGTGCATTACGTAGACCAGACACATGCTTCTTAAAATTATTCATGGCCAACCATACCCTCCCCATCGCCGGAGTTTGCCCATCAAAGGTCCTGAGAGTCACAATAGCTGACTCCACGAGATGTACAAAATTCTCACAACGCACCCAGAACGTCTCGTCAAGAATAGTATTCCTGACCAAACATGCCAGTGCGTGAGCACGATGTCCGTTCTGGCGATTGAATAAATTACTCACGTATTCCTCCCATTTCTCATGGACTACCACTTGGAGTAGTGCTGCTTTTACCCTCATCAATCGACTAATTATCAAAAAAGGCAGGCAAATCTTGTCTGTGCTGGCAAGAGTAGAGACAATTTTGGGCTGAACTGGCGAAACAAAGCCATTGTCACATGATGAGTCCTTATATAAACGCATATGCGTTTGACCAAAATAATCAAGTCCTTGAAGATTTCTTCCTTGCCCCAATCTTCCAAGAGGAGACCAATGATGTGAGCTGCACAACCTTGCTATAATTGTGTGGAAAATCCTCTACCACCATGTCCATAGCGCCCAACATTGCACTGGCATTGTCTGAGCAAATTTGCACCACGTTTTGCGGTCCCACAACTTCAATGTACTCCTTCAACTTCCCAGCTACATATCCTTTGTCTTTTTTGTTCCCCGTTGTATCAATGGAACCAAGGAATACATCTCCAACAGGACACACAAGCATGACATTCATCAATGGACGATGAACAACATTGTTCCATCCATCTGTGCAAATAGTTGCTCCATATAGGCTTATACAATGCTTTGTTTTCTCTTCTATTTGCAACTTCACATTGTTCCTCTTTGGCTCAATGTGCCTTGTGCGCACTGCATTATAGCTTGGTGGATGATAGTCAAGCCCCGCTTTCGAGGTTGCTTCCACTGCGTCGACAAAGGTTGAATGTCTTATCACATTGAATGGCACATTTGCTTCGTAGAAGAATGTTGCCCATTTTTCATCCAATTCATTGCGCTTTGCAATTCGACAAGCCTCCGTCATGCTTTGTTGCCGCATAGTTCTTGAAGTACAAGAATCAGCTCTACTGGGGACCCGCGTTGATTGAGATTGTTTGATCTGGGATGTTCTTTCGTCATTTGTAGAGTCCGGCACTTCTATAAATTCTCCACGGTGCATAGACTGACTAGAACACGGCGCGATAGTGGCAGCAGATGACGTACCATTTGAACCATAGATTTCCGCATGCGTCATTCTTTTGGGTATTACACCACCGCAATTAGCAAAGTGCCTAAATACCGTTTCCGGGGCCTTCGGACAATGACACTTATCTGAACCTGGACCGTATCCGTAGTGCTTAAAAGCCCTCTGTCGTTTGTAATGAAAGGTCTCGTTGCACCACACACATTTTACATGGTCTTTGTCTATGAACATCCACCACGGGGCCCATTCTTTTGTCAGTTGGTGGAGTGGACCCCTTATGTTTCATACCACAGTAGAAGCTGAATGTAAATCTTTAATCTGCAAGCGTTAGTATGTCACATGCAAAACAATTGATGGTATGTGTGGACATCAATCAAAGGCCAATGTGTTCCACTTAGTCTCAAGCAAGGAGCCCACATGGAGTTCCAAGATAAGAGGCTAACGCATGAAATAATGATGATTGCCCATCTTCGGTGATATATATACTAGACAAGAGGGCGCGGACGTCTCATAGGGGGGGCGTGACGTCTCCGAGGCGGGGCACAGACATCTCCGGGGGAGGAGCGCGGACGTCTGGGGGGCGCGGGCGTCTCCAAAGGAGGGGCGCGGACGTCTCGGGGGGGGCGCGGATGTCTGGGGGGGCGCAGACATCTTCACAGGGGCCCGGACGTCTAGGGGGGAGTAATGGGCGCGAATGTGTAGATTGTGGGCTTCCTTCCCCTCCCTATATTCCTCCCAAACTAAAACTAGTCATACAACCTTTTCATCGCAACTATAACACATAGTTAACAACATCAAGTTTTATTTCTATCATGCAAATTTACAAACAATGCCACGTAGGCAATCAAAATGTTCAAAAATTGCTCTATAACTTCGACACTACAATGTACATCTAAAACAATTGTCGGGGACTATGAAGTTGTAGGGGGGACCTAGGAAATATGCTACAACTTGAGCAAGTGATGGCCTCTTCGTGGGGTCTTCGTGAACCAAAGCATCCAACTTTGTTGTGAATGCTATGGCGTCCATGGTATTCTTGAAGAGCTTTGGACACTCCTCGCCTTGCTATATCATTTTTGCCAAAAAACCGACCGCATATGCATCCGATTCCATTGTATATGGATGCAACCTCTTCATGCGTTCCAAATTGCGCTCCTCGTTGTTTGGTCCTCCAAATACAAAAAACAACTCCGGGGCGACATACCGCTTCCGTTCCTTCATTTCCCGGCATCGATCTTCATCCTGGAAACCAAAATACGAGGCCTTGTTTTCTACAATTGGGCTTGCCATCCCCCAATCACACACGCCAATATATACTTTCTCTACATCCTCCGGTGGAAAGTGGAGTAGAACATTTGACGGTGTTATATCATTGTGGATGATTTTTGCCTTATGTACTATGTCCATTACATATATGAGAGCCCAAGCCAACATTGCTCTGTTCTTTTGAAAGGCAACAATTTTTTGGCTCTGCTCGATGGTGAGATGTTTTATTTTCATTACTTCCTTGTTGCTCATTGCCTCAGACGCCAAGCTATTGAATTTTCGTAAGTTGCGAATGCTATCACCGTTCCACCACAATGTATAGGCTTCCATGCTATTTGATTTAATAGCCCAAAACTAAATCACACCTAGATGCTGAACGAGGCAAACTAGAGCCTCAATTGAACGTTGTTCATGCTACTCACGTTCAGTTTTAGCCATTGAAAGTTTGCCCGCAAATTCAATGTGGATTGGAATATCTGGCATATCTGTAATCTGTACTTTCCGCACTTTGCCGTATCCTCCTTGAGAATCAAACCGAGACAATGGCACAATCTTTGCCTTCTCTGGAATCCACACTACTCCCGAGTGCATGTGTTCTTCGATCGCCGCCTTCAGCGCTTGTTCATTCCAAGGCATGCCCTTTTTATTGCCTCTTGAATGTTTTCCACATTCCTTTTGAACCCACTTTAGTTTCTCAAGAAACTAAGCGTCTTTATCGCTCCTCGCTTCTCCCCTCGCTATTTTTACCACGCATTCAAACACATGCGTGATGTTTGTTGTAGCTGTGATGACTTGTTGTGCCATCCATTTTGGAGCATGGAAATACTTGTTCATGCAATCCATAAACTGCTCAGATTGAGCGAGTTTGCTCCGAAATTCACGTTCCAAATCAGCCTGTAGCTTTAAAACCCCCGCATGTCCATAATCCAAAAATGATTTCTTCAACATATCTCGTGTACAAATACGATAGTAAGTGATGGTCACCTCTCTAATGAACTGTGTGTATTCCTTTGGTGGATATCCTTCATCCCTCTCGTTGGCGGAAATATTCTTTTTATTCTTCTTCCCCCCGAAGCTGAAAGAGGGAGTTGAACCAATTCCCGATTCTGATCCTACCCAGCTCATGGGGTCCATCGCCTTCAGAGCATCCAAATCTTCATACATGGGCCTTGTGCCAGATCCTTGCCTTGAAGACATCCTGAAATAGTTCCTGCAATTTTTTTTCAAAAATCACCCATTTCAAATCTGAACATTCCACTGTAGTTTCAAGCAAGACGCGCGTTCACACGTCAGGACAAGGAGCCACTATGGAATGGAATGAAGTTGGCCCGAACTCCTTGAGCTTTATATACTCGTCCGCGCCCCCTGGACTTGTCCGTGCCCCCAACCCGTCCGCACCCCCCCCCAAACCCATCCACGCCCCCCCCCCCCAAACCCGTCCATGCCCCCTCCACCCGTTCGCTCGCCTTTCGCGCCTCGTTCAACATTTAAAGTCTACACCACTACACTAAATATCACTTTTAGTGTAGTATACACTATTTGACTTATAATTGCTATAAGTATTCACTCTTAGTGAATCTTTTTACCATATGTATCCAAAATGATCCGCCTCTTTCAGTAGTATAGATAGATGTGCTTTTAGTAAATAAATTCATCAAAAGTAAAAAGCTATAGTGCTTCAAAATCCTATAGTGTGGGTACAGTAAAAGTGATATTTAGAGTAGTCTTTACTGTAAAAAAGTCCTTAGTGTAAATATAAGTTTCCTCCCCAATAAAAAATTTCCACACATTGTCAAGCAAGAGGGCCTTTCCTTCTCACCTTCGAGCCTTATATACTAAGTTCCTTCATCATAGAAACTTGTAGTTTATCTCTAGTCTCTTTTACTTTCAGTTCCAAAAGTAGACTTTGTAATCCAATAGTAGACTCTCTATTCCAAAATTAGACTCTCTATTCCAATAGTAGACTTTTAATTCCAAAAGTAGACTTTCTATCCCAACAACATACTTTCTATTCCAACAGTAGACTATAATACATTCCACTACGTATGTAAAATAAATCATTGACTGG